>JAPXFY010000019.1:67646653-67696653 GCA_030674185.1 Monoplex corrugatus
TCCAAGCCCCCATAAGTGTAAAACAAATCATCATTGAAATTTTCGACTCTTACCAGCTCATACCATACTTTACAATGTTATTGGCTTTCTGTGATGTGTGACAATGTTATACTGAGTAGCTAGTCGTATTGTGATTCAGACCTTTATTTATTTGTTTTGTTTTATCTATCTGATCTTTTCTTTCAAGATAAAATACACGGATACATATGTCATTCAAATGAATTCAAGATTGTTCGAATGACAGGCTCACACAGTTCTAATATAAAAGATATATGCTAGGTAAAATACAGGCTAGGTAGGACCTTAGGGTCTGGCCAGCTCATGTGCAAGCTTAAAGGCTTGTGCCATGGTTACTATTACATGGCACATGTAACGTTAGAAAATGTGGAATTGATTCCAAGCTCAGAGATGTCATCTTGAGAAACTAAACAAAAACTGTAACTTGTTCTTTGAGAAGGTCAGGACCATGTCTAGTCCAAGATACACAGACGTGAAACTAACTGTTCGTATTGTGTAGATGCTACTATCGTCTGATCTGCAACGAAATGTCCAAGTGAGTTTATTGATGTTTTTTTTTATTGTTTATTTAATCAGATCAACTAACTGTCAATCCAATAGTTTCAGACATAGGAAAGAATATCGACATAATCATATTGACATCTGAATGTCAATTAGTGTCAAGTCAATGTTAGGTTTAGGAATCGTATGGTTAAAGTTGTTCAAGAACCATCTTCGAGAAAAAAGTTCATACAAGAGGATTGTGTATTAAATCTAATTTTCCATATTCAGTGATTAATTTGAATAAAATATGTTGATGGTTGATGTAATCTGAATTGTCTTGTCTTTGTGATATTTCCAATTTGAATGAGCGGAATAAATTCTATTTTTTACGGTTTTTCTTACGATTCTCGACTAAGGGATGCTACTCATATTATATCTTTGAAATTACTATTGTCTTTCTTACTAAACATATGAACTTACTATTTCGATTTTTTCTTGTAGTAACAGTTCCTAGAAATTGTTCAGAAAAAAATCTACGAAAATTAAGAGTGACCAGATGAGAGTGTATTTTTTTATGATAGAAGGAAAACAATTCAGCTGTGTGTGTGTGTGTGTGTGTGTGTGTGTGTGTGTGTGTGTGTGTGTGTGTGTGTGTGTGTGTGTGTGTGTGTGTGTGTCTGTCTGTGTGTGTGTGTGTGTGTGTGTGTGTGTGTGAGTGAGTCTGTGTATGTGTGTGTGGGGGGTGCCTCTGTCTGCGTGTTTCTCTCGTGTGTGTGTGTGTGTGTGTGAGTGAGTCTGTGTATGTGTGTGTGGGGGGTGCCTCTGTCTGCGTGTTTCTCTCGTGTGTGTGTGTGTGAGTGAGTCTGTGTATGTGTGTGTGGGGGGTGACTCTGTTTGCGTGTTTCTGTGTGTGTGTGGTGTGTGTGTTGTGTGTGTGTGTGTGTGTGTGTGTGTGTGTGTGTGTGTGTGTGTGTGTGTGTGTGTGTGTGAGTGCGTGTGTTCGTTCTTTAATTTAACGTCTGTTCACTATGAGTGATATTAGACGGGGGGGGGGGGGGGGGGGAATGGAGGATAGTAAAAGACATAAATAAATGGGTAAATAAAAATGGAACAAGATCTTAACACTAACAATTAACATTAACAATGTGAAGGAAAAATTTAACGCTAAAATACTAACTTCATAAACTTAAAGCAATACATTAACAGGACTGTGAACCAATGATTCTGAAATTTGAACTGATAAAGACTGATCAGAAATTACTTCTTTAAAATGAGTTTCAGAATAGTTTTCTTGTGTAAATATTTTTGGTAAAAAAGAACGTAGCATTTTGCAGTAAAATAAACTGTGAAACAGTGTGAATTGTTCTCCGCAAATACACTTGATATTTTTACAATATTTTGTTTTCAACGCGTTTAGCTGAATACGAAAATGAACAGCAACAATCGATCTCGAATGATATATGGAAGAATACTGCAATTTTTTACATACATTTTGTAATGAAAGTTTTATCATTTGTTGTGTCACAAACTTTTCATTGAAATGTTCATGAAATCGAATCCATGAAGCTGATTCTAGCAAGTTGCAAGCTTCTTTTACGGAAGTTTTAATACGTAATTCTATAGTATTATCAGTGTTGTGTGCACCTTGTTTAGCTGCTCTGTCTACTACTTCGTTGCCATGAAGACCAACGTGAGAAGGAACCCAGCATAAACTGATATCTATACCTTTTGTCCTTAAACGATGTATAAGATGATTTGCCTCAGTAATTAAGTCAGGTCTTGTGTCTGTATTAAAAGACTGTAAGGCATATAATACAGATTTTGAATCAACAAAGAGAACTACTTTGAAAAATATAGGTTTAAGGTCTACTAAATAATGCAACGCTTGTGTAATAGCGACTAATTCCGCTGTAAATATAGATATACTTGGCCCAAGGAAAAATGACTTTTGTATTTTAAATTTTGGAACATAATACGCTGCTCCAGCAGATTTATTTTCTAAGACTGACCCATCGGTAAAAATATGGAGGTGGGTACGGTATTTTTCATCGACGTGTTCTCTTGCTGTGTATATCGAAATGTTAATGTTTTCATATTTCTTAGCATCTGTATAATCAATATCAAAAGTGGCTTTAAGCATTTCCCATGTAGGGATAGGCGTTGTGGATGGTGTCTCAGCTATTTCATCCAAACTTATGTTAGACTGTTTGACTAAGTCAGATACGTAAGTTGCAACAGTCATTTGTGATGAAATGTTGCTTGCTCGTTTTGGAAAGTCAACATCAGACCTTAGTTTAATTTCCTTGCTCACAAAATTGTCCGTTTGTGAAGTAGTTCTGATTGCAAACTTTGCTGTCGCTAGCTCACGATAGCTGTTCAGAGACAGAATTCCAGCAACTTTGTAAGTTTCCAGATTTGAAGCATGGGCTGGTACACCTAGTGCAATTTTAAGACTTTTGCAGTCTAAACTTTGAATCTTCTTTAGTAAATATTTGGGTGCACTGAAGAACACTTCTTGTGCATAAGATAATTTAGATCTTACAAGTGCTGTTGATAGATGGAGAAGTATGTTTGTATCCATTCCCCAGGGTAATCTACTTATTATCTTTAAAAAATTTAAGGCTTTTCTTGCTTTTGTTAAAATATAATCAAAATGGGCATTCCAGTTTAATTTCGATGTTATAAAGACTCCCAGAAATTTTACAACCTGTTTGTAATGGATCGCTTCACCATGCAGCCTGAAAGTAGGCAAGTTATTTAAAGTACCACCAGGATTAAAGAGCATCATGTTAGTTTTTTCTGCTGACAACGTCAAACCATTTTCTAACATGTAGTTTCCAAGACTATCTAGATCAGATTGATACAACTTCCTGATGTAATTCTGCGCTCTCTGGGGAGTTGTCTTTTTTAAAGTAATATTCATCCAAATGCATATATCATCAGCGTACTGTACCAAAACAGCACGATTTGAGAGTACTTTAGGAAGATCATATATAAGGATATTAAATAAAATAGGTGCTATCACTGAACCTTGAGGAATTCCCATGTCAAGAGATCGTGAAGAAGAATAACTTGTTCCCACTCTTGCTTGGATTGTTCTATTGGCTAGATAGGACTTAATATAATTATACATATTGCCAGATAGACCAATAGATTTCAACTTGTACAATAAACGTTTATGCCAAACTTGATCATAAGCTTTTTTCACATCAAAAAATGTTGCTAAAGACTTTTTCTACTGGCAAATTGTTGTTTTATCTGAGTTGTAAGTTTAACCAGGTGCTCAACTGTGGATCTCCTTTTTCTGAAACCTGCCTGGTTTACCGGAATAACGTTATTTCTATCACAGTAATGTATAAGTCTGTTTAGGATCAATCTTTCCATTAGTTTGCTCGTATGGGACGTCAAAGCAATAGGTCTGTAACTGTTTTTATTGTTTTTAGGCTTTCCTGCTTTTAATATGGGTTATAACAACAGACTTTTGCCATACCTGTGGTACAGTTCCACTCACCCAGCACTTCTGAAAAAATTTATGTAAGAAAATAATATAATTTTCTGGAAGATGCTTAATCATTTCATTTGAAACTGCATCGACACCTACCGAACTCTTTTTGTTGTGTAGAGACAAGATAGTGTTTTTTAGCTCTTCTAAGGTGATCGGAGAATTAAACCAGCGATCATTCTGAGATAATGGATCTATGAAGATAGGGTTGTTAGCTGCCGTTTCTCTGTAGTGTTTGCTGTTAGGAGACAACCCGTCTACTTTACTATTTTCAGCAAAGAGTTCTACAAAAGTTTCAGCTTTGTCCATGTCAGAAGGAAATTTGTTACATGTATCAATCATTATTGGACACGTGGGTAACTTGGCCCCGTTTTTCATTTGATTCATTTTTGTCCAGACTTTATGGAAATCCTTAAAATCAGAAATTTCTTTGGTGCAGTATGATGCCCAATAATCTTTCTTTGCTTCAGCAATGATTTTATTACACTGGATGTTAGCTTTTTTCATTTCCATGTGATCGTCGGGTTTTCTGCTTTTGATGTAGATTTTGAATTTATCTTTTTTATACTGAACTGCTTTCTCACATTCCTCTGTCCACCAAACATTACCCAAACGATTATTGGACTTATAAGTTTTGAGTTTCGGGATGGAGAGGTCCGCAGCAGCTAGAACTGACTCCTGGAACTTAGAAAACATAACGTCTACATTTTCACTTTCATAATGCTTATATTCTTGATTAGCAAGAGCAGTCCGAAACAAGGACCAATCAGCGCGCACGTAATTATATTTTGGTATGATGTCAGGAGTGCTGTCTTTCATCCTGATGTTGTCATAAGTTATTGTTATAATGATAGGTAAGTGTGTATGTGTGTGTGTGTGCTTGTGTGTATGAGTGTGTGTGTGTATGTGCGTGTATGTGTGTGTGTGTCGGTGTGTGTGTGTGTGTCTGTGCGTGTGTGTGTGTGTTTGTGTCTGTGTGCATCCGTATGTGCATGTGTTTGTGTGTGTGTGTGTGTGTGTGTGCGTGTGCGTGTGTTTGTGTGTGTGTATGTGTGTGTGTGTGTGTGTGTGTGTGTGTGTGTGTGTGTGTGTGTGTGTGTGTGTGTGTGTGTGTGTGTGTGTGTGTGTGTGTGTTGTTACAGCAAGCGAGTGAATGACAGACTTCTGACATCAGACTACTTTAACATTCATGGATAGTAGCGTTAGGTCCCACTGGACCTGTCGTTTGCTACTTCTTGCTATACAACACACAAACTGTTATTTAATAATATTTTTTTTGATTTATTCAGTTATTAATTAATGTATCATTTATTTAGTTAGTTATTTATTTATCTATTAATTTATGTATTATTATTATTACCATTATTATTATTATCATTATCATTATTATTATTATTATCATTATTATTGTTTATTTATGGGTTTTTTTGTTTATCTAAAATCACTTAAGTGAATAGAATTAAATCAATGACCACCACCACCATCACCACCACACAAACTATTATATCGAATATCTAAAATGATGTATGAAATTTGATACAATTTGTAAAATGTCTTGTAATAATGTTTTGACTTTTATATTAAACTTTTTTTGAAGTGAAATCATATATAAATATGTCAATGGCTTGTGTACTTTACAAAAGCATAACAGACGAAAGTAGAAGTGTGTAAATGAATACATATCACCAAATAACAGTACAACAACAACAACAACAACAACAACAACAACAATATAACATTCCTGCAGGTAGTTGTGTTTACGTTATCTAAACATAATCAAATGGCAGACAAAGAGTCGAAGGAAACCAGAGAAATGAAGGAAGTGTTAAGAACAAAACAAAGACAGGGGTAGGGGGAAGACAAGTCAACTAACTCAATGATGAAAATAGATTAACTATAACATCTACCACTTTAAGGAAGTTACACATTTTTTTTTCATAAAACGTTCATTTTCATATGTATGACAATCAATCAAGGGCATCACACAAGCACTAGATGTAAGCAGATATACGGAAAGCAACTACATGCCAATACCTAACAATAATAATGTATGTCATGAATTAATCACATAGAAGCATACCAGCATAGAAGTAGACAATAAGGAAAATACATAAAAGACAACCATGCTGGGTGGAGAGAGGTAGACATGTCAACCCTACACTATGATGTGAATATGTGAACTGTAAAGTATACAATTGTCAAAATAATTATAAATAGAAGGGGAACAATATGAAATACCCTCAACTGGAAGGGAGTAAAGAGAACAGAGATCTAGTATATATGTAATTGACTCAGAAAGATGATATCGTAAAAGTGTGGAAAAAATCGCTTTGTAAACGTTTATATCAGCGCAGTGTATGGAGATCTACAGAAGCAGCTTTAAAATATAACATTTATTTACGATACTCCAAACAGGACTGGTATTTTTGACACTTTCGTTTGAAGCTGTTTCGCGGTATGAATGAGTTGCATTGTTTTTGTTTTTGGGCAATGAATTACAGAGAAATACGTATCAGAAAAAGAGATGCTTGCTTTGAAAAAGCTGAATTTTCTTCTTGGAAGATAGAGGCGGTATCTGGTTCAGCGTATGATCGGAGTTTGAGTACAAGTAAGTTTGCACAGAGTTTGACCTGAGAGATCAAAAACCAACAAAGAAAAAACCCACTGCATCCTTTAACCAGAAGCAGATTCCAAAGCAGTTTCAATTTCAAACCTTCTAAATGGGAGATCATAGTCCTGACCACTCAACTATCACACGTGTCAAATACTCAAAACTTGAAGGAGATATTTTATAGCCCTGGGTGTAAATGAAATATCATACTGAAATGAAGATATTCCACCCAAACTGGGCATTAAAGGTACTGATGTAAATTTGTGTGGATGGTAAATCCTAAAAATGGAGGATATGTATTTTAGAATGCTCACATGTGGGCATCGGCAGCTCAGTAGAAAGTAATGTATACTACTTAGTCATATTAAAAGAAGAAAGTAGTTGTGTGAAATGGAATGCACAGACGATGCCATTCCTCGTCTTATTTGCAGTCATCAAACTTGTTTTGTGCCATATATTACTTTCTGTAATGCATGTACAAATACTGAATGAGACTATTATCCTGCTTTTTTTCTTTTTCGTCCACCCTGGGTCAGAATCTATTGTCTGGGTGCTAGCGTGTTTAATGTCCATTGTCATCCTTTCAGCATTTTCCATCTGAGAGTCTGGCAATAGCATCATCATTATTATCATCAAGTGAATTGCCACATGGCGTTCGCAATCGTGGCCTCCATTTGTTTCTATACCTTGTTGCCTCAAGCGCCTCTTCCACCCTCTTTGTCTTCAGCCATAGCTGTAGCAAGTTTATGATATTCATGGTTCCAGGGGAAGTTTGATGGCCAGTGGTTTTGAATGAAGCAGAATGGAAGAGTGAAGATTTGACATAAATGTTAGTCCAGTCTGGCCATTCAAAATAACGTCTTTGGGCTCAGATTGAATTTCATATGCACTGACGCAACTAATGCCATATGACGGAGAAGATCCACAATGATCGTGGCTTTAGCCTTAAGCTGGTGCATAAGCCTTGTTCTCTGGCAAGGTCTTGAGGTCCTGCCTAGCGTATGCTTTTTTATCTTATGACTATGATATCAATGTTTGATTGAAACAAATTCAGCTACATTGTATGACATATAATTCTAAATCTGTAATGTTGCTGGTGGGGTGGGGGGACGCCACAAACGGATCAAAGCAAAACCAGCCACTATTTGGGTTTTTCTTGTAGTTACAATTCCTAGAGAACATTCTGCAAAATTTACGAAATTTGAGAGTGACGAATGAGTGTTTTTCTTTTTATTTATCTATTTTTTCATGATTGAAGGGGACAATTCATTTGCGCGTTTGCGCGTGTGTTCGTGTGAGTGTGAGTGTGTGTGTGTGTGTGTGTGTGTGTGTGTGTGGTGTGTGTGAGAGAGAGAGAGAGAGAGAGAGAGAGTCTGTGTGTCTGTGTGTTTATGTGAGTATGTGTCTGTGTCTGTATGTGTGTGTGAGTGTGAGTGTGAGTGTTTCTGTGTCAATTTGTTTGTGTCTGTGCGTCTGTGTGTGTGTAGATGTGTGTGTGTGTGTGTGTGTGTGTGTGTGAATGTGCGTGTGTGTGTGTGTGAGTGTGTGTGTGTGTGTGTGTGTGTGTGTGTGTGTGTGTGTGTGTGTGTGTGTGCGTGCGTGTATGTACATATGTTTGTGTGTATTTGTGTGTAGATCGTTCGTTCTTTGATTTAACGTCTTTTCACTGTAAGTGATATTAGTGTGTGTAGATGTGTGAGTGTGTGCGTGTGTGTGATTGTGAGTGTAAGTGTTTCTATGTCAATATGTGTGTGTCTGTGTGCGTCTGTGTATGTTGATGTGTGTGTGTGTGTGTGTGAGCGTGCGTTCGCGCGTGCGTGCATGTGTGTGTGTGTGTGTGTGTGTGTGTGTATGTATGTGTGTGTGTGTGTGTGTGTGTGTGTGTGTGTGTGTGTGTGTGTGTGTGTGTGTGTGTGTGATTCTATTTGTGCAGATGTATGTGTGTGTGTGTCTGTTAGAGCAAGTGAGTGAACGAGAGACGTCTGACTCACGGATAGTAGCGTTAGGTACCACTGGACCTGTCTTACAGCTAGTTCATGGCACTCAACACAGAATATTAGTATAGAAAATATACCATGATGTATGAAATTTGAAACAAGTTATAACGTGTCATGCAATAATGTATATATATATATTTTTTTAGTAAAAGTGTTTTTGAAATACAAAAAAAAAAAAAGAAACATATTCTTTAAATATGTCAATGGCTCATGTACTATACAAAGGCAGGACAGATGCAGACATATGTAAATGAATACATGTCAATCTGTAAAAATACAAACAGAACAACAACAATGATATTACATTACTGCTGGTAATCATATCGATATGTTATCTAAACAGAATCAAATTGCAGACATAGAGTCTACGAAGTAGCACAAAGAAGTCAGGACCAAAGTAAATGGAGGAAAGTTGATGTATAGTCTGCTGTGGTGGCTACCATCGATCTCTATAATGGCGACAGATGACAGATGAAGGGCTGACTTATTCACTTGTATTCTAGTCGTTTGAATCCTGCACCTTATCCACCAACTGCAAAAACTAAAATGTTTGATTTCATCACCTTATCCACCAGATTTCTCCATTTATCCTAACCCTTTGATTCCTGCACCCAATCAACCAACAGCAAAACCACGTGACCATCTCACCCTAAAGGGATGGTGTCAAAGGGTTACAATTTTGGATTTGTAAGCGTATTTGACTCTACAGGATGCTGATGGGCAGGATTTGGGATTCACAGTGCCAGTCTGGTGGGCAAACAGTTAGGTCCACTGATGTGTGATGAAATGATTGACTTTTATTTCAACAGACTCTAAGATCTCGTCTCCTCGCCTCTAAGCCCCCATAAGTGTGTAAAAATATCATCTTTGGATTTTTCGACTCTTACCAGCTCATACCGTACTTAAGAATGTTATTGGCTCTCTGTGATGTGAGACAATTTTATACTGAGTGGCTAGTTGTGTTGTGATTCAGACCTTTATTTATTTATTTATTTTATTCATCTGTTCTTTTCTTTCAAGATAAGATACACAGATACATATGTCATTCAAATGAACCCAAGATTGTTCGAATGACAGACTCACACAAATCTAAGATAAAAGATATAGGCTAAGTTGGACCTCAGGACCTGGCCAGCTCATGGATTTAAGTGCAGGCTTAAGGTTTGTGCCATGGTTACAATTACATGGCACCTGAGACGTTAGAAAATATGGAATGCATTCCGAGCTCAAAGACGTCATCTTGAGAAACTGAAAGAAAAAGTGAAACTGGTATTTTCAGAAGGTCAGGATCACACAGCCATGTCTAGTCCAAGATACAGAGAGGTGAAAGTAACTGTTTGTATCCGGCATCATATAGACGCTACTATTGTCTGATCTGCAATGAACTGTCCAAATGAGTTTATTGATGTTTGTTATTGTTTATTTAATCAGATCAACTAACTGTCAATCCAATAGTTTCAGACAACTGAAAAAATTTCCAGTATAGTCAGATTGTCATCTGAGTGTTAATTACTGTCAAGCCAAGATTGAGTTTAGGAATTGTATGGTTAAAGTTGTTCATAAACCATCTTCAAGAAAAAAAGTTCATACAAGAGGATTGTGTATTGAATCTAATTTTCCACATTTAGTGATACATTTGAATAAAATCTGTTCAAAGTTGATGTAATCTTAATTGTCTTGTCTTTGTGATGTTTTCAATTTGAATGAGCGCAATCAATTCTATTTTTTACGAATCTTTTTACGATTCTCTACTAAGGGAGCTTACTCATATTTTATCTTTTGAATCATTATTGTCTTTCTTAGTAAACATGGGGACTTACTATTTCGATTTTTCTTGTAGTAACAGTAGAGATTATGCTGTAGATGTTACATTAGAATAAAACAACTCAATCGTGTCTCAAAACCGCACATTCAAAATCGAAGGCAGAAGACAACCAAACTGACCATTCGTATCTGGCAATGTGTAGATGTTATTATCGTCTGATCCACGACAAAATGTCTAAATAAGTTTATTGATGTTTATTATTGTTTATTTAATCATATCGACAAACTGTCAATCCAATAGTTTCAGACGTCTGGAAAACGAGAGAACAAATTTGCAGCATTGACATCATCATCATCATCAGGTGCCCTGCCGCATGGCGTTGGCGATCATGGACTTCCATCTGTCTCTATCTCTCGTTACCCCCAGCATCTCCCCCACCCTCCTCGTCCCCAGCCACTTTGCAAGTCCGTCCAGCATTTTCTCCATGGGTCTACCCTTCCTCATAAAATGGATTTTATGTTTTTTACTGATCACCATGACTTCAGTCTTCCTGCTGTTTAGTTCCAAACCCTTACCTTTGCTTTCTGTTTCTAGTATATTCATAAGGTTTTGTAGGTACCTTTCATTTTCTGCTATAAGCACGGTGTCATCTGCGTATCGAATGCTGTTTATCATTTTCCGTCCAACCTTTAATCCAGGGTCTTCTTCTAGGTTTCTCGTGATGTTTTCGCTGTAAAGTGAAAACACATCTGGTGACAAAACACAACCCTGTCTGACTCCTCTTTTGATGTTTTGAAAGAGCTTATATTGTTTTCTATTCTCATTGCAGCTGTTTGTTTCCAGTACATATTCCTGAATATTCGTAGATCTTTTCCATCAACATTGAGTCTCTCCAGTTGGTTGATCAATTCTTCATGTCATTCCCGTTCGAAAGCCTTGGTATAGTCAACAAAGCATAAATACAAATCCTTATTCATCTCAATTGACCTCTCCATGATAGTTCTTAGGATTTATATGGCATTAATAGTTCCTTTCCCTTCCACAAATCCACACTGTTCTTCTGCTATTTCTCTTTTGATTCTATTCCTTGTCCTCATCATGATTATTCTTAACAGGAATTTTGTTACATGACTCATCAAACTGATTGTGCGATGGAGTTTGCATTCTATAGTCCCTGTCTTCTTTGGAAGTGCAATGAAAATTGAGTTTGACATATCTTTGGGGAATTTTCCGCTGTCGTAAATTTCATTTAGGAGGACTGTTATTTTTTCTATGCCAAATTCGTCCAGGGCTTTAATCATCTATGTGATAATGTTGTCTGGTCCTAGGGCTTTTTCTGGTTTCATCTTTTTCAGTGCTGCTCTAACTTCATCTTTCATTATGGGTGGTCCTTCAAAGTTCTTTTTTATCATGTGTTCTTCGTTTCTGTCATCCTCACAAAGGTTTTTAATGTACTCTCCCCATCTGTCCAATATTTTGTCTTTTTTAATAATAAGCGTGCCATCTTTCGATTTTAAGCAACGTGTTGATATGCATGTATTTTTCCTGTGGACAATTTCTTCAATTCGTCTGTACATATCCTGAGGATCCATTTTGTGTCGGTCTTCTATCTCTTTGCATTTTGTGTTCAGCCAAGCTTCCTTAGCTTCATTGCACCTATACCTGATTTCTTTGTTTATCTTCCTGTATATCTCCTCGTTTCTCTTTGCCCTACTACTTTCCTCCATCAAGCCCAAAATTTCATTAGTCATCCACCTCTTTTTTGCTTTTCTCTCTGCCTTGGGGATTTCTTCACAAGCTTCATTTATCGAATTTCTCAACTTTGTCCATTGTTCCTCACTGTCACCCACATCTTCCAGAGCACTGAATTTGTTTCGAACATGTACATTAAATTTTTTACGTAACATTTCATCTGTTTTAAGCGTCCAAGGTTTAGTTTGATGTTGCTTTTGGTCTGTTTCCTTTTCCTCAATTTCAGCCTAAACCTTCCCATTACAGGATTGTGGTCGCTGTTGCAGTCTGCGCCTGTGACAGTAAAGAATTTCTAAATCTGTTGTTGATCAGGATGTAGTCAATCTGGTTTTTTGGTATTATCTCCTGGACTCATCCAAGTCCATTCTCTTCTGTTAGGCTGGTCAAAACAGGAGTTGCCTACTATGAACTCATTCATCTGTGCCCATTCTACAAGTTTCCCTCCCCTTTCATTTTGTGTACCAAGGGCATGAGGTCCAATTATATCCTCCACCCAATCCTGTCCCACTTTAGCATTAAAATCTCCCATTATGACTGAGACTTCTTGTGATTTACACTGAACCTTAGCCATCTCTAAAACTTCGTAGAAGTTGTCGATGTCCTCCTGAGTACTTGCGGATGTTGGTACATACACCTGTATGATGTTGATATCAAATGGTTTGCCTCCCAATTTGACCAGCAAAACTATGTCGGACACAGCCCAGTATCCCTTAACTGCTTTTGATTTGTCTTTGTCCATTATGATGCCTACTTCTCTTGCATGTGAATTACCACCAGAGTATATCACTGTGAATTCTCCTGATGTTATCATGCCTGTTCCCTTCCATCTCACTTTCACTAGTTCTAAAATACTGATGTTAAGCCTTTCCATCTCCATTTTGATGTTGTCTAATTTGGCCTTCTGCAGCAGTGTTCTGATGTTCCGTGTTGCTATTTTGGTGTTTCTAAGTTTGACATTGGGTTTAATTTTAGTCACAGTAGCTGGTTGACGGTCTGGTGTCACCTGCGCCGCATGACAGTCCCTACCAGACGAAGGTGCTCCACAGGAACACCTACTAACGTCGTTAACTTCATAATCTTTCCTTTGTCCATGGATGTCCTGGGGAAAACTACGATGGTGGTTTCCCCTTGCCTTCCACCGGTTTTTTTCAGGGTTAACTCCCTAAGCCTTACTCTCTCCCGAGATTTCCACAAGACAGTGGAGCTATTTACCCATAGCTTGGGGATCTGGTTCGTGGGCACCAGGGCATATCCACAAGCAGCAGTGCTAGCCAACGGTGTAGACTGTGAAAGTGAGAGGTGACAAGCACGCAGTCACTAGTCACTAGCCAACACACTAGACGCATCACATCCACCAGCATTGACATATGGCTGTTAATTAACGTCAAATCAAGGTTTTGGTTAGGAATGTATGATTAAAATAGTTTATGAACCATCTTCAGGAAAAAACGTTCATACAAGAGGATTGTGTATATAACCTAATTAGCTAGACAGTGATTAATTTGAAAAGAATTTATTGAAAAGTGATATATACTGAATTGTCTTGTTTTGGGATATTGTCGGTTCGAATATGCTCAATGACATTGTGTTTTCTACGTTTGTTTTACGATTCTCTTCTAAGGGGGATTACACATCTTTTACCTTGAAATTACCATTGTCATTCTTTGTTAACATGGGTACTCACTATTTCGATTTTTTCTTGTAGTTACAGTTCCTGAAATCGTTCTGACAATTAAGGGTGATATAACGAGAGAGGGTTTCGTGCGTGTATGTGTGTGTGTGTGTGTGTGTGTGTGTGTGTGTGTGTGTGTGTGTGTGTGTGTGTGTGTGTGTGTTTGTATGTTTGTGTGTGTGTGTGTGTGTGTTTGTTTGTGTGTGTGTGTGTGTGTGTGTGTGTGTGTGTGTGTGTGTGTGTGTGTGTGTGTGTGTGTGTGTGTGTATGTGTGTGTGATCAGAAAGAGGGCTGAAGTCGGAGGTACCAGGCCTACAGATGCCTTTTAACAGACCTTGGTACCATAAAATACAACGTAAATTTCGACACTAATATGCACATCAGACGAGAATGGCGCTCGCTCGTTGAGGTCCTTTTGGGAAGAACTAGCGAAAACAGCCACAATCATTGCCACATGTGGCCTGACCACAAACAAAACTCACAGCAAAAGAAGAAGAGGAAGAACAGGCTGGTTATATCTCAAGCTTATGCATAAACTGTGGATTGTGTTGCTTGTTTATGCATTGTTCATAATTATTTGCTATATTGTTTTCTACCTATCTAGTGGTACCATAGTTTTCCTCTGACTATGAAACCAAAGTATCCCATTTTATAGGCTGTAATGGCTGTAAGTCGAAAGCCCTAAAGCAAGCTTATCAAGATATACATATCATCAAAATTGCATTAGACGTGAGTGAGTTTGAATATTAGTGCTCAGTTAAGGTTCATGATGGTACCTGTAATAAAGATATCAAAATGAATGTGGGAAAGAGGAAACAGAAATGTATCCAACTGAATGAAAATATAGTAGCATACCAATAACCCTTAAAAATCAAAATTCCGAAAAAGTCTTCTGTTACCTTTGATGTTATATGAATGAGAAGTCTGGACATGTCAAGATGCAGATGAACAGAAGATGGAAGCAACAGAACTGTGGTTTTACAGGTGGCTTCTCAGGGTCCAAGGGATCGATAAAGGAACAGATGAAAGCATTTGAACGAACTTACAGTCCAGCTTCAAATGATGACAGAAGTAAAAACAAAAACAAAACAAACAAAACAATCGACCATGCAACCTGCAACCCCTACACAACCCTAATGATAATAGTTTCGTAGGAAATGTTGAGAGACCAGCCAACTCCTATACAAACAGCATTACCAACATCAGCAATTTGAAGGTCCATGGAGTAGCACAGAGAAGTCAGGACTAAACAAATAGAGGAGAGTTGTTGTGTCGTCTGCTTTGGCAGGTACCATCGATCTCTATGATGGTGACAGGTGACAGATAAAGGGCTGACTCGTTCACCTGTATTCCAGCCCTTTGACTCCCGTACCCTATCAACCGACTGCAAAAACTTAACCCTTTGACTTCCTAACCATATCCACTAGCATCCTGAAATAAGCGTAACCCTTTGATTCCAGCATCCTATCAAACCAACTGCAAAACCTTAACCCTTCGACTCCTCAAACTATAGGGTGAGGGAGTCAAAAGGTTAAGTTTTTGCTTTGCTAGAATGGTTGAAACTGCAGGATGCTGATGGACATGATGTGGAAGTCACAGTGTTTGTCTGGTGACAAAAATATTTGGTCCACTGGTGTGTGATGTAATGACTGACTGTTATTTCAACAGACTCTAAGATCTCGTCTCCTCGCCTCCAAACCCCCTTTAGTGTAAAACAAATCATCGTTCAATTTTTCGACTCTTACCAGTTCATACCATACTTAAGAATGTTATTGACTTTCTGTGATGTGAGACAAGTTTATACTGAGTGACTAGCTGTGTTGTGATTCAGACCTTTATTTATTTATTTATTTTATTTATCTGTTCTTTTCTTTCAAGATAAGATACACAGATACATATGTCATTCAAATGAACCCAAGATTGTTCGAATAACGGACTGGCATAATTCTAATATAAAAAAAAATCATAGGTTAGGTAGGACCTCAGGACCTGGCCAGCTCATGGGTTTATGTGCAAGCTTATGGCTTTGTGCTGTGGTCACCAGTACATGGCATATGTGACGTTAGTACATATGGAATCCATTTCGAGCTCAGAGACGTCATCTTTAGAAACTGAAACCAAAACTGTAACTGGTTCAACGAGAAGGCCAGGACCACACATACATGTCTAGTTCAATTTACAGAGGTTTCTGAGGGTGTTGCCTAAATGTCCTAACACTGAAAGGGTCTGCATCTTTCAGGTTTGTTTGATGTAAGGATGTATCATGACATTAAGCACAAAGTACAGCCCTATCAAGCTGTGTCAATCCAGACTTTAATTTTGTAACACCATCACTGTGAGTCCCATTCCCATCAAGACAGTATTGCAAGAACTTGTCCCTGTTTTTGTGTCCAGTCATGTCCTACTGTCATGGTGACCTGACTGTCGATGAGTTTGAGAGTGTGTGGGAGAACGTAAATGACCTGCACACGATTAGTGGCACCGGAACGATACAGTTCTCAGTTTCAATTTCTCAAGACAATATATCTGCGCTCAGAATAGATACCATATGCACTGACACCACTGATGCCATGTGATGGAGAAGATCCACAATGATCATGGCATAAGCCTTAAGCTGGTGCATAAGCCTTGTTCACTAGCAAAGTCTTGAAGTCCTGCCTAATGTATGAATATCTTATAATATATTGGTATTAATGTTTCATTGGAACAAATTCAGCTACATTATTATGATATGTGATTCTAAATATGTAATGTTGATAGGGGTGTGGGGACACCACAAACAGATCAAAGCACAATCAGCCACATTGTCTAAGCTCATCTCACAATATCCTACATAATCACCTCCGCTTATGATCTCATGAAACAACTCGCCATTTCTGGGAAGAAGAGGACTAGAGCCCTTAAAGCGATGGCAGAGGCAGCAGAAAGGAGCTCAAGCTGGATCTGGGCAAGGAGGAACCAAAAAAGTGAACTTCATAAGGATTAAATTCCCTACAGATGATGTGTGCCCCGTTAGCACATTGGTAAAACCGCGTACCGCAGTTCTGAAGCGCAGAATCGCCCAGGTTCGCTCCCGGGCGTGGGGAAAAAATAGACAACAGCAGAAGGGCATCCAGGAGTCATGACCTGGATGTGGCCCGGCCCCCGAGAGTGTAAGGAATTCAGGGCCGAAACACTTGTCTAAAGGGGGTTACTTCTCTGAAGACCTTCTGTTGTCTAGCTCTCCCTAGAGTTTCTTTCTACCTGCACATGGTCAGTCCATTGACTTCCGGGAATAGTTCGGAGGACATTCGGGAAAGACCGAAGGACACTGGGAAAGACTAGATCTGCGGGCTTTGTGGGTTGGCTTCCCACCTTGTCCTTGATAACATGCCACGAGTTCTTCAAATGAAAGATGCTCCCAGGATTCACCGAAAGGGGGAGAGAATGATGAATCCATCGGCACTGACTCCATCACGACTGGAAACGCACAACGGACCATGATTAATGACCAGTTGGAATTTCCGTGTGCGTGTGGAAGGAGATTCACCACCAAACGCGGCATGAAGATCCACAGGACAAAAATGGGCTGTTTGAAGACGAACCAGCAGCAGCGCGCTGCGATAGCAGGTGAGACGTTGGATGACCAAGGCCAGGAATTAAACCATAGTGCCAAGGACATCCACGCTGACGGTTCTGATGCGGATTTTGCACAAGCTCTTAACGCCAAACGTGGAAAACTCAATTTGCCGCCTGCCGGTGCAAAAGAACAATGGGAGAAATTAGATGAGGAACTTGTCCTTAAGCTGAATGCGCTAATAGGGAACAGTACGCTGGAACACAAACTTGACACATACGGAGACATCATATACTCTATCTGCAAGGACACTTATGGAGTGAAGCAGCCAAAGACAAAAACGCCTCCCCAGAAATCCAGAAGACAGCAACAGATGGAGAGCATCCGGAGGGAGAAAAGGAAGCTTAAAAAGCGAATGAAAACTGCCTCAGAATTCGAGAAGCAAGGGCTCCTGGAACTCTGGAAAGATATGAAGGCCAAACACAATGCTCTCAGCAAAGTGGAATCAGCAAGGCGAAGAAAGAGCAAAAAGAAGAAGACTCAATATCGTTTCTTCAAAGATCCCTTTGACTTTGCAAGAAAGCTGTTTGAACAACCCAAATCAGGGACTCTCACAGTGGGCAAGGAAACCCTAGAGCAGCATCTCAGGGAAACATATTCCGATTCTCAGCGCGAGGCACCACTTGAAATCCAGAATCTGGTTTGGCCTGCAGCGCCAGAAGGAAAATTCAATAACAAACCACCAACACTGGATGAAGTGAAGAACGTAGTAAAGAAAGCCAGAGCCAAGTCAGCACCTGGACCAAACGGAATACCATACCTGCTCTACAAGAAATGCCCAAAAGTGCTCGAGTGGCTCCACAAGATGATTCGATCAGCATGGAGGAACCAGAAGATCAGAGACCAATGGATGAGAGCTGAAGGAGTGTACATTCCGAAGGAGCAGAACTCCAGCAGCATCAATCAGTTCAGGCCAATATCACTTCTGAACGTCGAGGGGAAAATCTTCTTCTCTGTTATGGCAGCAAGATTGACAAAATACCTGACTGAAAACAAGTATCTGGATATGTCAGTCCAAAAAGGAGGCATACCAGGAATGCCTGGATGCTTGGAACATGCCACGTTGATTTGGGATGCCATCCAAAAAGCAAGAACAGAGAAGAGAGACATTGACGTAGTTTGGCTTGATCTGGCGAATGCATATGGATCAGTTCCACACGATATGATCCAGCTGGCTCTTGAAATGCATCACATCCCAGAAAACATCCGAACAATGCTGAGGAAGTATTTCCAAGGGTTCTCAATGCGGTTCTCTACCAAAGAATACACCACGGACTGGATAGACCTAGAGGTGGGCATTGCAATGGGCTGTGCAATCTCTCCCATACTGTTCGTGTTGGCAATGGAAGTCATCTTGAAAGCTGCAATGAAGAGTTCAGGTCCAGTGAATCTGGGAGATGGATACCAGATGCCTCCTCTGAAAGCTTTCATGGATGACACAACAGTCTTGTCCACGGATGAGGAAGAGACACACCAAATCTTAAAGCAGCTGGATGAGCTGGTGGCCTCTTCAAGAATGAGGTTCAAACCTAAGAAATCCCGAAGTCTCTCACTGCGAAAAGGAAAAGTGGCAGATTCAGTCAAATTCATGGTAGCCAACCAAGCCATCCCCACTGTCACAGAAGAGCCAGTAAAAAGTCTCGGAAGATGGTATGATGACTCCCTGAAAGACACACAAAGGGGATGTGAAACCAAGCAAACAGCAGAAGAAGGCCTGAAGAAAATAGATAACTGCGGACTGCCAGGCAAATACAAAGTCTGGTGTCTACAGTTCATGCTGATACCAAAGCTGCTGTGGCCACTGCTAATCTATGACATTTGCACCAGCACAGTCGAAGCAATGGAAGCCAAAATCAACAAATACACAAGAAAATGGCTCGGTGTCCCACCTGGTCTCACTGATGTTGCATTCTACTGTCGTCAAGCAATGCTGAAGCTACCTTTCAAATCCATAGTGGAGGAATACAAAGTTGGAAAAGCAAGACTGTTGAGCATGCTGGAGGAATCGGAAGACAATATCGTGAGATCAGTTCATCCAAAGCTGAGAACTGGCAGAAAGTGGAAAGTCCAAGAGGTTGTAAACAATGCCAAGAGAAACCTCAGCATCAAAGAAATAATTGGACACACGCAAACCAACAGACAGGGACTGGGAGCAACAAAAATGCAGTGGTGGTCCAAAGCCAAAGGGAAGGAAAAAAGAGACATGATCATACAGGAGTTGAAGGAAGAAGAAGATGTCAAAAGAGTGCAGAAGGCAGTCCAGCAAGGTCAACAGGGGCAATGGACAACATGGGACAGTGCACTCCAAAGAAGTCTCAGCTGGAACGATATGTGGCACATGGCTCCTCTAAGGATAAGCTTCCTCCTCAGATCTGTATATGACCTGCTCCCCTCGAATGCAAACTTAGTGAAATGGGGGAAATCAGACGACCCAGCATGTCCGCTCTGTCAGAAGAAACAAACAGTGGAACATGTCCTAAGCTCTTGCAAAGTAGCGCTAGCCCAAGGAAGGTATGCATGGAGGCACAACCAAGTTCTGAAAGTGATCACAGATGTGGTTAGCGAAAAAACCATGACCCCAAACGCACCAATTGCTATGACAACGTTCTACAAAGCAGGAGGGAAACAGGTCTGGCCCGAAAGTGCTATGACAACCAGCACATTGCCAAAGGGTCTTCTGGACGGAGCAGTCGACTGGGAGTGTACAGCAGACCTCCCAGAGTGGAGAAATTACTCAGATGTCATCAGCAAGACAGGCATGAGACCAGACATCGCTCTCCACTCTGACTCCTCGAAACAAGTGATTCTGATAGAACTCACTGTGCCATACGAAAGCAGAATGGAAGAAGCACATATCTACAAGACCGAAAAATACGCCGGTCTTGCCAGCACCCTGAAGAAAGCAGGTCTGCGGGTCAAAATCTTCGCCATAGAGGTCGGGGCAAGAGGGTTTGTGGGCACCTCCGCTTATGATCTCATGAAACAACTCGCCATTTCTGGGAAGAAGAGGACTAGAGCCCTTAAAGCGATGGCAGAGGCAGCAGAAAGGAGCTCAAGCTGGATCTGGGCAAGGAGGAACCAAAAAAGTGAACTTCATAAGGATTAAATTCCCTACAGATGATGTGTGCCCCGTTAGCACATTGGTAAAACCGCGTACCGCAGTTCTGAAGCGCAGAATCGCCCAGGTTCGCTCCCGGGCGTGGGGAAAAAATAGACAACAGCAGAAGGGCATCCAGGAGTCATGACCTGGATGTGGCCCGGCCCCCCGAGAGTGTAAGGAATTCAGGGCCGAAACACTTGTCTAAAGGGGGTTACTTCTCTGAAGACCTTCTGTTGTCTAGCTCTCCCTAGAGTTTCTTTCTACCATCATACAAATTACACATCACGCTGCAGAAGTTGCAGTAGAATAAAACAACTCAATCATGTCTCAAAACAGCGCATTCAGAATCGAATGCAGAAGACAACCAAACCAACCATTCATAATCGGCATTGTGTAGATTTTACTATCGTCTGACCTGTGATGAAACATCCAAATAAGATTATTGATGTTTGTTTAATTAATCAGATCAACCAACTGTCAACCCAATAGTTTCAGACACCTTTAAATAAAACTGGTGACATTGACACATACTTGTCAATTAATGCCAAGTCAAGGTCTGGTTAGGAATGTATAGTTAAAGTAGTTCTTGAGCCATCTTCTGGAAGGAAAGTTCATACAAGAGGATTATGTATTAAATCTATTTTTCTAAATTTAATGATTAATTTGAATAAAACATATTGAAAGTTGATATAGTCCGAATTGTCTTGTCTTTATGATATTCGTGATTTGAATGAGCACAATCACATTGTACTTTTTACGTTTTTTTACAATTCTCTACTAAGCGAAATTATTCATATTACATCTACATTTAGTGATTAATTTGAAAAAAAAAGTCTGTTGAAAGTGGATGTATTTAGAATTGTCTTGTCTTTGTGATAATTTCAGTTTGAATGAGCGCAATCAATTTTGTTTTACGATTTTTTCCCCACGATTCTCTACTATGGGAGGTTACTCACATTTTATCTTTTATATCATTATTGTCTTTTTTAGTAAACATAGGGATGTAATATTTCGATTTTTCTTGTAGTTACAGTTCCTAGAAATCGTTCAGAAAAAATCCACGAAATTTAACAGTGACCAGATGAGAGTGTATTTTTATTCATAGATGGGAAAAAAATAGTTGCGTGCATGCACGCGCGCGCGCGCGCGCGTGTGTGTGTGTGCGGCAGTGCCTTTGTCTGCGTGTTTCTGTGTGTGTGTGCGTGTTTGTGTTTGTGTGTGGTGTGTGTGCGTGTGTGTGTGTGTGTGTGTGTGTGTGTGTGTGTGTGTGTGTGTGTGTGTGTGTGTGTGAGTGTGTGTGTGTGTGTGTGTGTGTGTGGCAATAGCAAGTTTATGATATTCAAGATTTAAGGGAAGTTTGATGGCCAGTAGTTTTGGATGAAGCAGAATGGAAGAGTGAAGATTAGACATAAAAGTCAGTCCAGTCTGGCCATTCAAGATAACGTTCTTGGAATCAGAATAAATTCCATATGCACTAACGCCACTGATTCCATGTGATGGAGAAGATCCACAATGATCATGGCATAAACCTTAAGCTGGTGCATAAGCCTTGTCCTCTGGCAAAGCCTTGAAGTCCTGCCTAGTGTATGAATTGTGTATCTTAAAACTTTGATATCAATGTTTGATTGGAACAAATTCACCTACATTGTTATGACATGTAATTGAAAATTTGTAACCTTGATGGTGGTGGGGTGACATCACAAACGGATGGAAGCACAACCAGCCACTATGTCTAAACTCATGTCACCAATATCCTTCATAATCACATCATACAAATTACACATAACAAGCAGAGGTTGCAGTAGTATAAAACAATGTAATCACATCTCAAAACAGCGCATTCTTAATACAAGGCAGAAACAACCAAACTTATTCCCATCCAGTATTGTGTAGATGTTATTATCGTATGATATGCAACAAAATGCCCAAATGAGTTTGGTAATATTTGTTACTGTATGTTTAACAACAACAACAACAACAACAACAATATTTTATTTATATAGCGCAAAATCTTCATAAAATCAAATCTAAGCGCTTAAACAGACACACACGCACGCACGCACGCACACAAGCACGTACGCACGCACATACACACACACACACACACACACACACACACACACACACACGGCTATAAATGGGGAGAAAGAATGAAAGCAATGGAAAATTATAGAGAGCATATTATATACAATTATATATTACAATGCGATTCCCCTCCGAGTGGAGACAGGCTGCAGAGGGGATTGAGTGATGTCAGGATTTTATGCAGAGGAGAAAAGGTGAGTTTTGAGAGCGGACTTGAAGGAGACAAAAGTAGGTTGCTGACGGACTGAGAGAGAAAGTTTGTTCCAGGAGAGCGGACCAGAAACAGAGAAGGCTCGTGGACCATAGGAATTGAGCTTAGTGCGTGGAAAGCGAAAAGTCAGAGAATCCGAGGCAGAGCGGAGGGTACGTGAGGGAACATAGATCTCAAGTAGGCTTGACAGATAATCGGGGGCTGCGTTATTGAGCTTTTGTAGCACATGGTGCCTAGTTTGTACTGTATGCGCTTTGATACAGGGAGCCAGTGAAGTTGTGCCAGTAGAGGAGATATGTGGTCAGCTTTCTTCTTTTTGAGTTCAAGGCGTGCACTGTAGGATGTGAACGATGGAGGCAGGAAGACCAGACAATTTAATCACATCTCAAAACAGCGCATTCTTAATACAAGGCAGAAACAACCAAACTAATTCCCATCCAGTATTGTGTAGATGTTATTATCGTATGATATGCAACAAAATGTCCAAATGAGTTTGGTAATATTTGTTACTGTATGTTTAATGAGATAAACCAACTGTCTATCCAATAGTTTCAGACATCTTGAATAAGATAGAAAAGAAAACAGAACAGTCATACTGTTAGTTAATGTCAAGTCAACTTTTTTGTTAGGAATGTATGCTTAAGGTAGTTCACAAATCATCTTCAAGAAAAAAAGTTCATACAAGAGGATTGTATATTAAATCTCATATTCTACATTTAGTGATTAATTTGAATAGAATTTATTGAAAGTTGGTATATTCAGAATTGTCTTGTCTTTGCGATATTGTCAGTTCGAATATGCTCTAATAAGATTGTATTTTTTACGTTTTTAAAAAAAAAAATCTTCTAAGAGGGATTACACATCTTTTATCTTTGAAATTGGTATTGTCCTTCTTTGAAGACATGGGGACTTACTATGTCTAGTTTTTTCTTGTAGTTACAGTTCGTTGAAATCATTCTGCAAACTCTACGAAATTTAAGAGTGACGAATGAGAGTGCAATTTTTATGACAGAAGGGAAAAACATTCATTTCACAGTTTGCTCGCGCGCGCGCGCGCGTCTGTGTGTGTGTGTGTGTATGTGTGTGTGTGTGTGTGTGTGTGTGTGTGTATGTGTGTGTGTGTGTGTGTGTGTGTGTGTGTGTGTGTTTGTGTGTGTGTGTGTGTATGTGTGTGTGTGTGTTTGTGTGTCAGTGTTTGTTCATTTGGTTGTGTGTTTATGCCTATGCGTGTGTCTGTGTGTCTGTGCGTCTGTGTGCAAAAGTATTTGTGTCTGTGTGTGTATGTATTTGTTCGTCTGTCTGTTAGAGCAAGTGGTTGATCGAGAGACGTCTGACTTCAGACTACTATAACACTCAAACATAGTAGCATTAGGTCCCATTGGACATGTCTTACATCTAGTTCATGCTACTCGACACAGATAATTAATATAGAAAATATACCATAATGTATAACTTTTGAAACAAATTGTAAAATGTCTTGTACTAATATTTTCATTTTTATATTAAAAACGTTTATGAAATAGAAAAAAAAAAGTTTAAATACGTCGACGGCTCATATACTTTACAAAAGAATGACAGACAAAAGTATTACATACGTCTATGAATACATTTCACGAAATAGCAATACAAGAACAACAAAATAATAGAACATTACTGCTGATAACATTTTTGATATCTTATCTGAACAGAATCAAATGGCAGACATAGAGTCAAAGGAAGAGAAAGAAATAAAGAAAGCTTTTAGAACAAGTGATGTCAGAAGTAAACACAATACAAAACAAACAAAAAATATCGACCACGCAAACTGCAACACCAAAACAACCTAAATGACGATAGTTTTGTAGAAAATGTGCAGAGTTCAGCCATCTCCTACATAAACAACATCACCAATATCAGCGGTTTGAAAGTCCACGAAGTAGCACAGATTCAGAACGAAAGTAAATGGAGGTGACTTGTTGCGACGTCTGCTGTGGCGGGTACCATCGATCTCTATGATAATGACAGGTTACGGGCATATTCTGACTCGTTTACCTGTATTCCAGCACTTTGATGTTGATGGGGGTGGGAGGACACCACAAATGGATGGAAGCAAAAAATTTGATTAAGGTTGATATAGTCCAAATTGTCTTGTCTTTGTGATATTCTTGATTTGAATGAGCACAACTACATTGCATTTTTTACTTTTTTTTTTTTACTATTCTTTACTAAGGGATTACTCTTATTTTATCTTTAAAATTACTCTGGGACTTACGCTTTCGATTTTTCCTTTTAGTTACAATTTCTAAAAATCGTTCAGAAAAAAAAATCTACCAAAAAAAGGAGTGTGACTTTTTTATGACTGAAGGAAATAAAATAGGGCTCGCGCACGTGAGCCCGTGGTGTGTGTGTGTGTGTGTGTGTGTGTGTGTGTGTGTGTGGTGTGTGTGTTGTGTGTGTGTGTGTGTGTGTGTGTTGTTGTCGTGTGTGTTGTGTGTGTGTGTGTGTTGTGTGTGTGTGTGTGTGGTATGGTGTGCGTGTGGTATGTGTTATGTGTGTGTGTTGTGTGTGTGTGTGTGTGTGTGTGTCGTGTGTGTCTGTGTGTGTCTCTTAATCTGTGTAACTGTGTCTGTGTGTGTGTGTGTATGTGTGTGCTTGTGTGTGTGTGTCGTGTTGTGTGTGTATGTGTGTGTGTGTGTGTGTGTGTGTGTGTAAGTGTGTGTGTGCATGTGAGTGTGTGTCTGTGTGTATGAGTATGAATGTGTACATGTGTGGCTGTCTCCCGTGTGTGTGACTGTGTCTGTATGTTTGTGTCCATGTGCCTGTGCACGTGTGTGTGTGTGTGTCTGTGTGTGTGTGTGGTGTTGTGAGAGAGAGAGAGAGAGAGAGAGAGAGAGAGAGAGCAAGCGAGTGAATGACAGACTTCTGACTTCAGACTACTTTAACACTCATAGATAATAGCGTTAGGTCCCATTGGATCTGTCATCCAGCTACATCTTGCTACTCCACACACAAATATGAATATATCAACAACAACAACAATGACATAACATTACTGATGATAATCGTGTTGATACGTTATGTAAACAGAATCAAATGACAGACACAGAGTCAAAGGAAAAGAAAGAAATGAAGGAAGTATTAAGAACAAAAAAAGACAAGAGTAGGGGAAAAACACGTCAACTAACACAATGATGAAAATAGATTAATTACAACATCTGTCACGTTACAGAAATTACAAAAAATACTTTTCCTTAAATGTTTATTTTCATATGTATTTCAGACGATCAAAGGCATCACACAAGCATGAGATGAAAGCAGATATATACGGAAAGCAAGTACATGCCAACACCTAACAATAACTATGTATGTCATCAAGCATCAACATAGAAGCATACCAGAATAGAAGTAGAAAATAAAAATACATAAAAGACAAACATGCTGGCGGAGGGAGGTAGACATGTCAACTCTAACACTATGATGTAAAAATGTGACCTGTAAAGCGTACAGTAGTCAAAATGTTTGTAAATGGAAGGGAAGATATCAAATCAAATCAATGGAGAGGGAGTAAAGAGAAGAGAGATCTAATATAATCGACTCAGAAAGATGATATCGTGAAAGTGGGACAAAAATGGCTCCGTAAAGGTTTTTATTAGCACAGTGTATGTAAATCTAGAGAAGCAGCTTTTGCATTAAAGGATTTATTTACTATACACCAAGCAGGTATTTTTGGAGCTTTCATTTGAAGCTCTTTAGCAGTATGCATGACTTAATGTTGGTGAGCAATTTATTCCAGAGGAATATGTACCAGAAAAACAAAAACTTGTTCTTGAAAGATGAAGGTGGCATCTTGAATTTATGTAGGGTGTTTGGCTTAGGAAGAAAAGTTCTGTGAAATAATTTGGGGCAGGTTTATATACAGTTATGTACATTTATGTGATTTTATTGTACTGAAGTTGATTTTGGGGTTAAGGTTTTTCTGTTTCCATGAGATAGACAGAGACACAGAGATAGACTGAGAGAGAGAGACAGACAGACAGACAGACAGACAGAGAGACAGAGAGAGCGAGGAATGGAGAAAGAATGCGAGAGAAAAAGCATGAGAGAGAGGGGAAGAGAGAGAGAGAGGGGAAGAGAGAAAGTGAGAGAGAGAAAGAGTTGGAGACAGAGAGCCAGATAGACAAGCAGGCAAACAGACAGAGAGAAACACAAAGTAACAAAGAGAAAAAGATATTGAGACGAACGGACAGACAGACAGGCAGAGAAATAGATAGGCAGAGAGAGACAGAGAGTGAGAGAGAAAGAGAGAGAGAGATAGAGAGCGAGAGAGAGAGGGAAGGAGACAGAGACAGAGACAGCGACAGAGAGACGGAGAGAGAGAGAGAGTGGGAGAGAGAGAGAGAGAGTGAGAGAGAGAGAGTGAGACTGACAAAAAGAGAGAGAGAAAGAAAGAGAGAGAGACAGAGACAGGCATAGAGACAGAGAGACAAACAGACAAAGAAAGACAGAGACAGACACAGAGAGACAGACAGACTGAGAAGAAGAGAGAGAAAGAGAAAGAGAGAGAGCCAGACGGACAAGACAGACAGACACACACACACACACACACACACACACACACACACACACACACACACACACACACACTCACACACACACACTCACTCACACACGCGAGCACACACACACACACATGTACGCACGCACACACACACACACACATGCACACACACACACATACACACACACACATACACACACACTCACACACACACACACACACACACACACACACACACACACACACAGAATAAGACAGAGAAAGGGAGAGAGAGAGAAAGAGAGAGAGAGAAAGAGAGAGAGTGTGTATGTGTGTGTGCGTCTGTGTGTGTGTGTGTGTGTGTGTGTGTGTGTGTGTGTGTGTGTGTGTATGTGTGTGTGTGAAAGATAGAGAGGGAAAGAATAAAAGAGAGACAAACAGACAGACAGACACACCCACCAACCGACTGACTGACAGAACGTCCAATTCAATACCACACAGATGAAGTGGGTCAGTAACATGGAGTATGTTTGCTCTCGAAATGGATTACTGTCACCATGGAGTTATCCAACATTCCATCATCTTCTTTCTCAAAATGACCATCTCTCTTCAAAGAAGGTCAGCACACAAACATGTCCATGTCACTTCTTATCTACTGTCAGCGCTTTTTTATATGTTCAATTTTCTTTGGCAGGTTTCGTAAATATCTGAAGGAAACTTTATCATTTTTTCTGCCTATTTTTTTTTTCAGGATGTCAGAGTAAACATTGTGTGCGTCAGTATTTTATTTTGTCTGTTTTACTGCCTGCAGTACTTTGCGTGAGAAGATGGGAACAGCAATCGATTGCGTGTGTTTTGTTTTGTTTGTTTTGTTTCGTTTTGCTTGTAGGCTACAATTTTCATGTGCGCTTAATATATGAGTGGGCTTTTACGTGTGTGACCATTTGCTTTTGCCCAGCCTTTCATTAAGGCAGTCATACTCCGTTTTCGGGCGATATGCATACTGGGTGTTTTCGTGTTTCCAGAAGTCATCAACACTGATGTCGCTTAAGGTCTTTATCGTATGTCTGTTTCATCTTCAGCGTGTGTGTATACATATGTTGGTGATTCAAGTACAAGTAGGTTGGCAAACAGTTTGACCAGAGGTATCAAAAAACAACAAACCAACCAACCAACAAGCAAAAAACCCACTCCACCATTTAACCACAAGGTGGTACACAAGCAGTTTCAAACTAAAACCTTCCAGATGGAAGATCAGGGTCATGACCACTCAACTATCACATGTGACAAATGCTCAAGGCTTTCATCGCCCCTGGTTTTAGATAAAATATGATACTGAAGATATTTCACCCACACTGGCCATGAAATATCCTCATGTAAAACTGAGTGGACAGTACATCCTAGAAATGGAGGGATTGTCTTTTAGAATGCTTACACGTGGACATCGGTAGTTCAATAGAAAGTAATCTATACCGATTCTACTTAGTCATACTAAAGGATGGAAGTGGTTATGTAAATTGGAATGCACAGACGATGACTTACTCGTCTTATTTGCAACCATCAAACTTGTTTTACGTGATTTGTTACTTTCTGTAATGGATTTGAAATATACTGAGTGAGTGCATTAATTTACATTTTTTCCTGTTTACCATGGGTCAGAATTAATGGCCTGGGTGCTAGCGTTTTTCATGTCCATTGTCATCCTTTCAGCATTCCCAATCTGAGAGTCTGGCGATAGCACGTTTATGATACTCAAGGTTTAAGGGGAAGATTGATGGCCAGTAGTTTTGGATGAAACAGAATGGAAGAGTGATGATTTGACATAAACTTCAGCCCAGTCTTGCCAATCAGCAGGCAGGATTTCAATCGATATGGATGGAGAATCTTGGAGAGGGTAGGAATATCTTTAAACTGATCACATGCAGGCGTCAGGAGTTGACTGGTGGAATCTTTACTCTCTCCACTCTCTGCACATGAAACCAGTTATAAGGCTGCATAAACTGTATGGCAGTTTCTCTTTAGATATTAATCCTTTCATTCCCTTAACTGCTTCGCCATGTGAAGGAAAAAAGCTTGACCCATTGACTCCCTCACCCTGTCAACCAATCTTCTGTAAGAAACAGGCAGATAGAGTAAGGAAGTTAACATGTCAAAGGTTTGCTTTAAAATCAGAACTAATAATGCTGAACGCTGGTATTGGTATCAATGTTTCATTGGAACAAATTCAGCTACATTGTTATCACATGCAATTCTAAATCTGTAATGTTGATGGTGGTAGGGGGATATCACAAACGGATCAAAGCACAACCAACCACTATGTTTAAACCCATCTCACCAATATCACACATAATCACATCATACAAATTACACATAACGCTGTAGAAGTTGCAGTAGAATAAAACAACTCCATCGTGTTTCAAAACAGCGCATTCAGAATCGAAGGTAGAAGACAACCAAACAAGCCATTCGTATCCGTAATTGTGTCATCATCATCATCATCAGGTGCCCTGCCACATAGCGTTGGCGACCATGGACTTCCAACCATCTCTATCTCTCGTTGCCCCCAGCATCTCCCCCACCCTCTTCATCCTCAGCCACTCTGCAAGTCCGTCCAGCATTCTCTCCCTGGGTCTACCTGGTGCTCTCTTTCCCTCCAGCTTTCCCGTTGTGACCAGGTGCTCCAAATCCCCCTTCCTCATATTTGTGTAGATGCTATTATCGTCTGATGTGCAACAAAATGTCCAAATGAGTTTTGTAATATTTGTTATTGTATGGTTAATCAGATCAACCAACTGTCAATCCAATAGTTTCAGACGTCTGGAAAAGTTGACAAACACAAAACTGAACAGTCATATTGTTCGTCAATGTCAAGTCAAAGTGTTTGCTAGGAATGTATGGTTAATGTCGTTCACGAACCATATTCAAGAAAAACAATTCATACAAGAGGATTGTGCATTAAATATCATTTCTAGATTTAGTGATTAATTTGAATAGAATTTATTGACAGTTGATATATTCCGAATTGTTTTGTCTTTGCGGTATTGTCAGTTTGAATATTCTCAATGACATTGTACTTTTCTACGTTTTTTTGTGTGATTGTTTTCTAAGGGGGATTACACATCTTTTATCTTTGAAATTACATGTAGATTTACAATTTCGATTGTTTCTTGTAGTTACAGTTCCTAGAAATCATTCTGCAAAATCTACGAATTCTAAGAGTTATGAATGAGAGTGTTTTTTGTTTGTTTGTTTTCTACATGATAGAAGTGTAAAAAATGATTTTGCACGTTTGCGTGTGTATGTGATTGAATGTGTGTGTGTGTGTGTGTGTGTGTGTGTGTGTGTGTGTGTGTGTGTGTGTGTGTGTGTGTGTGTGTGTGTGTGTGAGTGTGTGTGTGTGTGTGTGTGTGTGTGTGTATGTGTGTGTGTGTGTGTTTGTGTGTGTTTGTGTGTGTCTGTGTGTGTCTGTGTGCGTCTGTCTGTGTAGATGTGTGTCTGCCTTTTAGCGCAAGTGAGTGAACGAGAGGCTTCTGATTTCAGACTATTTCACACTCAAGAATAGTAGCGTTAGGTCCCATTGGACCTGTCTGCCAGCTAGTTCATGCTACTCGACACACAGAATACTGGCAAAGAAAATATACTTTGATGTAAGAAATTTGAAACAAGTTATGACGTGTCATGCAATAATGTATTTGTTTCCATAGTAAGTGTTTTTGAAATCCATAAAATAGAAGAAATATATTCATTAAATATGTCGATGGCTTATGTATTTTACCAACGCATGATAGACGAAGACAGACATATGTAAATGAATACATGTCAATATATAACAATACAGAACAACAACAATGATATTACATTACTGCTGGTCATCATATCGATATATTATCAAACAGAATCACATTGCAGACATAGCGTCTACGAAGTAGCACAAAGAAGGCAGGACCAAAGTAAATGGAGGAGAGTCGTTGTGACGTCTGCTGCGGTGGTTACCATCGGTCTCAATGATGGTGATGGGTTACAGATGAAGGGCTGACTCAATCTCCTGTGTTCCAGGTCTTTGACTTCCTCACCCTATCCACAGCTTCCTGCATTAATTCTAACCCTTTGACTCACGCATCCTATCAACCAACCTCAAAACCTTAACCACTTGACTACCTCACCCTAAAGTTATGGAGTCAAGGGGATACATTTTTTGCTTTGCTATTACATTTGAATCTACAGAATGATGATGGGCAGGATGCTGAAGTCACAGTGCTAGTCTGGTGGCCAAACCATTTGGTCCACTGTTGTGTGATGTCATGACTGACAGTGTTATTTCAACAAACTCTAAGATCTTGTCTCCTTGCCTCCAAGCCCCCAAATGTGTTTTAAAAATCATCATTGGAATTTTCGACTCTTACCAGTTCATACATTCATGTTATTGGCTTTCTGTTATGTGAGACAATTTCATACTTTGTGGCTAGTTGTATTGTGATTCAGACCTTAATTATTTATTTATCTTATTTATCTGTTCTTTTCTTTCAAGATAAGATACACAGATAAATATGTCATTGAAATGAACCAAGATTGTTCCAATGACAGACTGATATAATTCTAATAAAAAAAAGCATAGGCTAGGTAGGACCACAGGACCTGGTCAGCTCATGGATTTACATGCAGGCTTAAGGCTTGTGCCATGGTCACTATAACGTGACACATGTGACGTTAGTACATATGGAACTCATTCCAAACTCAGAGACGTCATCCTGAGAAACTGAAACCAAAACAGTAACTGGTTCTATGAGAAAGCCAGGACCACACATCCATGTCTAGTACAATTTAAAGAGATGTCTCTGAGGGTGTTGCCCAAATGTCCTAACACTGAAGGGGTCTGTATCTTTCAGGTTTGTTTGATGTAAGGATGTATCATAACAGTAAGCTCAGAGTACAGCCCTATCAAGCTGTGTCAATCTGGGCTTTAATTCTGTAACTCCATCATATTGAGTCCCATTCCCATCAAGACAGTATTGTGAGAACTTGTCCCAGATTTTGTGTCCAGTCATGTCCTGATTTCATGGTGATCTCACTGTCGGTAGATTTGAGGGTGTGTGGGAGAACTGAAATGACCTGCACAGGATTAGTGGCATGGAAACGATACAGTTCTCAGTTACAGTTTCCAAGGTAGCGTCTTCGCGCTCAGAATAAATTCCATATGCACTGACGCCACTGATGCCATGTGATGGAGAAGATCCACAGTGATCATGGCATAAGCCTTAAGCTGGTGCATAAGCTTTGTCCACTGGCAAGGTCTAGAGGTCCTGTCTAATGTATGAATTTTATATCTTATAATATATTGGTATTAATGTTTCATTGGAACAAATTCAGCTACATTATTATGATATGTGATTCTAAATATGTAATGTTGATGGGGGTGTGGGGACACCACAAATACATCGAAATACAACCAGCCACATTGTCTCAGCTCATCTTACAATATCCTACATAATCACATCATACAAATTGTACATTACGCTGCAGAAGTTGCAGTAGAATAAAACAACTCAATCGTGTCTCAAAACAGCGCATTTAGAATCGAATGCAGAAGACAACCAAACCAACCATTCATACTCGGCATTGTGTAGATTTTACTATCGTCTGACCTGCGATGAAACATCCAAATAAGATTATTGTTGTTTGTTTAATCAGATCAACCAATCTAATTTTCTAAATTTAATGATTAATTTGAATAAAGCATATTGAAAGTTGATATAGTCCGAATTGTCTTGTCTTTATAATATTCGTGATTTGAATGAGCACAATCACATTGTACTTTTTACGTTTTTTTTTTTTACAATTCTCTACTAAGGGAAATTATTCATATTACATCCACATTTAGTGATTAATTTGAAAAAAAAAGTCTGTTGAAAGTGGATGTATTTATAATTGTCTTGTCTTTGTGATAATTTCAGTTTGAATGAGCGCAATCAATTTTGTTTTACGATTTTTTTCCCACGATTCTCTACTACGGGAGGTTACTCATATTTTATCTTTTATATCATTATTGTCTTTCTTAGTAAACATAGGGACGTACTATTTCGATTTTTCTTGTAGTTACAGTTCCTAGAAATCGTTCAGAAAAAATTCCTTCCTCATAAAATAGATTTCATGTTTTTTACTGATCACCATGACTTCAGTCTTCCTGCTGTTTAGTTTCAACCCCTTACCTTTGCTTTCTATTTCTAGTATATTCACAAGGTTTTGTAGGTCCCTTTCATTTTCTGCTATAAGCACGGTGTCATCTGCGTATCGAATGTTGTTTATCATTTTCCCTCCAGCCTTTAATCCAGGGTCATCTTCTAGGTTTCTCGTGATGTTTTTGCTGTAAAGTGAAAACAGATCTGGTGACAAAACACAACCCTGTCTGACTCCTCTTTTGATGTTTTGGAAAGAGCTTACATTGTTTTCTATTCCCATTGCAGCTGTTTGTTTCCAGTACATATTCCCGAATATTCGTAGATCTTTTCCATCGACATTGAGTCTCTCCAGTTGGTTGATCAATTCTTCATGTCATTCCCGATCGAAAGCCTTGGTATAGTCAACAAAGCATAAATACAAATCCTTATTCATCTAATTTGACCTCTCCATGATAGTTCTTAGGATTTATATGGCATTAATAGTTCCTTTCCCTTCCACAAATCCACACTGTTCTTCTGCTATTTCTCTTTTGATTCTATTCCTTGTCCTCATCATGATTATTCTTAACAGGAATTTTGTTACATGACTCATCAAACTGATTGTGCGATGGAGTTCGCATTCTATAGCCCCTGTCTTCTTTGGAAGTGCAATGAAAATTGATTTTGACATATCTTTGGGGAATTTTCCGGTGTCGTAAATTTCATTTAGGAGGACTGTTATTTTTTCTATGCCAAATTCCTCCAGGGCTTCAATCATCTCTATAGTAATGTTGTCTGGTCCTGGGGCTTTTTCTGGTTTCATCTTTTTCAGTGCTGCTCTAACTTCATCTTTCATTATGGGTGGTCCTTCAAAGTTCTTTTTTATCATGTGTTCTTCGTTTCTGTCATCCTCACAAAGGTCTTTAATGTACTCTCCCCATCTGTCCAGTATTTTGTCTTTTTCATTAATAAGCATGCCATCTTTCGATTTTAAGCAACCAGTTGATGTGCATGTATTTTTCCTGTGGACAATTTCTTCAATTCGTCTGTACATACCCTGAGGATCCATTTTGTGTCGGTCTACTATCTCTTTGCATTTTGTGTTCAGCCAAGCTTCCTTAGCTTCATTGCACCTATACCTGATTTCTTTGTTTATCTTCCTGTATATCTCCTCGTTTCTCCTCACTGTCACCCACATCTTCCAGAGCACTGAATTTGTTTCGAACATGTACATTAATTTTTTTACGTATCATTACATCTGTTTTAAGCCTCCAAGGTTTAGTTTGATGTTGCTTTTGGTCTGTTTCCTTTTCCTCAATTTCAGCCTAAACCTTCCCACTGCAGGATTGTGGTCACTGTTGCAGTCTGCGCCTGGTAGTGTTTTTGCTGACAGTAAAGAATTTCTAAATCATTTGTTGATCATGAAGTAGTCAATCTGATTTTTTGGTATTATCTCCTGGACTCATCCAAGTCCATTCTCTTCTGTTAGGCTGCTCAAAACAGGAGTTGCCTACTATGAACTCATTCATCTGTGCCCATTCTACATGTTTCCCTCCCCTTTCATTTTGTGTACCAAGGGCATGAGGTCCAACTATATCCTCCACCCAATCCTGTCCCACTTTAGCATTAAAATCTCCCATTATGACTGTAACTTCTTGTGATTTACACTGGACCTTGGCCATCTCTAAAACTTCGTAGAAGTTGTCGATGTCCTCCTGAGTACTTGCGGATGTTGGCGCATACACCTTATGATGTTGATATCAAGTGGTTTGCCTCCCAATTTGACCAGCAAAACTCTGTCGGACACAGCCCAGTATCCCTTAACTGCTTTTGATTTGTCTTTGTCCATTATGATGCCTACACCTCTTTCATGTGAATTACCACCAGAGTATATCACTGTGAATTCTCCTCATGTTATCATGCCTGCCCCCTACCATCTCACTTTCCCTAGTCCTAAAATACTGATGTTAAACCTTTCCATCTCCATTTTGATGTTGTCTAATTTGCCCTTCTGCAGCAGTGTTCTGATGTTCCATGTTGCTATTTTGGTGTTTCTAAGTTTGACTTTGGGTTTAATTTTAGTAACAGTAGCTGGCTGACGGTCTGGTGTCACCTGCGCCGCATGACAGTCCCTACCAGACGAAGGTGCTCCACAAGAGCACCTACTAACGTCGTTAACTTCATAATCTTTCCTTTGTCCATGGTTGTCCTGGGGAAAACTACGATGGTGGTTTCCCCTTGCCTTCCATCGTTTTTTTTCAGGGTTAACTCCCTTAGCCTTACTCTCTCCCGAGATGTCCACAAGGCAGTTGAGCTATTTGCCCATAGCTTGGGGATCTGGTTCGTGGGCACCAGGGCATATCCACACGCTGGTGGGCCTGCATGATGCACGTCTGGGGGCCAGACCTCCTCCGAGTCCCACGAGATTTAGCCTGAGTCCTCGAGGTGCTCAGTTACCGCCTGTCGCCACGAGGAGGCACAACGTAGGGCTTGATTATGGAGAGGCTATGTACTGACAGGAAGAGACTTACGCCCTCTGCTCTTCTTTTCGCATAGCTGGAAGCAACAGTGCTAGCCAGCGGTGCAGGCTGTGAAAGTGAGAGGTGACAAGCACGCAGTCACTAGTCACAAGCCAACACACTAGACGCATCACATCCACCAGCATTGACATATGGCTGTTAATTAACGTCAAATCAAGGTTAGGAATGTATGATTAAAGTAGTTTATGAACCATCTTCAAGAAAAAACGTTCACAGAAGAGGATTGTGTATATAATCTCATTAGCTAGACTTAGTAATTAATTTGAAAAGAATTGATTGAAAAGTGATGCATTCTGAATTGTCTTGTTTTGGGGTATTGTCGGTTCGAATGTGCTCAATGACATTGTATTTTCTACGTTTGTTTTACGATTCTCTTCTAAGGGGGATTACACATCTTTTACCTTGAAATTACTATTGTCATTCTTAGTAAACATGGGTACTTATTATTTCGAATTTTTCTTGTAGTTACAGTTCCTGGAAATCGTTCTGAAAAATCTATGACAATTAAGGGTGATATAACGAGAGAGGATTTCGTGCGCGTGTGTGTGTGTGTGTGTGTGTGTGTGTGTGTGTGTGTGTGTGTGTGTGTGTGTGTGTGTGTGTGTGTGTGTGTGTTTGTGTGTGTGTGTGTGTGTGTGTGTGTGTCTGTGTTTGTGTCTTTGTGAACAGAGAAAAGGCTGAAGTATGAGGTACCAGGCCTACAGACGCCTTTTAACAGACCTTGGTACCATAAAATACAACGTAAATTTCGACACTAATATGCACATCAGACGAGAATGGCGCTCGCTCGTTGAGGTCCTTTTGGGAAGAACTAGCAAAAACAGCTACAATCATTGCCATATGTGGCCTGACCACAAACAAAACTCACAGCAAAAGAAGAAGAGGAAGAACGGGCTGGTTATATCTCGAGCTTATGCATAAACTGTGGATTGTGTTGCTTGTTTATGCATTGTTCATAATTATTTGCTATATTGTTTTCTACCTATCTAGTGGTACCATAGTTTTCCTCTGACTATGAAACCAAAGTATCCCATTTTATAGGCTGTAATGGCTGTAAGTCGAAAGCCCTAAAGCAAGCTTATCAAGATATACATATCATCAAAATTGCATTAGACGTGAGTGAGTTTGAATATTAGTGCTCTGTTAAGGTTCATGATGGTACCTGTAATAAAGATATCAAAATGAATGTGGGAAAGAGGAAACAAAAATTTATCCAACTGAATGAAAATATAGTAGCATACCAATAACCCTTAAAAATCAAAATTCCGAAAAAGTCTTCTGTTACCTTTGATGTTATATGAATGAGAAGTCTGGACATGTCAAGATGCAGATGAACAGAAGATGGAAGCAACAGAACTGTGGTTTTACAGGTGGCTTCTCAGGGTCCAAGGGATCGATAAAGGAACTGATGAAAGCATTTGAACGAACTTACAGTCCAGCTTCAAATGATGACAGAAGTAAAAACAAAATCAAAACAAACAAAAACAATCGACCATGCAACCTGCAACCCCTACACAACCCTAATGATAATAGTTTCGTAAGAAATGTTGAGAGACCAGCCAACTCCTATATAAACAACATCACCAACATCAGCAATTTGAAGGTCCATGGAGTAGCACAGAGAAGTCAGGACTAAACAAATACAGGAGAGTTGTTGTGTCGTCTGCTTTGGCAGATACCATCGATCTCTATGATGGTGATGGGTTGACTCGTTCACCTGTATTCCAGCCCTCTCACTCCCGTATCCTATCAACCGACTGCAAAAACTTAACCCTTTGACTTCCTAACCATATCCGCTAGTATCTTGAAATAAGTGTAACCCTTTGATTCCTGCATCCTATCAACCAACTGCAAAACCTTAACCCTTTGACTCCTCAAACTATAGGGTGAGGGAGTCAAAAGGTTAGTTTTTGCTTTGCTAGAATGCTTGAAACTGCAGGATGCTGATGGACAGGATGTGGAAGTCACATTGCTTGTCTGGTAACAAAAACATTTGGTCCACTGATGTGTGATATAATGACTGACAGTTTTATTTCAACAAACTCTAAGATCTCGTCTCCTCGCCTCCAAGCCCCCATAAGTGTAAAACAAATCATCGTTGGATTTTTCGACACTTACCAGCTCATACCATACTTAAGAATGTTATTTGCTTTCTGTGATGTGAGACAAGTTTATACTGAGTGGCTAGTTGTGTAGTGATTCAGATTTTTATTTATTTATTTTATTTATCTGTTCTTTTCTTTCAAGATAACATACACAGATACATATGTCATTCAAATGAACCCAAGATTGTACGAATAACGGACTGACACAATTCTAATTAAAAAAAAACACATTTGTTAGGTAGGACCTCAGGACCTGGCCAGCTCATGGGTTTATGTGCAAGCTTATGCTTTGTGCCGTGGTCACCATTACCTGGCACGTGTGACGTTAGTACATATGGAATTCATTTCGAACTTAAAGACGTCATCTTTAGAAACTGAAACCGAAACTGTAACTGGTTCTATGAAAAGGCCAGGACCACACGGCCATGTCTAGTTCAAGTTACAGAGATGTTTCAGAGGGTGTTGCCCAAATGTCCCAACACTGAAGGGGTCTGTATCTTTCAGGTTTGTTTGATGTAAGGATATATCATGACAGTAAGCACAGAGTACAGCCCTATCAAGCTGTGTCAATCCAGACTTTAATTTTGTAACACCATCACTATGAGTCCCACTCCCATCAAGACAGTATTTTAAGAACTTGTCCTAGTTCTTGTGTCCAGTCATGTCCTACTCTCATGGTGACCTGACTGTCGGTGAGTTTGAGAGTGTGTGGGAGAACGTAAATGACCTGCACACGATTAGTGGCACCGGAACGATACAGTTCTCAGTTTCAATTTCTCAAGATAATGTCTCTGCGCTCAGAATAGATACCATATGCACTGACGCCACTGATGCCATGTGATGGAGAAGATCCACAATGATCATGGCATAAGCCTTATACTGGTGTATAAGCATTGTCCTCTGTCAAATCGTGAGGTCCTGCCTAGTGTATGAATTTTATGTTAAACTATTGGTATCAGTGTTTCCTTGGAACAAATTTAGCTACATTTTTAACATGTAATTCTAAATCTGAAATGTTGATAGGGGTGGGGGACACCACAAACGGATGTAAGTACAACCAGCCACATTGTCTGAGCTCATCTCACCAATATCCTACATAATCACATCATACAAATTGTACATATCGCTGCAGAAGTTGCAGTAGAATAAAACAACTCAATCGTGTCTCAAAACAGCGCATTCAGAATCGAATGCAGAAGACAACCAAACCAACCATTCATAATCGGCATTGTGTAGATTTTACTATCGTCTGACCTGCGACAAAACATCCAAATAAGGTTATTGATGTTTATTTAATCAGATCAACCAACTGTCAACCCAATAGTTTCAGACACCTTAACAATTATCTACTAAGGGAAATTATTCATATTACATCCACATTTAGTGATTAATTTGAAAAAAAAGTCTGTTGAAAGTGGATGTATTTCGAATTGTCTTGTCTTTGTGACTATTTCACACTCAAGAATAGAAGCGTTAGGTCACATTGGACCTGTTGGCCAGCTAGTTCATGCTACTCGACACACAGAATACTGGCAAAGAAAATATACTTGATGTATGAAATTTGAAACAAGTTATAACGTGTCATGTAATAATGTTTGTTTCCATAGTAAGAGTGTTTTTGAAATCCATAAAATAGAAGAAATATATTCCTTAAATATGTCGATAGCTTATGTATTTTACGAACGCATGATAGACAAAGACAGACATATGTAAATGAATACATGTCAATATATAACAATACAGAACAACAACAATGATATTACATTACTGCTGGTCATCATATCGATATATTATCAAACAGAATCACATTGCAGACATAGCGTCTACGAAGTAGCACAAAGAAGGCAGGACCAAAGTAAATGGAGGAGAGTCGTTGTGACGTCTGCTGCGGTGGTTACCATCGGTCTCAATGAAGCTGATGGGTTACAGATGAAGGACTGACTCATTCACCTGTGTTCCAGGCCTTTGACTCCAGCACCTTATCCACCAACTGCAGAATCTTAACCCTTTGACTTCCTCACCCTATCCACAGCTTCCTGCATTAATTCTAACCCTTTGACTCACGCATCCTATCAACCAACCGCAAAACCTTAACCACTTGACTAACTCACCCTAAAGTGATAGAGTCAAGGGGATACAATTTTTTGCTTTGCTAGCATATTTGAATCTACAGGATGATGATAAGCAGGATGCTGAAGTCACAGTGCTAATCCGGTGGCCAAACCATTTGGTCCACTGTTGTGTGATGTCATGACTGACAGTGTTATTTCAACAAAATCTAAGATCTTGTCTCCTTGCCTCCAAGCCCCCATAAGTGTTTTAAAAATCATCATTGGAATTTTCGACTCTTACCAGATCATACCATCATGTTATAGGCTTTCTGTTATGTGATACAATGTCATACTTTGTGGCTAGTTGTATTGTGATTCAGACCTTTAATTGCTTATTTATCTTATTTATCTGTTCTTTTCTTTCAAGATAAGATACACAGATATATATGTCATTCTAATGAACCAGGATTTTTCCAATGACAGACTGATATAATTCTAATAAAAAAAAGCACAGGCTAGGTAGGACCACAGGACCTGGCCAGCTCATGGATTTACATGCAGGCTTAAGGCTTGTGCCATGGTCACTATAACGTGACACCTGTGACGTTAGTGCATATAGAATTAATTCCAAACTCAGAGACGTCATCCTGAGAAACTGAAACCAAAACAGTAACTGGTTCTATGAGAAAGCCAGGACCACACATCCATGTCTAGTACAATTTAAAGAGATGTCTCTGAGGGTGTTGCCCAAATGTCCTAACACTGAAGGGGTCTGTATCTTTCAGGTTTGTTTGATGTAAGGATGTATCATGACAGTAAGCACAGAGTACAGCCCTATCAAGCTCTGTCAATCCAGACTTTAATTCTGTAACTCCATCACTGAGTCCCGTTCCCATCAAGACAGTATTGTAAGAACTTGTCCCAGATTTTGTGTCCAGTCATGTCCTGATCTCATGGTGACCTGACTGTCGGTAGGTTTGAGGGTGTGTGGGAGAACTGAAATGACCTGTACAGGATTAGTGGCACAGAAACGATACAGTTCTCAGTTTCAGTTTCTCAAGATAGCGTCTTCGCACTCAGAATAAATTCCATATTCACTGACGCCACTGATGCCATGTGATGGAGAAGATCCACAATGATCATGGCATAAGCCTTAATCTGGTGCATCAGCCTTGTCCACTGGCAAGGTCTAGAGGTCCTGTCTAAGGTATGAATTTTATATCTTATAATATATTGGTATTAATGTTTCATTGGAAAAAAATTCAGCTACATTATTATATGTGATTCTAAATATGTAATGTTGATGGGGGTGGGGGACACCACAAACAGATCGAAGCACAACCAGCCACATTGTCTAAGCTCATCTCACCAATATCCTACATAATCACATCATACAAATAGTACATCACGCTGCAGAAGTTGCAGTAGAATAAAACAACTCAATCGTGTCTCAAAACAGCGCATTCAGAATCGAATGCAGAAGACAACCAAACCAACTATTTATAATCGGCATTGTGTAGATTTTACTATCGTTTGACCTGCGATGTAACATCCAAATAAGATTATTGATGTTTGTTTAATCAGATCAACCAACTGTCAACCCAATAGTTTCAGACACCTGTAAAAAATAACACGAGTGACATTGACACATACTTGTCAATTAATACCAAGACAAGGTTTGGTTAGGAATGTATAGTTAAAGTAGTTTTTGAGCCATCTTCAGGAAGGAAAGTTCATACAAGAGGATTATGTATTAAATCTAATTTTCTAAATTTAATGATTAATTTGAATAAAACGTATTGAAAGTTGATATAGTCCGATTTGTCTTGTCTTTATGATATTCGTGATTTGAATGAGCACAATCACATTGTACTTTTTACGTTTTTTTTTTACAATTCTCTACTAAGGGAAATTATTCATATTACATCCACATTACTGATTAATTTGAAAAAAAAAAGTCTGTTGAAAGTGTATGTATTTAGAATTGTCTTGTCTTTGTGATAATTTCAGTTTGAATGAGCGCAATCAATTTTGTTTTACGATTTTTTCCCACGATTCTCTACTACGGGAGGTTACTCATATTTTATCTTTTATATCATTATTGTCTTTCTTAGTAAACATGGGGACTTACTATTTCGATTTTTCTTGTAGTTACAGTTCCTAGAAATCGTTCAGAAAAAATCCACGAAATTTAAGAGTGACCAGATGAGAGTGTATTCTTTTTTGATAGAAGGGAAAAAAATAGTTGCGTGTATGCACGGGCGCGCGCGAGCGCGTGTGTGTATGTGTGTGTGTGGGTGCCTTTGTCTGCGTGTTTCTCTGTGTGTGTGTGTGTGTGTGTGTGTGTGTGTGTGTGTGTGTGTGTGTGTGTGTATGTGTGTGTGTGTGTGTGTGTGTGTGTGTGTGTGTGTGTGTGTGTGTGTGTGTGGCAATAGCAAGTTTATGATATTCAAGATTTAAGGGAAGTTTGATGGCCAGTAGTTTTGGATGAAGCAGAATGGAAGAGTGAAGATTAGACATAAAAGTCAGTCCAGTCTGGCCATTCAAGATAACGTTCTTGGAATCAGAATAAATTCCATATGCACTAACGCCACTGATTCCATGTGATGGAGAAGATCTACAATGATCATGGCATAAGCGGAAAGCTGGTGCATAAGCCTTGTCCTCTGGCAAAGCCTTGAAGTCCTGCCTAGTGTATGAATTTTATATCTTAAAAATTTGATATCAATGTTTGATTGGAACAAATTCAGCTACATTGTTATGATATGTAATTGAAAATTTGTAACCTTGATGGCGGTGGGGTGACATCACAAACGGATGGAAGCACAACCAGCCACTATGTCTAAACTCATTTCACCAATATCCTACATAATCACATCATACAAATTGCACATAACAAGTAGAGGTTGTAGTAGTATAAAACAATTTAATCACATCTCAAAAAGCGCATTCTTAATACAAGGCAGAAACAACCAAACTAATTCCCATCCAGTATTGTGTAGATGTTATTATCGTATGATATGCAACAAAATGTCCAAATGAGTTTGGTAATATTTGATACTGTATGTTTAATCAGATAAACCAACTGTCTATCCAATAGTTTCAGACATCTGAAAGAAGAATAGAAACATGGTTAAACTGTTAGTTAATGTCAAGTCAACTTTTTTGTTAAGAATGTATGCTTAACCCTTTCGCTGCTATGCCCTTTTTTAGCTCCGAAAACACTATTTGCCAGGCCATATTACATCACGGAGGGTAATAATTTAAAAAAAATTCTGACACAAAAACTACTCAATAAAAGTCCATAAAACTAATACTTTTCTGAAAGGTAATTGAATCCTCTATACATTGATCACAATTACACATCCATTCAACAGGACAGATGAAAGTTTATGTCCAATGAAACAGGATTTATTCTTTTTACACTATTCTAGACATGATATCATATAAGTATAAAAAAAAGGGAAAAACAGTGAATAATAAAACTGAATTATTGTCAGAAAGCAAAAGAATGATAATGAAAAATGTATTTCCATACCTTCTGTCCAAGAAGAATCACAATCACCAAATACATGTTCATATCTACACACACACACTTTGCGACTCGAAAGAGTTTTCAGTGTCACTGTTGTTTTTTCTTTCTTTTTCTTTTTTTTTTTTTTTTACAAATTTTGCAATAGCACATCACACAACACACAGATGAAAAATACATACACACACTGTGTCTACATAGGGCATCAGTCAGCAACTAGTAGTTTTTCTTGGTGTGGTACGCCACGAAGCAAGGCTGCACACAAAGAGATGGGTTCGAAGGACAATATCCACACACAAAGTTGGTTTCTTTCCTGTTGCCCCTCTTGCTGCACACCTTGCACCTCCTGCCAGAGGAAAGCTTTCTGACAGTCTTCTCCAGGGTAATAGGGAAGTTTGTCAAGCATCTCGTTGTTGAGGAAGAGCCGGTAGTAGTCCACAGGTCTGTCCCCATCAGGCTGAATCTTCAGGCCAGGTTCCCCTGTGAACTGTGGAATATCTGGCTGGGTGTTGTTAGGTGGCACAAGGGGCTGGTCTAATACTGCACCTCTCCCTCTCCCTCTCTGCTGAGAAGTTCCCTGTCCCCTGCCTCTGGTCTCACAGTCTCTGGTACCACCTGTGGATATAAAAAAAAATCAGGTTCACATCCTTGTGCTTGGAAACAACACACACACTCACACACACTCACACACACACACACACACACACACACACACACACACACACACACACACACAACACACACTCTCTCTCTCTCTCTCTCTTCTCTCTCTCACAACACACAACTACATTGACACATGCACCACTGCAACACTAGTTCTCACTCAGTCTTGTTTCAAGCACACACACACACACACACACACACACACACACACACACACACACACACACACACAAACTACACACAACCATATAGACACACATACACACACAGCTACACACACACACACACACACACACACACACACATAAGTACAGTGATGACACAAACACACGCAGTGCCACGCCCACACACCCATTCAGCAAAGTCTTCTCTTTTGCAGTCACAGCTCCGTGATAACACTCCATTTATCAACACACTGACACAAGACAAACAATGGGTCTTACCTGTACTTCTGCCAATGGCCTGCCCTCGCGGTAGACGCGTGGTGGCTTGACCACGAGCAAGCTGCTCCACCGTGTCAGTTCCGGTGTAATCTGTAGCAGACGACGCTTGTACTGTGTCCAGTTTCACTCTCCCCCGTCTGAGCCATTGTTCTCCTGACTGGCCTTCACCCTCTTCAAAATCTGGGTCAGTTACAGCCTCCAACTCGGGCTCTCTCTCCTCTTGCTGGACTATTCTCGTAATTGCGATGTTGACACACCCCCTCCGCTCCTCTGGAAAGTTGGTTCGACTCCAGCGAGCCATTTGACATAGCAGTTTCGTCATAACGACTAAATTCGTCGTCCTCTATCAATTGTAGAACTTTCTTATCATCAGTGGTAACAAAGTCACTGTAATCTTTTGCTGTTCGCTTTCGTTTCACCCGCTTCGGCCAGGTTGAGTTTCTTTGTCCGCCATGATGATCAGTGAGCTCGAAAGTTGCAGGGGGTGGTTTAGGTAACAGCCCAGACTGACCCCTTTTAATCTCATTGGATCCTTCGCTTTATAAATATTAATAGCAGACACACTAAGCTTTGTGATTGGAGTGAATTGGGAACCCCTGGTCTTAAAATAGAGCTTGGAAAAGTCTTACTATGACGCACACGGAATATCCCGTGACGGGGCCATATTCGGGGTAGGCGGAACTTCACGGGAATTGCCGTGATGGGGCGGTCTTAATGTAGTTTACAAATCATCTTCAAGAAAAAAAGTTCATACAAGAGGATTGTATATTAAATCTCATATTCTACATTTAGTGATTCATTTGAATAGAATTTATTGAAAGTTGGTATATTCAGAATTGTCTTGTCTTTGCGATATTGTCAGTTCGAATATGCTTAATAAGATTGTAGTTTTTACGTTTTTTAAAAAAAAATCTCTTCTAAGGGGGATTACACATTTTTTGTCTTTGAAATTGGTATTGTCCATCTTTGAAGACATGGGGACTTACTATGTCTAGTTTTTTCTTGTTGTTACAGTTCGTTGAAATCATTCTGCAAACTCTACGAAATTTAAGAGTGACGAATGAGAGTGCAATTTTTATGACAGAAGGGAAAACATTCATTTGACAGTTTGTGTTCGTTCCTTGATTTAACGTCTTTTCACTATAAGTGATATTAGACGGGTTTGTGTGTGTGTGTGTGTGTGTGTGTGTGTGTGTGTGTGTGTGTGTGTGTGTGTGTGTGTGTGTGTTCGTTTGGTTGTGTGTTTGTGCCTATGCGTGTGTCTGTGTGTCTGTGCGTCTGTGTGCAAAAGTGTTTGTGTCTGTGTGTGTATGTATGTGTTCGTCTGTCTGTTAGAGCAAGTGATTGATCGAGAGACGTCTGACTTCAGACTACTATAACACTCAAAAATAGTAGCATTAGGTCCCATTGGACATGTCTTATTCATGGACTTGTTCATGCTACTCGACACACAGATAATTAGTATAGAAAATGTACCAGAATGTATAACATTTGAAACAACTTGTAAAATGTCTTGCACTAATATTTTGATTTTTATATTAAAAACGTTTTTGAAATAGAAAAAATAACTGTTTAAATACGTCGACGGCTCATATACTTTACAAAGAATGACAGACAAAAGTAGACATATGTCTATGAATACATTTCACGAAATAACAATACAAGAACAACACAATGATATAACATTACTGATGATAACATTTTTGATATCTTATCTGAACAGAATCAAATGGCAGACATAGAGACAAAGGAAGAGAAAGAAATAAAGAAAGTTTTTAGGACAAGTGATGTCAGAAGAAAAAACAATACAAAACAAACAAAACAAACAAAAAACATATACTATGCGAACTGCAACACCTGCACAACCTAAATGATGATAGTTTTATAGAAAACGTGGAGAGACCAGCCACCTCCTACATAAACAACATCACCAACATCAGCGCTTTGAAAGTCCACGAAGTAGCACAGATTCAGGACGAAAGTAAATGGAGGAGACTTGTTGCGACGTTTGCTGTGGTGGGTACCATCGATCTCTATGATAATGACAGGTGACAGGCAAATTCTGACTCGTTTACCTGTATTCCAGCCCTTTGATGTTGATGGGGGTGGAGGGACACCACAAAAGGATGGAAGCACAACCGGCCACATTGTCTAAACTCATCTCATCAATATCCTAAATAATCACATCATACACATTACACATAACGCTGTGGAGGTCGCAGTACAATAAGCAAATCAGTCATGTCTCAAAATTGCACATTCAGAGTCGAAAGCAGAAAACAACCAAACTAACCATTGATATCCAGAATTGTGTCGACAATCTTATCGTCTGATCTGCAACAAAACGTCCAAATGAGTTTAATAATATGTGTTATTGTTTATTTAATCAGATCAACCAACAGTCAATCCAATAGTTTCAGACGTCTGCGAAAAAATGCTCCTCGTTTTGTATTGATGTTTGACTATTAATGCCAAGCTAAGGTTTTTGTTAGGATGCATAGTTAAAGTAGTTCGTAAACCATCTTCAAAAAACAAAGTTCATACAAGAGGATTACGTATTCAATCAACTTTCCTCAATTTAGCGATTAATTTGAATAAAATTTGATTAAGGTTGATATAGTCCAAATTGTCTTGTCTTTGTGATATTCTTGATTTGAATGAGCACATCACATTGCATTTTTTTACGTTGTTTTTTTTACTATTCTCTACTAAGGGATATTACTCATATTTTATCTTTAGAATTACTATTGTCTTTCTTAGTAAACATGGGAACTTACTCTTTCGATTTTTTTCTTTTAGGTACATTACCTAGAAATCGTTGAGAAAAAAAAGTCTACGAAATTTCTGATTGACCAAATGGAGTGTATTTTTTTTATGATTGAATGGAAAAAAAATTAGTAGACATATGTAAATGATTACATGTCACCAAATAAGAATATATCAACAACAACAACGACATAACATTATGATGATAATCGTATTGATATGTTATCTAAACAGAATCAAATGACAGACACAGAGTCGAAGGAAAAGAAAGAAATGAAGGAAGTATTAAGAACAAAAAAGACAAGGGTAGGGAAAAAACACGTCAACTAACACAATGATGAAAATAGATTAACTACAACATCTGTCACTTTGCAGAAATTACAAAAAATACGTTTCCTTATATGTTCATTTTCATATGTATTTCAGACGATCAAAGGCATCACACGTGCAAGAGATGAAAGCAGATATACGGAAAGCAAGTACATGCCAACACCTAACAATAACAATGTATGTCATCAAGTATTAACATAGAAGCATACCAGAACAGAAGTAGACAATAAAAATACATAAAAGACAAACATGTCGGAGGAGGGAGGTAGACATGTCAATTCTAACACTATGATGTAAAAATGTGACCTGTAAAGCGTACAGTAGTCAAAATGTTTGTAAATGGAAGGGGAAAATATTAAATCAAATCAATGGAGAGGGAGTAAAGAGAAGAGAGATCTAATATAATCGACTCAGAAAGATGATATCGTGAAAGTGGGACAAAAATGGCTCCGTAAAGGTTTTTATTAGCACAGTGTATGTAAATCTAGAGAAGCAGCTTTAGAATTAAAGCATTTATTTACTATACACCAAGCAGGTATTTTTGGAGCTTTCATTTGAAGCTTTTTAGCAGTATGCATGACTTAATGTTGGTGAGCAATTTATTCCAGAGGAATACGTTCTAGAAAAACAAATGCTTGCTTTGAAAAAGCAGAAAGATGAAGGTGGTATTTTGAATTTATGTAGGGTGTTTGGCTTAGGAAGAAAAGTTCTGTGAAATAATTTGGGGCGGGTTGATATACAGTTTTGTACATTTATGTGATTTTATTGTACTGAAGTTGATTTGGGGGTTATAGTTTTTCTGTTTCCAACAGATGACAGAGACATAAAGATAGACTGAGAGACAGAGAGAGCGAGAGAGAGACAGAGAGAGTGAGGAAGGGAGAAAGAATGTGAGAGAAAAAGCACGAGGGAGAGGGGAAGAGAGAGAGAGAGGGGGGGAGAGAGTGAGAGAGAGAGAAAGAGTTGGAGAGAGAGAGACAGATAGACTGGCAGGCAAACAGGCAGAGAGAAACAGAAAGTAACAAAGGGAGAGAGAGATTGAGACGGACGGACAGACAGACAGGCACAGAAACAGATAGGCAGAGAGAGAGAGAGGGAGACAGAGACAGAGACAGTGACAGATATATGGAGAGAGTGAGAGAGTGAGAGAGAGAGAGAGAGTGAGACTGACAAAGAGAGAGAGAGAAAGAGAGACAGACAGATACAGAGATAGAGAGACAGAGAGACAAACAAACAGACAAAGAAAGACAGAGACAGACACAGATATGCAGACAGACATAGATGAAGAGAGAGAGAGAGAGAGAGAGAGAGAGAAAGAGAGAAAGAGAGACAGACAGACAGACAGACAGATGGACAGACAGACACACACACACACACACACACACACACACACACACACACGCGCGCGCGCGCGCGCGCGCGGTGAACACACACATGCACACACACGCACACATGCACCACACACACACACACATACACACACACACACACGCACATGCACACACACACACACACACACACACACGCACACACACACACACACACACACACACACACACGCACGCACGCACACACACACACACACACAGAACAAGACAGAGAAAGGGAGAGATAGAGAGAGAGTGTGTGTGTGTGTGTGTGCGTGCGTGCGTGCGTGCGTGCGTGTGTGTGTGTGTGTGTGTGTGTGTGTGTGTGTGTGTGTGTGTGTGTGTGTGTGAGTGTGAAATATAGAGAGGGAAAGAGAATAAAAGAGAGACAAACATACAGACACACCCATCAACCGACTGACTGACAGAGCATCCAATTCAATACCACACAGATAAAGTGGGTCAGTAACATGGAGTATGTTTGCTCTCGAAATGGATTGCTGTCACCATGGAGTTATCCAACATTCCATCATCTTCTTTCTCAAAATGACCATCTCTCTTCAAAGAAGGTCAGCACACAAACATGTCCATGTCCCTTCTTATCTACTGTCAGCGCTTTTTTATATGTTCAATTTTCTTTGGCAGGTTTCGTAAATATCTGAAGGAAACTTTATCATTTTTTCTGCCTAATTTTTTTTTTCAGGATGTCAGAGTAAACAT
>JAPXFY010000019.1:67704153-67711830 GCA_030674185.1 Monoplex corrugatus
TGTGCGTTGCTGTGCGCGTGTGTTTGTAAGAATGTGTGTGTGTGTGTGAGAGAGAGAGAGAGTGTGTGTGTGTGTGTGTGTGCGTGTGCTATGTTTGCATGCGTGTGTGTGTGTTTATGCATGCAATAGTTGTACATAAAATTATAATCAATATTTTGAATGAAGATAAAAACAGAAAAATTCTAATCCATATACAGGAAAAACATTACAACTTCAGTATTACAGCATTAATACCTTGACAATCAAAATTCCTCACAAATTATGAACTATTCGCATATCATACATCACAATTTACATACAAACAAAGATTTGAAAAAGTTTCTTAAAGTATTTCAGTCTCTTTCCCACTCAATTTCTCCCCTATCCCTTCCTCAGCTGTACACATACAGTGATACACACACATGCTCACTCAAGCACACACACACACACACACACACACACACACACACACACACACACACACACACACACACACACACACATACACACATGCACGCACACACACACCTTGCTCTATAGGCCCTTATACAAAATACTGTTATACAGGCAGGAGAGATTAGTCTGATGACAGACTTGCAAACTAAGGCTCTTCAGGTTAGATGAGTTTGAAAGAGGTGGGTTTTCAGGTGCCGTTTGAAGGTTGAGAAACACTTAGTTTTTCTGAGAGACAGTGGTAGAGAGTTCCATACATTTGGGCCAAAGACAGAGAAAGATTTTTTACCAAAGGTGTCTAGAGAGAAGCGAGGAACAGTCAACAGTGAGGTGTCAGAAGAGCGGAGCGTTCGAGAAGGTTTGTAACCCTGCAGGAGGTTGGCAAGATAGGATGGTATGTTCTCGTGATAGATACACTGAAAGCAGAGACAGGCAACTTTATATTGAATCCTAGCCTTTACCGGGAGCCAATGAAGTGTTCTAAGCAGAGATTTTGCACTCTCACGCCTGGGCTTGCAGAGAACAAGGCGAGCCGCGTAGTTCTGTATGCGCTGAAGTTTAGATAGTTGATTGTCATGGAGACCTGCGAATAGAGAGTTACAATAGTCCAGTCTAGATAGTATGAAAGAGACAGCAAGCTTGTTGGTAGCATCAGTGAAAAGGAAGGAGCGAATCTTACCAATTCTGCGTAGCTGATAGTACAGAGTACGGCACAACTGTTTGACATGGGCTTCCATAGACAGTGTTTCATCAGAAACACTTTCTCCATTCACACGTAAGGAATGCTGACCTTCCTCCGTAAGATTATCAGCATCACTATCAGAATCATTATTTAGCTCTGGTAAAGGGTCATCACTGCTGTCAATAGAACGTTTCCCAAGTACACTTTTGAAATGGCTAAACCAATCATTAACTGTAATATCATTAGACTGATACACTCTTTTCCTACATATCTTATTCATGTTTTGCCAGAATTCTTTTTGATCATTGACAGACGAGTTCAATTTTTCTAACATGGCATTATTATACTCTTTTTTCTTTCTTAGTAATAAGTTTTTGTATTCTCTTCTAGCTTTACAGTACCTACAGCCATCTGTCTTCTTATCTTTTGACTTGTAGAACACCCTGAGAAGCTTTCTGACATTACGTTTAGCAGTTTTGCATTCCACATCAAACCATTCTTCAGAGCGTCTTTTATTCATATAGATTTTCTTTTTCATACAGTTAGCCTGTTGCTGTACACAATCAAAAAATGCAAGTAACGCACTGTTTATATCCTCATCTATCAGGTTTTTAGCATAGCTGATTCTCTCTCTGGTCTCTGTAGAAAGCATGTTATCAAAATATTGTTGTGCATACACATCATTCCAAACAAATTTCTCAATAAACATTTGTTTGTTGTTTGTTTCATTATGCTTTTTGCCTATGACATTACTATCTACATCAAAACAACATTCTAAAGGTTGGTGGTCAGATTCAATCCGCTCTGAAACAGTAAAAAGACAGCAATCTTGAATAGTAGAAAAAAGATCTTCTGAGACTAAAAAATAGTCATTAACGCTATTTCCACTATCTGATATGTATGTGAAACGACCATAAGGGTCACCATTACATACACCATTCATAATCAACAATCGAAAAGCGCCACAGAAATCCAAAATCAATTTTCCGAATGCATTCAGAACTGAATCTTCTGATTTTCTTGTAATATTTACATCATCGTGATCATTTCTAAAAACAGAAATGTCATAATCATCATCAGTAACTGGACATAGATCTGCTGTTCTGCCATTCAAATCTCCACACAGAATAATATTTACATTTTCGTCAGCCAGCACTTTGTCAGCCACAGCATCTTCAAGATATATAATTCCATTTTTAACTTCATTTGTTAAATAATATGGAGAATTGACAGGAGGAACATATACACAAATATAAAGAACATCTTTTTCAAAACCAAAAAGAGTTTTATCAAGAAGAAAACAAAGAATATTGTCATGGTCACATGTGAGTTCAGAAACAAAAGGAACCAACTCCTTTCTAATCAAACATATCACCCCACCCGATCTCCTTCCTTGCTTTGAAAGCTTTAATGCTGGTTTACAAAAAACTGCATGAGAAGGAAACACACTTGTGTCTACATTTTCCATAAATGTTTCGACCAGACAAACAAAATCAAAGGAGCAAACATATGATAAAAAATCTTTATCTGTCAATTTGTACAAAAGACCTTCTACATTCCAGTGAAGAAAAGAAACAGAACCAACATTACTTTTTAATTTATCACCCTTGCCAGGCATGCTCTTATCATTAATACTACGTTCACCCTCACCCTCACCTCCACCCTCACACACAGACCCCCTACCTCCATTCTCACTTTCATTCACACTCCCATTCTGGACACCACCACTGTCATTCATATTTTCCCAACCGTCCCTCTCACAACCAGAATACAGCGCACACTTCCCAGGCTTAACTGCTGACGCCAAATCACGGGCTTCACACTCTATCCTAGATACATCTATCTCGGCACGTGCAGTTACAGGATTAGAAGTTGGTGTTATGGACAAGGAATAACCTCTCTTAAAAAATGACCCTGGGTACGAATTATCAGAGGTTGACTGTATACATTTCTTTCTTAGAGGCCGGCCATACCACTATTTTATCTCCCGCAGCTGATCTTCGTCATTGAGAAAGAACTTCTTCCCTTCAATGAGCAGGTGATCAAACACCATGGTAGCCCTTTTACCACTGTCTCTAGCTGCCTTTAGATGCGGCCCCAGTTTCTTGCGAACATCACGAACTCTTTGAGTAAAGTCCTGGCCGATGAAAATAGTGCTATCTTTCAGGTTCTTTTTGGCTTTCATAATACCCTCCTTGTCTTTGTAAAATGTGCATCTACCAATAATTGGTGAGTTAGGCTTGCTACTTAATCTATGGAGTCTATCAAATTCCACAGTGCGTGGCAGATCCAGATCGGTTAGTATTTCCTTTACAGCATTCTCACACTCATCTCTCGTCTCTCCCTCTCTCCTAGGCACACCATAGAAAATCAAGTTATTTCTCTTGGAACGCCCCTCCAGATCATCAACCTTACTTTCCATAAACATCAACCGTTCATTCAGTTTAGAGTTCTCTTTTCTAAGTGCATCATTTTCCGCATGAAGGTCACACACAGATTCTTTTAACTCTTGGACATCCTCTTTGAGACCGCTTACAGAGTCTTTCACATCTGCAAGATCATCTTTTATGCCATCAAACTTACTGTCCAGGTTTGTCAACATCTGCGTAATATTCTGGAGTACAGGATTGTTACAGTCCAAACCTGGTGAGGACGGGCTTGGGTCATAGTCAGGCGTCACAGAGCGGTCTGAACTTGCACGGCGGTTGGTACTGTCACTGTTGATGCGAGTCTGCCTCAGGGATTTGCTTTTGGAGGCCCAGGGTTCGCCTCAATGTCCCCTGACCTCAGCAGGAGATCACCGCAGAAAAACGTCAGGAGGACAAAACCGACCATGACACCGGCAGCACACGAATTCTCATGGCTAGCTTAAATTTGGCACGTTTGGTCATGAAACCAATGAAGACCCACAAAAAGGAACCACAACGGCCACGAAACTCCAGTGCAGCAGAAGGCATCCTTAGTAGCAGTCACTACTTTTTGAACTCTCTAAGTTGGTTACTAATGGTAACTAGCAAAATTTGGTGTGCTTTTCTCTCTGTGGGTACTTTTTGACGTGGGGTAGGAACAGGCTATAGATATACATATACACCGTCTATCACAAGAGTCACTTGCAGCCTTGCAAACAAAAGTACTTTGACTGGTACACTGAAACCAGGGCACACCCAATCACAAGTCCCACATCAGCACATCATCACCAACATCACACAAGCACTTGTCGATCCATACCTCCACAAAGTCCACCAAAACAAAGATATCCGAGAAAAAGCCGACAGAGAAAACTTCCGGCAGCCACTCCAACTTTCGACATCAGCTCACCCCCGAGAGAGAGAGAGAGAGAGAGAGAGAGAGAGAGAAGGTCAATCAGTTGTATTAGAAAAAAATAGACGACGCATTTACCCGATGCAACACAAAAAATCAAAGGTACTTGAGACACAAAAAATCAGATCGACAGAATGAGAGAACAGTCAGTGCCTCTCACAAAGAAATCCTTAAACATTAGGAGCATGTGGCACGAAAGACGACATCGATGAAGTCAACTAATGAATGAAGTCAGAAGAAAACCTCGTGGCTTTCTGTTGGTTTTTCCTACTTTGGCTTCTGTTTTTGTTTGTGTACTTGAGTTCTTCCTTGGCAATTAGTGTAAAACATGTTGCGTAATGTCTCCAATGGGGACAGGATGGACGGAACAGGTAAAGACAGAGAAAGGAAGAACAGTGGGGATGTAAGAAGGGAGGATTAGTGGTGAGACAGCAGGCTGGATAATGGAGAATAATGTGGTGGGTGGGCATATGAGAATGCACGCAAAAGAGACAGAGACACACACAGAAAGAGAGAGAGAGAAAGAGAGAGAGAGAGAGAGAGAGAGAGAGAGAGAGAGAGATTGAAAGAGAGAGAGAGAGAAGGCGGGGAGAGCATTTTAAATGTGAATGCCATTGACCAGTGTATAGTGTTTCGCGTATAATACATGCTTTCTTACTCACACATATGTATTCACATATACCTGCATGCAAAAAATATACAACTTGCACACACACATATACACATCCATACACACAGAGACAGATGCAAACGAGGACAACACAGACATACAGATACATAAGGACACACCTACACACACCTATACACATATATTCACCCCCCCCCCACACACACACACACTCGCACACACACACACACGCACACATACGCACACACACACACACACACACACACACACACATTACAAAGAGAGAGACAGACAGACAAAGAGAGACAGACAGACAGACAGACAGATAGAGACACAGAGACAGTGGCAGACGGACAGAAACAGACAGAGACAGAGACGGAGATGGAGACTACAATATAACTGGACCTACAGAAGCCACTGTTCTACACATGTAAGGCGTGGACAGTCAACAAACAAAGCCAGAACAAGATTGAGGCAGCAGGGATGTGGTTTCTAAGAAGAATGTTGAAAGTTCCATGGACAGCAAAGAAAACAAACGAGACAGTCTTGATAGAAGCAGACACAAGTAGATCACTCATAAGGAAGATTTGAAAAAGACAGGCAACATTTATAGGCCATTTTATGAGGAAGGGGGATTTGGAACACCTGGTCCACACAGGAAAGCTGGAGAGAAAGAGATCACCAGGTAGACCAAGGGAGAACATGCTGGACGGATTTGCAAAATGACTGGGGATGAGGAGGGTGGGGGAGATGCTAGAGGCAAGAGAGATAGAGACATTTGATGATGATAATATGTATGTATATATATATATATATACATATGTATACATATATACATATATATATATATATATATATATACATGTACACACACATACATATATATATATATGCACACACGCACACACATATATAGATAGATAGATAGATAGATAGAGAGAGAGAGAGAGAGAGAGAGAGAGAGAGAGAGAGAGAGAGAGAGAGAGATAGATAGATAGATATACATATGTATATATCGTCGTTTATTGTGGTCGTTAAAGCCCAGCATAGCGCTTTATTTGTGTACCTCCATGTGGATTATGTGTGTGTGTGAGAGCTGTTGGCGCTAGGTGCCATGCGCTTAGGTAAGTTGCTGTTGTTTGCTCAGAGCCTCAGCAACTCTCTCCATCTGCCTCCACAAGTCCAGGGCAAACTGAGGTAGGACAGCTGTTCTCATAGAAGACAGAGACGGCTGAACAGTAAATGGCAAGTTGCAGCATATGGCCAGAACCACAAGCAGTACTCTGTAGCAAAGCCCTTTATGCAGTATGCGGCTGCGGTATTTTCTGTCTGAGTTTACGCCCATAGGTTTTCCCCACGCGAGGGGTAACCCACAAGGCAGCGGAGACAGGCGCAGGTCATACAGTCTATTCTCATAGTGTAGCAGAGACTTTGTTCTGATCTGGCTTATAGAAACACGAATACACCCAACACGCACACTTTACGATAAACTACCCTAATGCCAATGTAAAAATAAATAAATAAACAAATAAAGAAAATGGCCATTAATGTCATTCATTGTCCATTCGTTTATTTCAGTGCGTGTGGGGGAAGCAGACCACACACGAAAACAAAACAAAACAAAACAAATTAAATCAAAGCAAAACAAAACGTAACAAAATAAAACAAAGCAAGAAAATACAAGATTAAACACAACAAAAACAAAAGGTGTGGGAGTTAATATAAGCCTGTAGCTATCTGCCATCCCTGTCCTACTTATGTGACTGTTTATCTATTTATTTTTCTTCTTTTCCCTCTAACTGTGTGTGTGTGTGTGTGTGTGTGTGTGTGTGTGTGTGTGTGTGTGTGCGTGTGTGTGTATGTGTGCGTGTGTGTGTGTGAGAGGGAGAGAGGGAGAGAGAGAGAGAGAGAGAGACAGAGAGAGACAGAGAGAAAGAGAAGGAGAGAAGAAGAGTATATGCGTATGTATATGTGTGTGTGCGTGAAAGAGAGAGAGAAAGAGAGAGAGAGAGAGAGAGAGAGAGAGATAAAGGGATATATATAGAGAGATGTATATATATATATATTATATATATATATATATATATACAGGGTGTTTCAAAAAGAATACGCCAAAATCATCACGTGATGTGTCAAAAACGAAAAAAATTACAAACCTCTAGCATGAACACATGTGTTGTATATACATTCAAGTTTCATTTCATGTTTTATAAGTGCTCAATGTGGCCACCACCGGCAGCGCGGACAACATCAAGCCGATATGAGAATTCCTCCCAAACGCGCCTCAGCATGTCACGGTCCACCGTGTTGATTGCAGCTGTTATTCGATCTTTCAAGTCATCGATACTTGCTGGAAGTGGTGGAACATAAACTTGGTCTTTAACATACCCCCACAAGAAAAAGTCACACACAGTGAGGTCCGGGGATCTGGCAGGCCAAGCACAGAGAGCAAGGTCTTTAGCACCTCTCCTCCCAATCCATCGCTGAGGCACGTTTTCATTCAGATAAGCTCTAACCCCGAGATGCCAATGGGGTGGTGCTCCATCTTGCTGAAAAATGAAGTCATTCGAATCTGCTTGCAGTAAAGTGAATAGCCAGTTTTGGAGCATTTCGA
>JAPXFY010000019.1:67724430-67729430 GCA_030674185.1 Monoplex corrugatus
CATCACTCTTCATGTATGAGTGTCAGATCTGGATCATCACTCTTCATGTTTGAGTGTCAGATCTGGATCATCACTCGTCATGTGTGAGTGTCAGATCTGGATCATCACTCTTCATGTGTGAGTGTCAGATCTGGATCACCACTTTTCATGTTTGAGTGTCAGATCGGGATCATCACTCGTCATGTGTGAGTGTCAGATCTGGATAATCACTCTTCATGTTTAAGTGTCAGATCTGGATCATCACTTTTCATGTGTGAGTGTCAGATCTGGATCATCACTCTTCATGTATGAGTGTCAGATCTGGATCATCACTCGTCATGTGTGAGTGTCAGATCTGGATCATCACTTTTCATGTTTGAGTGTCAGATCTGGATCATCACTCTTAATGTATGAGTGTCAGATCTGGATCATCACTCGTCATGTATGAGTGTCAGATCTGGATCATCACTTTTCATGTGTGAGTGTCAGATCTGGATCATCACTTTTCATGTTTAAGTGTCAGATCTGGATCATCACTTTTCATGTTTAAGTGTCAGATCTGGATCATCATTCGTCATGTTTGAGTGTCAGATCTGGATCATCACTTTTCATGTATGAGTGTCAGATCTGGATCATCACTCGTCATGTATGAGTGTCAGATCTGGATCATCACTCATCATGTGTGAGTGTCAGATCTGGATCATCACTTTTCATGTTTGAGTGCCAGATCTGGATCATCACTTTTCATGTTTGAGTGCCAGATCTGGATCATCACTCTTCATGTCTGAGTGTCATATCTGGATCATCACTCTTCATGTATGAGTGTCAGATCTGGATCATCACTCTTCATGTTTGAGTGTCAGATCTGGATCATCACTTTTCATGTTTGAGTGCCAGATCTGGATCATCACTTTTCATGTTTCAGTGCCAGATCTGGATCATCACTCTTCATGTTTGAGTGCCAGATCTGGATCATCACTTTTCATGTTTGAGTGCCAGATCTGGATCATCACTTTTCATGTTTGAGTGCCAGATCTGGATCATCACTCGTCATGTGTGAGTGTCAGATCTGGATCATCACTCTTCATGTTTGAGTGTCAGATCTGGATCATCACTCTTCATGTTTGAGTGTCAGATCTGGATCATCACTCTTCATGTATGAGTGTCAGATCTGGATCATCACTCTTCATGTTTGAGTGTCAGATCTGGATCATCACTCTTCATGTATGAGTGTCAGATCTGGATCATCACTCTTCATGTATGAGTGTCAGATCTGGATCATCACTCTTCATGTATTAGTGTCAGATCTGGATCATCACTCGTCATGTGTGAGTGTCAGATCTGGATCATCACTCTTCATGTTTGAGTGTCAGATCTGGATCATCACTCTTCATGTTTGAGTGTCAGATCTGGATCATCACTCTCATCAGTATGAGTGTCAGATCTGGATCATCACTTTTCATGTTTGAGTGTCAGATCTGGATCATCACTCTTCATGTTTGAGTGTCAGATCTGGATCATCACTTTTCATGTTTGAGTGTCAGATCTGGATCATCACCTTTCATGTTTCAGTGCCAGATCTGGATCATCACTTTTCATGTTTCAGTGCCAGATCTGGATCATCACTTTTCATGTTTGAGTGCCTTATCTGGATCATCACTCTTCCTGTCTTAGTATCCAAACATTTATATATCAAGTACTGTGGCTGACAGAATAGAAGCTTTCTACTTACAAATTCCACAATCTTTGGTCAAGTTTTGTCCCTATGGCAGATAACTCCATCCCAAAGTGCTTTTCTTTAGAGAGGTGAAGTGTAGACACTATAAGCAGATACGACCACTAAAGAGATACAACGATGCTCTACATCAACAGTGGCTGAAAAGACATTGTTCACAGCAGAGCAACAGGACACATTAATGCATGCAGGGTGTAAAGACATCTGAACAGTGCAGAACAGCTGCATAGATTTCTCAGAGAAATCCTCTCTTTAAGCCCAACAACATGGAAATCCCTCCTAGTGTTTTTTAGACCAAATACTTGTGTGCTTATTCAAAAGAAAACCTCATAACATATCTCTTTCAGAGTACCTCTATGCTTATTCAAAAAAAAAAAAAAAAAAAAAAAGGTCAAAACACGTCCCTTTCAGAAATATCGTCAGAATTGTAACATGTTTGAGGCTCGTCCAGATGCAGTCATTGTATGTATGTATGTATGTATATATGTATGTATGTATGTATGTATGTATGTATGTATGTATGTATGTATGTATGTATGTATGTATGTATGTACGATGTATGTATGTATGCATGTATGTAAGTATGCATGTATGTACGTATATATGTATGTATGTATCTAACTATCTATCTATCTATTTGTCTGTCTATAAGTCTATCTGTCTATCTATGTATCTGTTCTCTTTTTCTCCTGCTTTCCTGTTGTGACCAGGTGCTCTAATTTCTTTTTCCTCATAAAATGTTCCAGAAATGTTGCTTGTCATTTCCTAATCTCCTTTATTAATAATCTTGCATCTGCCCCCTTTGAGATTGTTTCGTTTGTTTTCTTTCCTGTCCATGGAACTCTCAACATTCTTCTTACAAACCACATTTCAGTTGCCTCAATTTTGTTTTGACTTTGCGTATTGATTGTCGATGCCTCACAACCGTACAACAGTATTGGTTCTACGTAACACTCAAGAACTCTTTCCCTGAAACTAATTGATAGGCATTTGTTCATAAGAAGGCTTTTCATCTTTCTGAATGATGTTTTGGCTTGGTCGATCCTGCTGGCTATTTCTGATGTTTATCTGCTGCCTGGTGAGATAACTGTTCCCAGATATTTGAACTTATCAACCTGTCTCAAAATTTCACAGTCTGCACAGTGTGGGCAAAAAAGTACATACATGCAGCAGAGAAAATCAGCGGAAAAAAAAGAGTACTTTGTGTGTATATGGGCAATCAGAATTTGCACTGCATGCACTCATCACTGGAAGTTCAGGCAGCAGAACAGTTAATAAGTTCAGCACAATACATGTAAGCTTCTTTACTTCTCAGGAGTCCAATGCTGGTCAACAACATCTTCAGTGTTTGCACTTTATCTGCCATGCTGTCATTTGATCTCCTTATTGGTTTGTTCTTTTTTTTTTCTTCTTTTTGTCCAGTTCTCTACGCTATTTTAGAGGCCACATAATCTAAAAAAAAAAGTTTCAAAATGCTTTGTTGATGATGATGATGATGATGATGATGATGATGATGATGATGATGATGATGATGATGATGATGATGATGATGATGCTGATGCGAAGAAGAAGAATGCGAAGAAGAAGAAGAATGCGAAGAAGAAGAAGAATGCGAAGAAGAATGTGAAGAAGAGAAGAATGCGAAGAAGAAGAAGAAGAAGAAGAAGAAGAAGAATGCGAAGAAGAATGTGAAGAAGAGAAGAATGCGAAGAAGAAGAAGAATAAGAATAAGAAGAGAAGAAGAAGAAGAAGAAGAAGAAGAAGAAGAAGAAGAAGAAGAAGAAGAAGAAGAAAAGAAGAAGAAGAAGAAGAAGAAGAAGAAGAAGAAGAAGAAGAAGAAGAAGAAGAAGAAGAAGAAGAAGAAGAAGAAGAAGAAGAAGAAGAAGAAGAAGAAGAAGAAGAAGAAGAAGAAGAAGAAGAAGAAGAAGAAGAAGAAGAATGCGAAGAATGCGAAGAAGAAGAAGAAGAAGAAGAAGAAGAAGAAGAAGAAGAAGAAGAAGAAAGAAGAAGAAGAAGAAGAAGAAGAAGAGAAGAAGAAGAAGAAGAAGAAGAAGAAGAAGAAGAAGAAGAAGAAGAAGAAGAAGAAGAAGAAAAGAAGAAGAAAGAAGAAGAATGCGAAAAAGAAGAATGCGAAAAGAAGAATGCGAAAAAGAAGAATGAGACAAAGAAGAAGAAGAAGAAGAAGAGAAGAAGAAGAAGAAGAAGAAAAGAAGAAGAAGAAGAGAAGAGAAGAAGAAAGAAGAAGAAGAAGAGAAGAGAAGAAGAAGAAGAAGAAGAAGAAGAAGAAGAAGGAAGAATGCGAAGAAGAAGAAGAAGAATGCGAAGAAGAAGAAATGCGAAGAAGAAGAAGAAGAATGCGAAGAAGAAGAAGAAATGCGAAAAGAAGAAGAAAAGAAGAATGCGAAAAGAAGAAGAAGAAAGACGAAGAAGAAGAAGAATTGCGAAGAATGCGAAGAAGAATGCGAAGAAGAATGCGAAAGAAGAAGAAGAAGAAGAATTGCGAAGAAGAGAATGCGAAGAATGCGAAGAATGCGAAGAAGAAGAGAGAAGAATGCGAAGAAGAAGAATGCGAAGAAGAAGAATGCGAAGAAGAGAAGAAGAAGAATGCGAAGAAGAGAGAAGAAGAAGAATGCGAAGAAGAAGAAGGAAGAAGAATGCGAAGAAGAGAAGGAAGAAGAAGAATGCGAAGAAGAAGAATGCGAAAGAAGAAGAAGAAGAAGAAGAATGCAAGAAGAAGGAAGAAGAAGAAGAATGGAAGAAGAAGGAAGAAGAAGAAGAAGAAGAAGAAGAAGAATGCAAGAAGAAGAATGAAGAAGAAGGAAGAAGAAGAAGAGAAGAAGAAGAAGAGAAGAAGAAGAAGAAGAAGAAGAAGAAGAAGAAGAAGAAGAAGAAGAAGAAGAAGAAGAAGAAGAAGAAGAAGAAGAAAAGAAGAAGAAGAAGGAAAAGAAGAAGAAGAAAGAAAGAAGAAAGAAAGAAAAGAAGAAGAAGAAGAAAGAAGAAGAAGAAATAAGAAAAAGAAGAAGAAGAAGAAGAAGAGTGAGGAGATGAGATAAGGAGATGTGTGATGGTAGATGGGTGGTGTGGGGGTGTGGTGGTGGTGGTGGTGGTGTTCTTCCCCCTACCCCTGTCTTTTTTCATCTTAACACTTCCTTCAGTTCTCTCTTTTCCTTCGGCTCTATATCTATCATTTGATTCTGTTTAGACAGCATAAACACAACTACCAGCAGTAATGTTATATTATTATTGTTGTTGTTGTACTGTTATTTGGTGACATGTATTAATCTAC
>JAPXFY010000019.1:67731930-67744430 GCA_030674185.1 Monoplex corrugatus
TTGGAATGAGTTCCATCTTTTCTAACGTCACAGGTGCCATGTAATAGTGACCATGGCACAAGCCTTAAGCCTGCACATAAATCCATGAGCTGGCCATGTCCTGTGCTCCTACCTAGCCTATGTTTTTTTTTTATTAGAATTGAGTCAGTCTGTCATTCGAATAATCTTGGGTTCATTTGAATGACATATGTATCTGTGTATCTTATCTTATCTTGATTGAAAAGAACAGATAAATGAAATGAATAAATAATTAAAAACTGCATCACAATACAATTAGCCACTCAGTGTACATTGTCTCACATCACAGAAAGCCAATAACATGATGGTATGAGCTGGTAAGAGCCGAAAATTCCAATGATGATGTTTTACACTTATGGGGGCTTGGAGGAGAGGAGACGAGATATTAAGAGTTTGTTGAAATAACACTGTCAGTCATCACATCACACACCAGTGAACCAAATGGTTTGACCACCAGACTGGCACTGTGACTCCAACATCCTGTCCATCAGCATCCTGTAGAGTCAAATATGCTAGCAAAGCGAAAATTGTAACCCTTTGACTCCATCATTTTAAGGTGAGGTAGTTAAGTGGTTAAGCTTTTGCTATAGGATGATAGGATGCGGAAGTCAATGGGTTAAAATTAATGCAGGAAACAGGTGGATAGGGTGAGGAAGTAAAAGGGTTAATGGTTTTGCAGTTGGTGGATAAGGTGCAGGAGACAAAGGCCTGGAACACAGGTGAATGAGTCAGCCCTTCATCTGTCACCTGTCACCATCATAGAGATCGATGGTAGCCACTACAGCAGACGTCACAACAACTCTCCTCCATTTACTTTGGTCCTGACTTCTCTGTGCTACTTTGTAGAAACTATGTCTGCGATTTGATTCTGTTTGATAACATATCGATATGATTACCAGCAGTAATGTAATATCATTGTTGTTGTTCTGTTTGTATTGTTACAGATTGACATGTATTCATTTACATTATGTCTGTCTTTGTCTGTCATGCGTTTGTAAAGTATATACGCCATTGACATCTTTAAATATTTTGGTTCTTTTTTCATTACAAAATCACTTTTACTATAAAAATAAATACATTATTACATGACACATGATAACTTGTTTCAAATTTGATCCATCATGGTGGATTTTCTATACTAATATTCTGTGTGTCAAATAGCTTGAACTAGATGGCCGACAGGTCAAATGGGACCTAACGCTATTGTCATTGAGTGTTAAAGTAGTCTGAAGTCAGACGTCTCTCGTTCATTCACTTGCTCTAAAAGATAGACACACACACATACAGCACAGAGACGCACACAAATATAAACACATTGACACGGAAACACTCACACTCATGTTCACACACACATTGACACAGACACACAGACACACACACAGACACACACACGCACACACAGACACACACACAGACACACACACAACACACACACACACACACATACACACCCACACACACACGTGCACACACACACACATGCACACACATACGCTCAAACAAACACAAACAAACAAACGAATTTTTTCCTGTCTATCATAAAAAACACACACAAAAAACAAAAAACACAAAAAAAGAAAACAACCAATGGTATTTTCATGCACTGATCGCAGCAGAAAGAACGCAATTTCCTACCAAAAGTATATATTTTTGTCTCTTATTATAAATCGTAATCTGTGCAGATCCCCACATGTAATATACTGACGGAACGCTCTTAGGTGCACCTTTCAGATAATGACAGCTAAAACTACAAACAAACTGGGTCAAAGCCACCAAATAAAGAAATTTAAGGAAAATGTGTAGGACAGCGCACAAAAACTTTAGAGGCCGTTTTCTCAAAATGACTTTAAACATACATAACTTCTACATTTTTTAGTACAAGCTTTATTCAAGTACCAACACAATCAGCAGAATGTACATTTTCCAGTGTTATCTTTATCTCAAAATGCCCAAAATGCTAGTTAAGACTGATTTTGTGCAGACAGGTCACAAACATTACCAAAGTCATTTGGACATTTTGTTGCAGATCAGAAGATAACATCATCTACACAATGCCGGATACGAATGGTTAGTTTAGTTGTCTTCTGCCTTCGATTCTGAATGTGCGGTTTTGGGACACGTTTCAGTTGTTTTATTTCACTGCAACCTCCACAGCGTTATGTGTAATTTGTATGATGTGATTATGTAGGATGTTGGTGAGATGAGTTTAGACAAAGTGGCTGGTTGTGCTTCCTTCCATTTGTGATGTCATCCCACCACCATCAAGATTACAAATTTTAAATGAAGTGTCATTACAATGTGGCTGAATTTTTTCCAATGAAACGTTGATATCAAAGTTATAAGATATCAAAGGATATACACTGGGTAGGACCTCAAGAAATTGCTAGTAGACAAGGTTTATGCACCAACATAAGGCTTATACCATGATCATTGTTGATCCTCTCCATCACATGGCCAGACTGGATTGATTTTTATGTCAAATCTTCACTCTTCCATTCTGCTTCATCCAAACTACTGGCCATCAAACTACCCCTTAAACCGTGAGTATCATAAACTTGTTACTGCCAGACTCTCAGAGGGGAAGTGCTGAAAGGATGACAATGGACAACAAAATACGTTGGCATCCAGACAATTAATTCTGACCCACGGTGGATAAAAATGAAAGAAGCAAGATAATGGTCTCATTGAGTATTCTTTTTACATGCATTACAGAAAGTAATATATGACACAAAACAAGTTTGATGATTTGCAAATAAGACAAGGAATGGCATCGTCTGTGCATTGCATTTCACACAACCACATCCTTCTTTTAATATGACTAAGTGGAGTCAATATACTATTTTCCAATGAGCTACTGACGCCCACATGTGAGCATTCTAAAAGGCATTCCCTCCATTTTTAGAATTTACCGTCCATACAGATTTACATCAGTACCTTTAAAGCACAGTTTGGATGGAATCTCTTCATTTCGGTATACAGTTTTATTTACACCCAGGGGCTTCAAACGGTGGTTAAAGGGTGGAGTGGGTTTTTTCTTTGTTGGTTTTGATCCTTCAGGTCAAACTATGTGCAAACTTAATTGTACTTAAACCCCGATGGTACGCTGAACCTGAAATATATACATGACAAAAACCTGCAAGCGACCTCAATGTTGATGACTTCAGGAAACACGAAAACACCCAGTATGTATATTGCCTGAAAACGGAGTATGACTGCCTTAATAAAAGGCTGGGCAAAAGCAAACGGTCATACACGTAAAAGCCCACTCATATATTAAGCGGAAATAAAAATTGTAGCCCACGAGCAAAACAAAACAAAACAAAGAAAACAAAACAAAACACGCAATCGATTGCTGTTCCCATCTTCTCATGCAAAGTACTGCAGGCAGTAAAACAGACAAAATAAAATACTGACGCACACAATGTTTACTCTGACATCCTGAAAAAAATATTGGGCAGAAAAAATGATAAAGTTTCCTTCAGATATTTACGAAACCCATCAAAGAAAATTCAACATATAAAAAAGCGCTGACAGTAGATAAGAAGTGACATGGGCATGTTTGTGTGCTGACCTTCTTTGAAGAGAGATGGTCATTTTGAGAAAGAAGATGATGGAATGTTGGATAACTCCATGGTGACAGCAATCCATTTCGAGAGCCAACATACTCCATGTTACTGACCCACTTCATCTGTGTGGTATTGAATTGGACGTTCTGTCAGTCAGTCGGTTGGTGGGTGTGTCTGTCTGTCTGGTTGTCTCTCTTTTATTCTCTTTCCCTCTCTATATTTCCACACACACACACACACACACACACACACACACACACACACACACACACACACACACACACACACACACACACTCTTACACACACAGAGGCACATGGACACAAATATACAGACACACGCACAGAGAGACAGACACGCATACACACATTATAATAATAATAATAATAATAATAATATATTTTATTTATTTAGCGCAAAATCTTGATAAAATCAAATCTAAGCGCTGAGCGTATACATGCATACATACCTACATACATATGAGCGTATACATGCATACATACATGCATGCATACTTACATACATAAATCTAAGCTGAGCGTATACATGCATACATACATACATACATACATAAATCTAAGCGTATACATACATACATACATACATACATACATACATACATACATACATACATACATACATACATACATACATACATACATACGTACGCACATGCATACATAATAATTACAATATTTATATAGCGCAAAATCTCGACAAAATCAAATCCAAGCGCCGAAAAGACACACACGCACACACGCACGCACGCACATACACGCACACACACACACACACACACACACACACACACACACACACACACATGCATGGCCACAAATGGGGAGAAAAGAATACAAGCAATAAAAGCAAGAATAAAACCAATGGAAAACATTCATACTCACACACACACACACACAGACACACACACACACTCACATGCACACACACACACACACAGACACACACACAAATACACACACACACATACACATACACACAGAGACAGAGATACACAGAGTAAGAGAGAGACACACACAGACACACACTGACACGCACAGAGACACACAGACGCACACGCTCACGCACGCACGCACGCACGCACACACACACACACACACAGACACACACAAACACGAACACACACACACAAACACACACACACACACACACACATACACACACACACACACACACACACACACACACACACACACACACACACACACACACACACACACACACACACACACATACACGCGCACGCTCGCTAAATGTTTTTTCCCTTCAACCATATAAAATACACTCAATTTGGTAGACTTTTTTTCTGAACGATTTCTAGGAAATGTAACAAAAAGAAAAAATCGAAAGAGTAAGTCCCCATGTTTACTAAGAAAGACAATAGTAATTTTAAAGATAAATTATGAGTAATATCCCTTAGTAGTGAATAGTAAAAAAACGTAAAAAATGCAATGTGATTGTGCTCATTCAAATCAAGAATATCACAAAGACAAGATAATTTGGAATATATCAACCTTAATCAAATTTTATTCAAATTAATCGCTAAATTGAGGAAAGTTGATTGAATACGTAATCCTCTTGTATGAACTTTGTTTTTTGAAGATGGTTTACGAACTACTTTAACTATGCATTCTAATAAAAACCTTAGCTTGACATTAACAGTCATACATCAATACAAACGAGGAATATTTTTTCGCAGACGTCTGAAACTATTGGATTGACTGTTGGTTGATCTGATTAAATAAACAATAACACATATTAATAAACTCATTTGGACGTTTTGTTGCAGATCAGACGATAAGGTTGTCGACACAATTCTGGATATCGATGGTTGGTTTGGTTGTTTCCTGCCTTCGACTCTGAATGTGCAGTTTTGAGACATGATTGATTTCCTTATTGTACTGCAACCTCCACAGCGTAATGTGTATGATGTGATTATTTAGGATATTGATGAGATGAGTTTAGACAATGTGGCCGGTTGTGCTTCCATCCTTTTGTGGTGTCCCTCCACCCCCATCAACATCAAAGGGCTGGAATACAGGTAAACGAGTCAGAATTTGCCTGTCACCTGTCATTATCATAGAGATCGATGGTACCCACCACAGCAAACGTCGCAACAAGTCTCCTCCATTTACTTTCGTCCTGAATCTGTGCTACTTCGTGGACTTTCAAACCGCTGATGTTGGTGATGTTGTTTATGTAGGAGGTGGCTGGTCTCTCCACGTTTTCTATAAAACTATCATCATTTAGGTTGTGCAGGTGTTGCAGTTCGCATAGTATATGTTTTTTGTTTGTTTTGTTTGTTTTGTATTGTTTTTTCTTCTGACATCACTTGTTCTAAAAACTTTCTTTATTTCTTTCTCTTCCTTTGACTCTATGTCTGCCATTTGATTCTGTTCAGATAAGATATCAAAAATGTTATCATCAGTAATGTTATATCATTGTGTTGTTCTTGTTTTGTTATTTCGTGAAATGTATTCATAGACATATGTCTACTTTTGTCTGTCATTCTTTGTAAAGTATATGAGCCGTCAACGTATTTAAACAGTTATTTTTTCTATTTCAAAAACGTTTTTAATATAAAAATCAAAATATTAGTACAAGACATTTTACAAGTTGTTTCAAATGTTATACATTCTGGTACATTTTCTATACTAATTATCTGTGTGTCGAGTAGCATGAACAAGTCCATGAATAAGACATGTCCAATGGGACCTAATGCTACTATTTTTGAGTGTTATAGTAGTCTGAAGTCAGACGTCTCTCGATCAATCACTTGCTCTAACAGACAGACGAACACATACATACACACACAGACACAAATACTTTTGCACACAGACACACGCATAGGCACAAACACACAACCAAACGAACAAACACTGACACACAAACACACACACACACACACACACACACACACACACACACACACACACACACACACACACACACACACACACACACACACACACACACACAAACCCGTCTAATATCACTTATAGTGAAAAGACGTTAAATCAAGGAACGAACACAAACTGTCAAATGAATGTTTTCCCTTCTGTCATAAAAATTGCACTCTCATTCGTCACTCTTAAATTTCGTAGAGTTTGCAGAATGATTTCAACGAACTGTAACTACAAGAAAAAACTAGACATAGTAAGTCCCCATGTCTTCAAAGAAGGACAATACCAATTTCAAAGATAAAAGATGTGTAATCCCCCTTAGAAGAGATTTTTTTTTAAAAACGTAAAAACTACAATCTTATTAAGCATATTCGAACTGACAATATCGCAAAGACAAGACAATTCTGAATATACCAACTTTCAATAAATTCTATTCAAATGAATCACTAAATGTAGAATATGAGATTTAATATACAATCCTCTTGTATGAACTTTTTTTCTTGAAGATGATTTGTGAACTACATTAAGCATACATTCTTAACAAAAAAGTTGACTTGACATTAACTAACAGTTTAACCATTTTCCTATTCTTCTTTCAGATGTCTGAAACTATTGGATAGACAGTTCGTTTATCTGATTAAACATACATTATCAAATATTACCAAACTCATTTGGACATTTTGTTGCATATCATACGATAATAACATCTACACAATACTGGATGGGAATTAGTTTGGTTGTTTCTGCCTTGTATTAAGAATGCGCTTTTTGAGATGTGATTAAATTGTTTTATACTACTACAACCTCTACTTGTTATGTGTAATTTGTATGATGTGATTATGTAGGATATTGGTGAAATGAGTTTAGACATAGTGGCTGGTTGTGCTTCCATCCGTTTGTGATGTCACCCCACCATCATCAAGGTTACAAATTTTCAATTACATATCATAACAATGTAGCTGAATTTGTTCCAATCAAACATTGATATCAAATTTTTAAGATATAAAATTCATACACTAGGCAGGACTTCAAGGCTTTGCCAGAGGACAAGGCTTATGCACCAGCTTTCCGCTTATGCCATGATCATTGTAGATCTTCTCCATCACATGGAATCAGTGGCGTTAGTGCATATGGAATTTATTCTGATTCCAAGAACGTTATCTTGAATGGCCAGACTGGACTGATTTTTATGTCTAATCTTCACTCTTCCATTCTGCTTCATCCAAAACTACTGGCCATCAAACTTCCCTTAAATCTTGAATATCATAAACTTGCTATTGACACACACACACACACACACACACACACACACACACACACACACACAAACACACACACACATACACACACACACACACACACACACACACACACACACACAGAAACACGCAGACAAAGGCACCCACACACACACATACACACACACGCTCGCGCGCGCCCGTGCATACACGCAACTATTTTTTTCCCTTCTATCAAAAAAGAATACACTCTCATCTGGTCACTCTTAAATTTCGTGGATTTTTTCTGAATATTTCTAGGAACTGTAACTACAAGAAAAATCGAAATAGTAAGTCCCCATGTTTACTAAGAAAGACAATAATGATATAAAAGATAAAATATGAGTAACCTCCCGTAGTAGAGAATCGTGGGAAAAAATCGTAAAACAAAATTGATTGCGCTCATTCAAACTGAAATTATCACAAAGACAAGACAATTCTAAATACATACACTTTCAACAGACTTTTTTTTTCAAATTAATCACTAAATGTGGATGTAATATGAATAATTTCCCTTAGTAGAGAATTGTAAAAAAAAAAAACGTAAAAAGTACAATGTGATTGTGCTCATTCAAATCACGAATATCATAAAGACAAGACAAATCGGACTATATCAACTTTCAATACGTTTTATTCAAATTAATCATTAAATTTAGAAAATTAGATTTAATACATAATCCTCTTGTATGAACTTTCCTTCCTGAAGATGGCTCAAAAACTACTTTAACTATACATTCCTAACCAAACCTTGACTTGGTATTAATTGACAAGTATGTGTCAATGTCACTCGTGTTATTTTTTACAGGTGTCTGAAACTATTGGGTTGACAGTTTGTTGATTTGATTAAACAAACATCAATAATCTTATTTGGATGTTACATCGCAGGTCAAACGATAGTAAAATCTACACAATGCCGATTATAAATAGTTGGTTTGGTTGTCTTCTGCATTCGATTCTGAATGCGCTGTTTTGAGACACGATTGAGTTGTTTTATTCTACTGCAACTTCTGCAGCGTGATGTACTATTTGTATGATGTGATTATGTAGGATATTGGTGAGATGAGCTTAGACAATGTGGCTGGTTGTGCTTTGATCTGTTTGTGGTGTCCCCCACCCCCGTCAACATTACATATTTAGAATCACATATAATAATGTAGCTGAATTTTTTTCCAATGAAACATTAATACCAATATATTATAAGATATAAAATTCATATCTTAGAGAGGACCTCTAGACCTTGCCAGTGGACAAGGCTGATGCACCAGATTAAGGCTTATGCCATGATCATTGTGGATCTTCTCCATCACATGGCATCAGTGGCGTCAGTGAATATGGAATTTATTCTGAGTGCGAAGACGCTATCTTGAGAAACTGAAACTGAGAACTGTATCGTTTCTGTGCCACTAATCCTGTACAGGTCATTTCAGTTCTCCCACACACCCTCAAACCTACCGACAGTCAGGTCACCATGAGATCAGGACATGACTGGACACAAAATCTGGGACAAGTTCTTACAATACTGTCTTGATGGGAACGGGACTCAGTGATGGAGTTACAGAATTAAAGTCTGGATTGACAGAGCTTGATAGGGCTGTACTCTGTGCTTACTGTCATGATACATCCTTACATCAAACAAACCTGAAAGATACAGACCCCTTCAGTGTTAGGACATTTGGGCAACACCCTCAGAGACATCTCTTTAAATTGTACTAGACATGGATGTGTGGTCCTGGCTTTCTCATAGAACCAGTTACTGTTTTGGTTTCAGTTTCTCAGGATGACGTCTCTGAGTTTGGAATGAATTCTATATGCACTAACGTCACAGGTGTCACGTAATAGTGACCATGGCACAAGCCTTAAGCCTGCATGTAAATCCATGAGCTGGCCAGGTCCTGTGGTCCTACCTAGCCTGTGCTTTTTTTTATTAGAATTATATCAGTCTGTCATTTGGAAAAATCCTGGTTCATTAGAATGACATATATATCTGTGTATCTTATCTTGAAAGAAAAGAACAGATAAATAAGATAAACAAGCAATTAAAGGTCTGAATCACAATACAACTAGCCACAAAGTATGACATTGTATCACATAACAGAAAGCCTATAACATGATGGTATGATCTGGTAAGAGTCGAAAATTCCAATGATGATTTTTAAAACACTTATGGGGGCTTGGAGGCAAGGAGACAAGATCTTAGAGTTTGTTGAAATAACACTGTCAGTCATGACATCACACAACAGTGGACCAAATGGTTTGGCCACCGGACTAGCACTGTGACTTCAGCATCCTGCTTATCATCATCCTGTAGATTCAAATATGCTAGCAAAGCAAAAAATTGTATCCCCTTGACTCTATCACTTTAGGGTGAGTTAGTCAAGTGGTTAAGGTTTTGCGGTTGGTTGATAGGATGCGTGAGTCAAAGGGTTAGAATTAATGCAGGAAGCTGGTGGATAGGGTGAGGAAGTCAAAGGGTTAAGATTCTGCAGTTGGTGGATAAGGTGCTGGAGTCAAAGGCCTGGAACACAGGTGAATGAGTCAGCCCTTTATCTGTAACCCATCACCACCATTGAGACCGATGGTAACCACTTCAGCAGACGTCACAACGACTCTCCTCCACTTACTTTGGTCCTGTCTTCATTGTGCTACTTCGTAGACGCTATGTCTGCAATGTGATTCTGTTTGATAATATATCGATATGATGACCAGCAGTAATGTTATATCATTGATGTTGTTCTGAATTGTTATATATTGACATGTATTCATTTACATATGTCTGTCTTCGTCTATCATGCGTTTGTAACGTACATAAGCCATCGACATATTTAAGGATTATATTCCTTCTATTTTATGGATTTCAAAAACACTCTTACTATCAAAACAAATACATTATTACACGACATGTTATAACTTGTTTCAAATGTCATACATCAAAGTATATTTTCTATACCAGTATTCTGTGTCGAGTAGCATGAACTAGCTGGCCTACAGGTCCAATGGGACCTAACGCTAATATTCTTGACTGTGAAATAGTCTGAAGTCAGACGTCTCCCGTTCACTCACTTGCTCTAAAAGACAGACACACATCTACACACACAGACGCAAACAGACACACACAGACACACACAGACACACACACACACACACACAGACACACAGACGCACACAGACACACACAGACACACACAGACACACACAGACACACACACACACACACACACACACACACATCTACACATACAGACACACACAGACACACACAGACACACACAGACACCCACAGACACACACAAGCACACTCTCTCACACACACACACACACACACACACACACACACACACACACACACACACACACACACACATTCAATCACATATACACGCAAACGCACAAATTATTTTTTACACTTCAAACATGTAAAAAAAACTAACACTCTCATTCATTATTCTTAAATTTCGTAGATTTTGCAGAATGATTTCTAGGAACTGTAACTACAAGAAACAATTAAAATAGTAAATCTACATGTTTACTAAGAAAGACAATAGTAATTTCAAAGATAAAAAATATGTAATCCCCCTTAGAAAACAGTCACAAAGAAACGTAAAAAGTACAATGTCATTAAGAATATTCAAACTGACAATACCGCAAAGACAAGACAATTCGGAATATATCAACCTTCAATAAATTATATTCAAATTAATCACTAAATGTAGAAATGAGATTTAATACACAATCTTCTTGTATGAATTTTTTTCTTGAAGATGGTTAGTGAACGACATTAACCATACATTCCTAGCAAACACTTTGACTTGACATTGACGAACAATATGACTGTTCAGTTTTGTGTTTGTAAACTTTTCCAGACGTCTGAAACTATTGGATTGACAGTTGGTTGATCTGATTAAGCATACAATAACAAATATTACAAAACTCGTTTGGTCATTTTGTTGCAAATCAGACGATAATAGCATCTACACAATTGCGGATACGAATGGCTAGTTTGGTTGTCTTCTGCCTTCGATTCTGAATGCGCACTTTTGAGACACGATGGAGTTGTTTTATTCTACTGCAACTTCTACAGCGTTACGTGTGATTTGTATGATTTGATTATGTGTGATATTGGTGACATGGGTTTAAACATAGTGGCTGGTTGTGCTTTGATCCGTTTGTCCCCCTACCCCCATCAACATTACAGATTTAGAATTACATGTCATAACAATGTAGCTGAATTTGTTCCAATGAAACACTGATACCAATACCAGCGTACAGCATTATCAGTTCTGATTTTAAAGCAAAACTTTGACATTTTAACTTCCTTACTCTATCTGCCTGCTTCTTACAGAAGATTGGTTGACAGGGTGAGGGGGTCAATGGGTCAAGCTTTTTTTCTTTATATGTCGAAGCGGTTAAGGGAATGAAAGGATTAATATCTAAAGAGAAACTGCCATACAATTTATGCAGCCTTATAACTGATTTCATGTGCAGAGAGTGGAGAGAGTAAAGATTCCACCAGTGAACTCCTGATGCCTGCATGTGATCAGTTTAAAGATATTCCTTCCCTTTCCAAGATTCACAATCCATATCGATTGAAATCCTGTCGGCTGATTGGCCAGACTGGGCTGAAGTTTATGTCAAATCTTCACTCTTCCATTCTGCTTCATCCAAAACTGCTGGCCATCAAACTTCCCCTTAAACCTTGAGTATCATAAACGTGCTATCGC
>JAPXFY010000019.1:67749430-67754430 GCA_030674185.1 Monoplex corrugatus
TTGCTCTAACAGACAGACGAACACATACATACACACACAGACACAAACACTTTTGCACACAGACACACGCATAGGCACAAACACACAAGCAAATGAACAAACACTGACACACAAACACACACACACACACACACACACACACACACACACACACACACACACACACACACACACACACACACACACACACACACACAAACCCGTCTAATATCACTTATAGTGAAAAGACGTTAAATCAAGGAACGAACACAAACTGTCAAATGAATGTTTTCCCTTCTGTCATAAAAATTGCACTCTCATTCGTCACTCTTAAATTTCGTAGAGTTTGCAGAATGATTTCAACGAACTGTAACTACAAGAAAAAAATAGACATAGTAAGTCCCCATGTCTTCAAAGAAGGACAATACCAATTTCAAAGATAAAAGATGTGTAATCCCCCTTAGAAGAGATTTTTTTTTAAAAACGTAAAAACTACAATCTTATTAAGCATATTCGAACTGACAATATCGCAAAGACAAGACAATTCTGAAATGTGACCTTCCATCACGGAATGAGTCGCTTGTCCACTGGGAGCGTTTTGCACAATGGGGCAAAATAAGCGAGAGGGGTGTCAGGGCTCGTTATGGAGTTGTTTATTTTAGCGGATGCCGGAACCCTTCCTACACATTCTACATTCAATAAATTATGCATATTGTGGTTCTTTCTTTGTGAAAAAGCTATTTGCATTATCCTACCCAACATGCTGAATGTGAACTTTCACTTTCGTTTGTCTTGATTTTCTCAAAACTGTGTTTCGGAAGAGTGCCATGTTTGGAAGGCTGTACCTCAGCTATTTATTGTCCGATTTTAAATTGGTTTTCTTCATTAGAAAGAGCAGTAAATGTACATTTAGAAGCAATGAAAAAGTGAAAACTGCCTGAAGTGGACAAGTGACTCATTTTGTGGTGGAAAGTCACAAATATACCAACTTTCAATAAATTCTATTCAAATGAATCACTAAATGTAGAATATGAGATTTAATATACAATCCTCTTGTATGAACTTTTTTTCTTGAAGATGATTTGTAAACTACATTAAGCATACATTCTTAACAGAAAAGTTGACTTGACATTAACTAACAGTTTAACCATTTTCCTATTCTTCTTTCAGATGTCTGAAACTATTGGATAGACAGTTGGTTTATCTGATTAAACATACAGTATCAAATATTACCAAACTCATTTGGACATTTTGTTGCATATCATACGATAATAACATCTACATAATACTGGATGGGAATTAGTTTGGTTGTTTCTTCCTTGTATTAAGAATGCGCTGTTCTGACATGTGATTAAATTGTTTTATACTACTGCAACCTCTACTTGCTATGTGTAATTTGTATGATGTGATTATGTAGGATATTGGTGAAATGAGTTTAGACACTATGGCTGATTGTGCTTCCATCCATTTGTGATGTCACCCCATCACCATCAAGTTTACAAATTTTCAATTACATATCATAACAATGTAGTTGTTTTAAAATATAAAATTCATACACTTGGCAGGACTTCAAGACTTTGCCAATAGACAAGGCTTATGCACCAGCTTACCGATTATGCCATGATCATTGTAGATCTTCTCCATCACACGGAATCAGTGGCGTTAGTGCATATGGAATTCATTCTGATTCCAAGAACGTTATCTTGAATGGCCAGACTGGACTGACTTTTATATCAAATCTTCACTCTTCCATTCTGCTTCATCCAAAAACAACTGGCCATCAAACTTCCCTTAAATCTTGAATATCATAAACTTGCTATTGCCACACACACACACACACACACACACACACACACACACACACACATACACACACACACACACTCACACACACACCTCACACACACACACACACACACACACACACACACACACCACACACACTCACACCACACACACACACACACACACGCGCGCGCACACACACACACACACACACACACACACACAAACACACACACACACACACACACACACACACACACACACACACACACACACACAGAAACACGCAAACAAAGGCACACACACACACACACACACACACACACACACACACGCGCGCGCGCGCAACTACTTTTTTCCCTTCTATCAATAAAAAATACACTCTCATCTGGTCACTCTTAAATTTCGTGGATTTTTTCTGAACGATTTCTAAGAATTGTAACTGCAAGAAAAATCGAAACAGTACGTCCCTATGTTTAGTAAGAAAGACAATAATGATATAAAAGATAAAATATGAGTAACCTCCCGTAGTAGAGAATCGTGGGAAAAAATCGTAAAACAAAATTGATTGCGCTCATTCAAACTGAAATTATCACAAAGACAAGACAATTCTAAATACATCCACTTTCAACAGATTTTTTTTTCAAATTAATCACTAAATGTGGATGTAATATGAATAATTTCCCTTAGTAGAGAATTGTTAAAAAACGTAAAAAGTACAATGTGATTGTGCTCATTCAAATCACGAATATCATAAAGACAAGACAATTCGGACTATATCAACTTTCAATATGTTTTATTCAAATTAATCATTAAATTTAGAAAATTAGATTAAATACATAATCCTCTTGTATGAACTTTCCTTCCTGAAGATGGCTTAAGAACTACTTTAACAATACATTCCTAACCAAACCTTGACTTGGCATTAATTGACAAGTATGTGTCAATGTCACCAGTCTTATTTACAGGTGTCTGAAACTATTGGGTTGAAGTTGGTTGATCTGATTAAACAAACATCAATAAACTTATTTGGATGTTTCATCGCAGGTCAGACGATAGTAGAATCTACACAATGCCGATTATGAATGGTTGGTTTGGTTGTCTTCTGCATTCGATTCTGAATGCGCTGCTTTGAGACACGATTGAGTTGTTTTATTCTACTGCAACTTCTGCAGCGTTATGTACAATTTGTATGATGTGATTATGTAGGATATTGGTGAGATGAGCTTAGACAATGTGGCTGGTTGTGCTTCGGTGTGTTTGTGGAGTCCCAACACCCCCATCAACATTACATATTTAGAATCACATATCATAATAATGTAGATGAATAAGATATAAAATTCATACATTAGGCAGGACCTCAAGACTTTGCTAGTGAACAAGGCTTATGCACCAGCTCAAGGCTTATGCCATGATCTTTGTGGATCTACTCCATCACATGGCATCAGTGGCGTCAGTGCAAATGGAATTTATTCTGAGCGCGAAGACGCTACCTTGAGAAACTGTAACTGAATTTTTCCTTTCAATCATACAAAAAATATACTCTTATTTGGTCACTCTTGATTTTCATAGATTTTTTTTTCTGAACGATTTCTAGGAACTGTAACTCAAGAAATTCGAAATGGTACGTCCCCATGTTTATTAAGAAAGACAATAGTAGTTTTAAAGATAAAATATGAGTAATCTCCCTTAGTACAGAATCGTTAAAAAAAACGTAAAAATAGAATGTGATGTGCTCATTCAAATCAAGAATTTCACAAAGACAAGACAATTTGGACTACATCAACTTTCAATGAATTTTAATCAAATTAATCCCTCAATGCACAAAATTAGACTTAACACGTAATCCACTTGTATGAACATTTTTTCTTGAAGATGCTTCATGAACTACTTTAACTATATATCCTAACAAAAACCTTTCGTTGGTATTAACAGCTGTATGTCAATATGATTGTTCTATCTAATCGTTGTACACGTCTGAAAATATTGGATTAACTGCTGGTTGATGTGATTAAATAAGCAATGACGCATATAACTTATCTGCACGTTTTTTTCCAGATAAGAGTAGAATCTACACACGTCTCGATATCAATGGTTAGTTTGGTTATCTTTTGCCTTCGATTCTAAATGTGCAGTTTTGAGACATGATTGAGTTGCTTATTGTTCTGCAACCTCCACAGGATTATGTGCAATTTGTATGATGTGATTATGTAGGATTTTAGTGAGATGAGTTTAAACAAAGTGGCTGGCTGTGCTTACATCCGTTTATGGTGTCCCCCCACCCCCTTCAACATTACAGATTTTACAACTACATGCCATAATGATGTAACTGAATTTGTTCCAATAAAACATTAATACCAATACCATAAGATATAAAGTTCATACACTAGGCAGGACTTCAAGACCTTGCCAGTGGACAAGGCTTATGCACCAGCTTAAGGTTTATGCCATGATCATTGTGGATCTTCTCCATCACATGGCATCAGTGACGTAAGGGAAAATGGAATTTATTCTGAGCGCGAAGACGTTATCTTGAGAAGTTTAAATTGAAAACTGTATTGTTCCCATGCACCAATCCTGTGCAGGTCATTTCACTTCTTCCACACAGCCTCAGACCTACCGACAGTCATGTCACCATGAGAGAAAGACGTGAATGGACACAAAAACTGGGACATGTTTTCACAATACTGTTTTGATGGGAATGGGACTCATAGTGATGGTGTTACATAATTCAAGTCTTGATTGAAACAGTGGAATAGTGCTGTACTGTGTGCTTACCATCATGATTATATCCTTACATCAAAAAAGCTGAAAGATACAGACCCCTTCAGTGTTAGGCCATTTGGGCGACAAGCTCAGAGATCTCTCTATAAATTGGCATAGACATGTCTGTGTGGTCCTGGTTTTCTCATAGTCTCAATTTCAGTTTCGGTTTCAGTTTATCAAGATGACGTCTCTGAGCTCGGAATGAATTCCATATGCATTAATGTCACAGGTGCCACGTGATGGTCATCATGGCACAAGTCTTAAGCCTGCACATAAACCATGAGGTGGCCTAGTACTGATGCCCTACCTAGCTTATGTTTTACCTAGCCCACATTTTTTATATTATAATTGTGTCTGTCTATCATTGGAACAATCATAATTACATCTGTATGATATATGCGTCTGTGTATCATATCTTGAAAGAAAAGAACAGAAAAATAAAACAGATAATTAATTAAAGGTCTGAACCA
>JAPXFY010000019.1:67759430-67773816 GCA_030674185.1 Monoplex corrugatus
CTACAGAGTTATGTGTAATTTGTATGATGTGATTATGTAGGATATTGTGAGATGGTTTTAGACATAGTAGCTGGTTGTGCTTCCATCCGTTTGTGCCGTCCACCAACTCCAATCAACATCACATATATAGAATTATATGTCATAAAAATGCAGTTGAATTTGTTCCAATGAAACATTAATACCAATGTTATAAGATACAAAATTCATACACTAGGCAGGACTTCAAGACTTTGCCAGAGGACAAGGCTTATGCACCAGCTTAAGGCTTATGCCATGATCATTGTGGATCTTCTCCATCACATGGCATCAGTGGTGTCAGTGCATATGGAATTTATTCTGAGCGCGAAGACGTTATCATGAGAAATTAAAACTGAGAACTGTATCGTCCCCGTGATACTAATCCTGTGCAGGTCATTTCAGTTCTCCCACACACCCTCAAACCTACCGAAAGTGAGGTGACCCTTTGTCTGATGTATATGATCGTGTGGACATTTACGTTACATTATATGGTACCATGGTCTGTTAGAAGGCGTCTGCAGGTTTGGTACCTCTGACTTCAATCCTCCAGGGTTTATTTGCTTTTGTTTTGTCTTTTTGTAAGAGTCCCCTCACCATTAGTCCTCCAGGGTTTATTTGTTTTTGATTCATTTGTGTAAGAACCCCCCCCCCCCCTGACTTTAGTCCTATAGGAGTTATTTGCTTTTGTTTTATCTTTTCGTAAGAGTCCCCCGCCCTTAAACACATTCCCAAAGACCTACCCTGTAAGGGTTGAGGGAACAGTTGCAGCAGAACACATTATTCCCGAGCAGTCCAGCATACATCCAAGAACTAACGGGGCGTGACGAGCAGACGTTATCTTACATCCACTCTTGAAAACAAAACATCCAGTAAAGAAAATGCTTAGATGTGGGATGAAAACAAGAACAGAAAGCTGAGAAATAGAGCGCTCTCCAAGGAGAAAAACAGAATTTTAATCTGAACTGGGAGTGCTTCTATGTTAACGTAGCTTTGCTTATTAGTGGCTGTTTATACATTTATTTCTTTAAAGATTTAAGGATAATCGCAGTTTTGAAGTTTCATTTAGTGTCACCTTTTCAGCATTTTTTCTCTCCAATCATCTGCGACTCTGTATGTATCGCCAAAGTCTTGAAATGAGGACGGGAGAAGGAAGGGAGGGATCAATGAAATATTAAGCTGGAGGGAGGGATCAATGTAACATTAAGCTGACACCACCGGAATGACGGAAACATTGAGATGAGCAGTATCAAGCCATTTTTGATTCCCTCACTCTCTCCATCAATGTCCAGCATCATCAATCGTGATGTTAATGCAGTATCTTAGCCTTTCACTCCCTTAACCTAGGCACAACCAGACTCTCTTACGTTATCAGCCATCATTTTAAAGCACAACCTGAACCCTTTAACTTTCCCACTCTATCCACCAACTTCATGTGAAAGCCATTAGTTTAAAACAAAACCATAATCACTTCAGTCACTCCATCCATGCACTATCTTCCTGCATGATCACTCCTGATTTTAAAGCAAAACTGACTTTTTAACGTCCTTACTCTACACACGCCTTTCTTGTAGGAGATAGGTTGACAGGCTGAGGGAGACAAGCCTTGAACATTTGTCACGTGTGATACTTGAAAGGTCAGGACTCTGATCTTCCATCTAGAAGGTTTGAGTTCGAAACTGCTTGGGTACCACGTTGTGGTTGAAGGGTGGCGTCTTTTTTGTTTGTTCCAATCCCTCAGGTCAAATTGTATGCAAACGTACATGTATTTGAACCACCAACATATGTATATACACACACGCTGAATCTGAAATAGACATACGATAAAGACCTGTAAGCGACCTCAATGTTGATGACTTCTGGAAACACGAAAACACCCAGCATGCATATTGCCCAAAAATGGAGTATGACTGCCTTAGTTTCAGGGCAAAATCAAACAGTCAGACACGTAAAAGCCCATTCCTACATGTGAAAGTTGCATCCCATGGGCAAAAAAACAAAAACTAAAACAAAAAACAAAAACAAAAGAAAGAATCCAGCTTCCGAGGAAAAATACTGAAGGCAGTAAAACAGACAATATAAAAGGCTGACACACACAATGTTTATTGGGACATCATAAAAAACATAGTAGGCAGAAAAAAAATAATAAAGTCTCCTTCATATATTTACGAAACCCATCAGAGAAATAAAAAAAGCGCTGACAAGTAGATAAGAAGGGACATGGACATTTGTGCTGACCTTCTATGTTAATAATTCATGACATACATTGTTGTTGTTAGGGATTGGCATGTACTTGCTTTCCGTATATCTGCTTTCATCTCTTGCTCGTGTGATGCCTTTGATCGTCTGAAATACATATGAAAATGAACATTTAAGGAAAAGTATTTTTTGTAATTTCTGTAACGTGACAGATGTTGTAATTAATATATTTTCATCGTTGTGTTAGTTGACGTGTTCTTCCCCTACCCTTGTCTTTTTTGTTCTTAATACTTCCTTCATTTCTTTCTTTTCCTTCGACTCTGTGTCTGTCATTTGATTCTGTTTACATAACGTATCAATAAGATTATCACCAGTAATGTTATGTCATTGTTGTTGTTGTTGATATATTCTTATTTGGTGACATGTAATCATTTACATATGTCTACTTTCGTCTGTCATGCTTTTGTAAAGTACACAAGCTATTGACAAATTTATAGATTTATTTTTTTAACATAACACTCAAAACATTATTACAAGATAGTTTTCAACTTATTTCAAATTTTCTACATCATGGTATATTTTCTACATCAATAATTTGTGTGTAGAGTAGCATGAAGTAGCTGGACAACAGGTCCAATGGGACCTAACGTTATTATCCATGAGTGTTAAAGTAGTCTGAGGTCAGAAGTCTGTCATTCACTCTCTTGCTCTCTCTCTCTATCTTTCTCTCTCTCTCTCTCTATCTTTCTCTCTCTCTCTCTCTCTCTCTCTCTCTCTCTCTCTTGCTCACACACACACACACACTATTACACACGCACAGGCACATGGACACATACAGACACAGACACACACAGGGAGACAGCCACACATGTACACATTCATACTCACACTCACAGACACACACACACACACACACAAACACACACACACACACATACACAAAGAGACACAGTTACACAGAGTAAGAGACACACACTGACACACTGACACACACACACACACATAGACACACACAGCTCACCCACGCTAGCACGTACACACACACACACACACACACACACACACACACACACACACACAACCACGAACACACACACTCACACAGACACACACACACACACACACACACACACACACACACACACACACACACACACACATACACACACATGGGCGCACGTGCGCGAGCCCTAATTTTTTTCCCTTCAATCATAAAAAAGTACACTCCATTTGGTCACTCTTAAAAAAAATTTTCTGAACGATTTCTTGAAAATGTAACTAAAAGGAAAAATCGAAAGAGTAAGTCCCCAGAGTAATTTTAAAGATAAAATATTAGTAATATCCCTTTGTAAAGAATAGTAACAAAAACGTAAAAAATGCAATGTGATGTGCTCATTCAAATCAAGAATATCACAAAGACAAGACAATTTGGACTATATCAACCTTAATCAAATTTTGCTCAAATTAATCACTAAATTGAGGAAAGTTGATTGAATGCAATGCATCCTAACAAAAACCTTAGCTTGACATTAACAGTCATACATCAATGCAAACGAGGAGTCATTTTTCGCAGACGTCTGAAACTATTGGATTGACTGCTGGTTGATCTGATTAAATAAACAATAACACATATTATTAAACTCATTTGGACGTTTTGTTGCAGATCAGACGATAAGATTGTCGACACAATTCTGGATATCAATGGTTAGTTTGGTTGTTTTCTGCCTTCGACTCTGAATGTGCAGTTTTGAGACATGATTGATTTGCTTATTGTACTGCGATCTCCACAGCGTTATGTGAAATATGTATGATGTGATTATGAAGGATATTGGTGAGGTGAGCTTAGACAGTGTGGCTGGTTGTGCTTCCATCCGTTTGTAGTGTCTTCCCACCCCCATCAACATCAAAAGTTTGAATACAGGTGAATGAGTCAGAATTTACCCGTCACATGTCATTATCATAGAGATCAATGGTACCCGCCACAGCAGACGTCGCAACAAGTCTCCTTCATTTACTTTCGTCCTGAATCTGTGCTACTTCGTGGACTTTCAAAGCGCTGATGTTGGTGATGTTGTTTATGTAGGAAGTGGCTGAACTCTCCACGTTTTCTATAAAACTATCGTCATTTAGGTTGTGCTGGTGTTGCAGTTTGCATGGTCGATGCTTTTTGTTTGTTTTGTTTGTTTTGCATTGTGTTTACTTCTGACATCACTTGTTCTAAAAACTTTCTTTATTTCTTTCTCTTCCTTTGACTCTATGTCTGCCATTTGATTCTGTTCAGATAAGATATCAAAAATGTTATCAGCAGTAATGTTATACTATTTTCTTGTTCTTGTATTGTTATTTCGTGAAATGTATTCATAGACATATGTCTACTTTTGTCTGTCATTCCTTTGTAAAGTATATGAGCCGTCGACGTATTTAATTTTTTTTTTTCTATTTCAAAAACGTTTTTAATATAAAAATGAAAATATTAGTACAAGACATTTTACAATTTGTTTCAAATGTTATACATTATGATATATTTTCTATACTAATTATCTGTGTGTCAAGTCACATGAACTAGATGTAAGACATGTCCGATGGGACCTAATGCTACTATTTTTGAGTGTTATAGTAGTCTGAAGTCAGATGTCTCTCGATCAACCACTTGCTCTAACAGACAGACGAACACATACATACACACATAGACACAAACACTTTTGCACACAGACACACAGACACACAGACACACGCATATGCACAAACACACAAGGAAACGAACAAACACTGACACAAAAACACACACACACATACACACACATACACACACACACACACACACACACACACACACACACACACACACACACACACACACACACACACACACAAACCCGTCTAATATCACTTATAGTGAAAAGACGTTAAATCAAGTAACGAACACAAACTGTCAAATGAATGTTTTCCCTTCTGTCATAAAAATTGCACTCTCATTCGTCACTCTTAAATTTCGTAGAGTTTGCAGAATGATTTCAACGAACTGTAACTACAAGAAAAAAATAGACATAGTAAGTCCCCATGTCTTCAAAGAAGGACAATACCAATTGCAAAGATAAAAGATGTGTAATCCCCCTTAGAAGAGAACTTTAAAAAAAAACCGTAAAAAATACGATGTCATTAAGCATAATCGAACTGACAATATCGCAAAGACAAGACAATTCTGAAATATACCAACTTTCAATAAATTCTATTCAAATTAATCACTAAATTTAGAATATGAGATTTAATATACAATCCTCTTGTATGAACTTTTTTTCTTGAAGATGATTTGTGAACTACATTAAGCATTCATGCCTAACAAAAAAGTTGACTTGACATTAACTAAGAGTATGACTGTTCCAGTTTATTTCTTGCTTGTTCAAGATGTCTGAAACTATTGGATAGACAGTTGGTTTATCTGATTAAACATACAGTATCAAATATTACCAAACTCATTTGGACATTTTGTTGCATATCATACGATAATAACATCTACACAATACTGGATGGGAATTAGTTTGGTTGTTTCTTCCTTGTATTCTGAATGCGCTGTTCTGAGATGTGATTAAATTGTTTTATACTACTGCAACCTCTACTTGCTATGTGTAAGTTGTATGATGTGATTATGTAGGATATTGGTGAAATGAGTTTAGACATAGTGGCTGATTGTGCTTCCATCCATTTGTGATGTCACCCCATCACCATCAAAGTTACAAATTTTCAATTACATATCATAACAATGTAGTTGAATTTGTTCCAATCAAACATTGATATCAAAGTTTTAAGATATAAAATTCATACACTTGGCAGGACTTCAAGACTTTGCCAATAGACAAGGCTTATGCACCAGCTTACCGCTTATGCCATGATAATTGTAGATCTTCTCCATCACATGGAATCAATGGCGTTAGTGCATATGGAATTCATTCTGATTCCAAGAACGTTATCTTGAATGGCCAGACTGGACTGACTTTTATGTCAAATCTTCATTCTTCCATTCTGCTTCATCCAAAACTACTGGCCATCAAACTTCCTTTAAATCTTGAATATCATAAACTTGCTATTGCCACACACACACACACACACACACACACACACCACACACACACACACACACACACACACACATACACACACACACACTCACACACACACACACACTCACACACTCTCACACACACACACACACACACACACACTCACACACACACACACACACACCCACACTCACACACACACACACACACACACACACACGCGCGCGCGCGCGCGCGCGCGCACACACACACACACACACAAACACAAACACACACACACACACACACACACACAGAGAGAAACACGCAAACAAAGGCACACACACAGACACAGACACACACACACACACACACACACACACACACACACACACACATACACACATACACATACGCACAGAGGACAGCTACACAGAGAAAGAGACTCACACACAGACACAGACACACACAGAGACACACAGACACACACGCTCACGCACGCACGCACGCATACACACACACACACAAACAAACACGAACACACACACACAAACACACACACACACACACACACACACCCATCCACACTCACGCACACACACACATACACACACAAACACACACACACACGCGCGCGCTCACTACATTTTTTCCCTTCAATCATAAAAAAACATACTCCATTTAGTTGACTTTTACCTGAACAATTTCTAGGAAATGTAACTAAAAGAAAAAATCGAAAGAGTAAGTCCCCATGTTTACTAAGAAAGACAATAGTAATTTTAAAGATAAAATATGAGTAATATTCCTTAGTAGAGAATAGTAAAAAAAACGTAAAAAATGAAATGTAATTGTGCTCCTTCAAATCAAGAATATCACAAAGACAAGACAATTTGGACTATATCAACCTTAATCAAATTTTGTTCAAATTAATCACTAAATTGAGAAAATTTGATTGAATACGTAATCCTCTTGTATGAACTTTCTTTTTTGAAGATGGTTTACGAACTACTGTAACTATGCATCCTAACAAATACCTTAGCCTGACATTAACAGTCACATGTCAATAAAATCAAAATGTGATTGTTTTGCAGACATCTGAAACTATTGGATTGACTGCTGGTTGATCTGATTAAATAAACAATAACACATATTAATAAACTCATTTGGAAGTTTTGTTGCAGATCAGATGATGATTGTCGACACAATTCTGGATATCAATGGTTAGTTTGGTTGTTTTCTGCCTTCGACTCTGAATGTGCAGTTTTGAGATATGATTGATTTGCTTATTGTACTGCGACCTCCACAGCGTTATGTGTAATGTGTATGATGTGATTATGTAGGATGTTGGTGTGATGAGTTTATACAATGTGGCCGGTTGTGCTTCCATCCGTTTGTGGAGTCCTCCAACCCCCATCAACATCAAAGAGCTGGAATACAGGTGAATGAGTCAGAATTTGCCCATCACCTGTCATTATCATAGAGATCGATGGTACCCGCCACAGCAGACGTCGCAACAAGTCTCCTCCATTTACGTTCGTCCTGAATCTGTGCTACTTCGTGGACTTTCAAAGCGCTGATGTTGGTGATGTTGTTTATGTAGGAAGTGGCTGAACTCTCCACGTTTTCTACAAAACTATCGTCATTTAGGTTGTGCTGGTGTTGCACTTTGCGTGGTCGATGTTTTTTTTGTTTCTTTTGTTTGTTTTGTGTTGTGTTTACTTCTGACATCACTTGTTCTTAAAACTTTCTTTATTTCTTTCTCTTCCTTTGACTCTATGTCTGCCATTTGATTCTGTTCACAGATAAGATATCAAAAATGTTATCAGCAGTAATATTATATTATTTTGTTGTTCTTGTATTGTTATTTCGTGAAATGTATTCATAGACATATGTATACTTTTGTTTGTCATTCCTTTGTAAAGTATATGAGCCGTCGACGTATTTAAACTTTTTTTTTTCTATTTCAAAAACGTTTTTAATATAAAAATCAAAATATGAGTACAAGACATTTTACAAGTTGTTTCAAATGTTATACATTATGGTATATTTTCTATATTAATTATCTGTGTGTCGAGTAGCATGAACTAGATGTAAGACATGTCCAATGGGACCTAATGCTACTATTTTTGAGTGTTATAGTAGTCTGAAGTCAGACGTCTCTCGATCAATCACTTGCTCTAACAGACAGACGAACACATACATACACACACAGACACAAACACTTTTGCACACAGACGTACAGACACACAGACACACGCATAGGCACAAACACACAACCAAATGAACAAACACTGACACACAAACAAACACACACACACACACACACACACACACACACACACACACACAAACACACACACACACACACACACACACACACACACACACACACACACACACACACACACACATGCAAACTGTCAAATGAATGTTTTCCCTTCTGTCATAAAAAATGCACTCTCATTCGACACTCTTAAATTTCGTAGAGTTTGCAGAATGATTTCAACGAACTGTAACTACAAGAAAAAACTAGACATAGTAAGTCCCCATGTCTTCAAAGAAGGACAATACCAATTTCAAAGATAAAAGATGTGTAATCCCCCTTAGAAGAGAATTGTATTTTAAAAAACGTAAAAAATACAATCTTATTAAGCATATTCGAACTGACAAAACTGCAAAGAGAAGACAATTCTGAAAATACCATCTTTCAATAAATTCTATTCAAATTAATCACTAAATGTAGAATATGAGATTTAATATACAATGCTCTTGTAAGAACTGTTTTGCTTGAAGATGATTTGTAAACTACATTAAGCATACATTCCTAACAAAAAAGTTGACTTGACATTAACTAACAGTAGGACCGTTCTCCTTTATTTCTATTTTACTCAAGGTGTCTGAAACTATTGGATAGACAGTTGGTTTATCTGATTAAACATACAGTAACAAATATTACCAAACTCATTTGGACATTTTGTTGCATATCATAGGATAATAACATCTGCACAATACTGGATGGGAATTAGTTTGGTTGTTTCTGTCTTGTATTAATAATGCGCTATTTTGAGATGTGATTAAATTGTTTTATGCTTCTGCAACATCTGCTTGTTATGTGTACTTTGTATGATGTGATTATGTAGGATGTTGGTGAAATGAGTTTAGACAAGATCTCTGATTCGATCTCGTGAACTGGGTTCATCCCATGTTCGCGAGATCTGAGTAGAGATTCACGCAGACAGCATTAGAGCGCTGACGAAGATGGCGAGAACGCCATCGAAAGCTACGGAACTGTGAGTAGCGATTTTTACACTGTTGGGAGACCTTGTTCTTCAAAATTGGTAGCATTATGTCTACCCCCCAACTGTTGAAACTTCCCCTACGTCTCATTCGCGATTACGATCGGACGATCATCACTACCTTTCGTGAATCAGAGAAATTACACCGCTCCCTAGCGAAGTTCAGGAACCATCTACACTTCACACTGCACTGCAAACATCACGGCGTCTTTCCCACCAGCCTAAAAATCAAAACTTCGATGAAAGGAACAGCAGCAAATAATATCATCAATCAGGCACAACGAGCACTCATGAACGAACGCATCAAGCAAATCAACACCCGCATCACTTGTCTGGAAGGGAAAATCCAAGACCTCGAGGAAAGACTGAGCTCTAGCACACTACCAGATGCTATGCTCTCCGAAATCAAAGAGTGGCTAAACAACACACGACGAATAGAATGGGACAAAGTACGCCAACGCCATCGAAAGAAATTCGAACTTCTAGCACCAAAAAACAACAGGAGACAACAGAATGACAAAAGCGAGATTACACCTGTACCGAAAGAAACAAAAAGAAAGACCAAAGAGAGGTGGGTGATCAATCTATCAGATCGCCAACTCACTAAACCAGAACAGGAAGTACTAGAGAAAGGACTAAATTTCGCCGTAGCCCCTAACAAGCTTCCAGTGGTAGACCTCATCACAAGCACTGAAACAGCTTGCAGGTATATTGGCCCTAATTCAGAAGAAGCCACACACTTAAGATCAGACTGTGTCAGAATCATGAAACAGGCCAAACTACCGAAATCCAACTTAACACCGGACCAAAGACGGGCTCTGGCGGATTTAAAGAACGAACACGCCACGATGATCCTACCAGCTGACAAAGGTCGTGCCACAGTCATCATGCCTAGACCCATGTACTATGAGAAGGCAAGCAAACTTCTGGAAGATACTACAACATATGAACGCCTCAAGAAAGATCCTACTTCCAAGTTTTCCAACAAACTGAAAGACACACTGAAACGCCTGAAAGAGACGGACCGCCTGTCATTAGAACAGTACAGGAAATTATACCCAACTGTGTCCGACGTCCCCAAGTTCTATGGTCTACCCAAAGTCCACAAGAAAGAAGTCCCCCTCCGTCCCATAGTCGCATCCAGAGGTTCCATCATGTATGAGACGGCTAGATTTGTGGCGGACATCCTATCACCTCTCGTAGGACACACAGATCATCACATCCACAACAGTGCTGACCTAGTGGAAAAACTGAGTAACTACACCCTCGCTCATGATGAACTCCTTGTGTCATATGATGTCTCTGCCCTATTTACCAGCGTACCAGTGAAAGAAAGCATAGAGATCATACGCCGAAGGTTACAAAACGACCAAACCCTCCACCAACGTACATCTCTTACAGTGGACGACGTATGTGAACTCTTGTCCTGCTGCCTCACCACCACCTACTTCACCTTCCAAGGTGAATTCTACCAACAAAAAGAAGGAGCAGCCATGGGCTCCCCAGTAAGCCCAATAGTAGCCAACCTGTTCATGGAGGATTTTGAAGAGAAAGCATTGGCTTCTTTCCACTCCCCACCACGATACTGGGGGCGCTACGTAGACGACACCATGACTATCCTCCCCCAGCAACTGGTCGAACAGTTCACAGAACATCTGAACAACCAACACCCAGCCATCAAATTCACGAGGGAAGTGGAACAGAACAACTCCATAGCCATGCTGGACACCCTCATCACCAGAACTGATGGCATTCTATCCTTCTCGGTCTACCGTAAACCAACTCATACGGACCAATATTTACAGTTCGACAGCCACCAGCCCCTTGAACACAAACTGGGAGTGATTCGAACCCTTACCCACAGAGCTAACACCATATGCAGTACCCAAGAGGCAAAAGACAAGGAGACTAACCACCTGAAAAAAGTGCTCACCATCTCGGGCTACAAAAAGTGGGCCTGGAACAGCCCGGGAGGCAGGAAATCCAACACCGCATCCCAACAGCCAGTGAAACAACACCAGCGCAAGGGACACATCACCATCCCTTACGTAGGAGGTGTGAGTGACGCTCTGTCCAGAAAGATCAGAAAACTGGGGGTGGCTGTACATTCCAAACCTTCCAACACTATACGCAGCCAGCTGGTCACCCCCAAGGACAAAACCAGCAAACTCGACAAAGCTGGCATTATATACAGAATAGACTGCCAGGACTGTAACCAACATTACGTCGGTGAAACTGAACGCCCCCTTCAGAAGAGACTAACAGAACACAAGAGGGACTCTTCTCCAGTAGGAGCTCACCTACACGCCGAAAAACATCAATTCAGTGCGGACAATGTCAACATCCTGGACAGAGAAAATAAGTGGTTCCAGCGAGGAGTCAAGGAGGCCATCTACATCGCAGCCACCAACCCCCCGCTCAACAGGGACCGGGGCCGTTACAACCCTGCCCCCGGTGTACCATTCTCTGATTCGATCTCGTGAACTGGGTTCATCCCATGTTCGCGAGATCTGAGTAGAGATTCACGCAGACAGCATTAGAGCGCTGACGAAGATGGCGAGAACGCCATCGAAAGCTACGGAACTGTGAGTAGCGATTTTTACACTGTTGGGAGACCTTGTTCTTCAAAATTGGTAGCATTATGAGTTTAGACATAGTGGCTGGTTGTGCTTCCATCCGTTTGTGATGTCACCCCACCACCAACAAGGTTACAAATTTTCAATTACATGTCATAACAATGTAGCTGAATTTGTTCCAATCAAACATTGATATCAAAGTTTTAAGATATAAAATTCATACACTAGGCAGGACTTCAAGGCTTTGCCAGAGGACAAGGCTTATGCACCAGCTTACCGCTTATGTTATGATCATTGTCGATCTTCTCCATCACATGGAATCAGTGGCGTTAGTGCATATGGAATTTATACTGATTCCAAGAACGTTATCTTGAATGGCCAGACTGGACTGACTTTTATGTCAAATCTTCACTCTTCCATTCTGCTTCATCCAAAACTACTGGCCATCAAACTTCCCTTAAATCTTGAATATCATAAACTTGCTATTGCCACACACACACACACATACACACACACACACACACACACACACACACACACACACACACACACACACACACACACACACACACACACACACGCACGCACACACACAGAGAAACACGTAGACAAAGGCATCCCCGCACGCAACTATTTTTTTCCCATCTATCAATAAAAATACACACTCATCTGGTCACTGTTAAATTTCGTGAATTTTTTCTGAACGATTTCTAAAAACTGGAACTACAAGAAAAATCGAAATAGTACGTCCCCATGTTTACTAAGAAAGACAATAATGATATAAAAGATAAAATATGAGTAACCTCCGTTAGTAGAGAATTGTGGGAAAAAATCGTAAAACATAAAATTGATTCCGCTCATTCAAACTAAAAATATCACAAAGACAAGACAATTCTAAATACATCCACTTTCAACAGACTTTTTTTTCAAATTAATCACTAAATGTGGATATAATATGAATAATTTCCCTTAGTAGAGAATTGTAAAAAAACGTAAAAAGTACAATGTGATTGTGCTCATTCAAATCACGAATATCATAAAGACAAGACAATTCAGACTATATCAACTTTCAATACGTTTTATTCAAATTAACCATTAAATTTAGAAAATTAGATTTAATACATAATCCTCTTGTATGAACTTTCCATCCTGAAGATGGCTCAAGAACTATTTTAACTATACATTCCTAACCAAACCTTGACTTGGCATTAATTGACAAGTATTTGTCAATGTCACCAGTCTTATTTACAGGTGTCTGAAACTTTGAGGTTGACAGTTGGTTGATCTGATTAAATAAACATCAATAAACTTATTTAGATTTTTCGTCGCAGGTCAGACGATAGTAGAATCTACACAATGCCGATTATGAATGGTTGGTTTGGTTGTTTTCTGCATTCGATTCTGAATGCGCTGTTTTGAGACACGATTGAGTTGTTTTATTCTACTGCAGCGTTATGTACAATTTGTATGATGTGATTACGTAGGATATTGGTGAGATGAGCTCAGACAATGTGGCTGGTTGTACTTATCCGTTTGTGGTGTCCCCCACCCCTATCAACATTTCAGATTTAGAATTACATGTTAAAAAATATAGCAAAATGTGTTCCAAGGAAACATTGATACCAATAGTTTAACATAAAATTCATACACTAGGTAGGACCACAAGGACCTAGCCAGTGGACAAGGCTTATACACCAGTATAAGGCTTATGCCATGATCATTGTGGATCTTCTCCATCACACGGCATCAGTGGCGTCAGTGCATATGGTATCTATTCTGAGCGCAGAGATATTATCTTGAGAAATTGAAACTGAGAACTGTATCGTTCCGGTGCCACTAATCGTGTGCAGGTCATTTACGTTCTCCCACACACTCTCAAACTCACCGACAGTCAGGTCACCATGAGAGTAGGACATGACTGGACACAAAAACAGGGACAAGTTCTTGCAATACTGTCTTGATGGGAATGGGGCTCATAGTGATGGTGTTACAATATTAAAGCCTGGATTGACACAGCTTGATAGGGCTGTACTCTGTGCTTACTGTCATGATACATCCTTACATCAAACCAGCTTGAAAGATACAGACCCCTTCAGTGTTAAGACATTGGGCAACACCCTCTGAGACCTCTGTAAATTGAACTAGACATGGCCGTGTGGTCCTGGCCTTCTCATAGAACCAGTTACAGTTTCGAATTCAGTTTCTTTAAGATGACGTCTCTGAGCTCGAAATGAATTCCATATGTAGGCCTACTAACGTCACA
>JAPXFY010000019.1:67776416-67791416 GCA_030674185.1 Monoplex corrugatus
GTTTTCCGGTCCTTCCAGATGATTCCCATCATGATTCGTTCGTGGGCCAGTTGCGTAGTTGGCATGATACCTCCTACGCCTGTCTTTTTGGTTTTAATGTTTCCTTCATTTCTCTTTTTTCCATCGACTCTGTGACTGTCAGTTGAGTCTGTATAGAAAACATATCCAAAAGATTGTATGCAGTAATGTTATATTATTGTTGTTGCTGTCGTACTGTTATTTGGTGACATGTACATGTATTCATTTAAAAAATACTTACCTGTGTCTACCCTTTTGTGTCATGCTTTTGTAAAATACATAAGCCATCAACATATTTAAAGATTGTTTTTCATTTCAAAAACACTTTAATATAAAAGTCAAACATTACAAGACGTATTACAATTTTGTTTCAAATTTCAAGCATTATGGTATATTTTCTATATTAATAGTTTTTTGAGTAGCAAGAAATAGCTGGACGACCTAACTACACACACACACACACACACACACACACACACACACACACACACACACACACACACACAGAAAGAGAGACAGACAGACAGAGAGAGAGACAGAGACAGAGACAAAGACAGACATACGCAAAGTCACCCTCCACACACACACATACACACACTTACTCTCTCTCTCTCACATGGATACACAAGCACACACACACACACACACACACACACACACACACACGCGCGCGCGCGCGCGCACGCACACACACACACACAAACACACCACACACACACACATACACACATACACACATACACACACACACTCGCGCGCGCGCACCAACTGAATTTGTTCCCTTCTATCATAAAGAATACACTCTCATCTGGTCACTCTAAAATTTCGTAGATTTTCTCTGAACAGCTTCTAGGAACTGTAACTACAAGAAAACAACGAATCAGTACGTACTCGTGTTTACAAAGAAAGACAATAATGATATAAAACATAAAATCTGAGTACTCTCCCTTAGTAGAGAATCGTTAAAAACAAAACAAAAAAGAGAATCAATTGCGCTCATTCAAATTGAAAATATCACAAAGACAAGACAATTCAGACTATTCCAACTTTCAAGAGATTTTTTTTTCAAATTAATCACTAAACTTGGAAAATCAGATTTAATATACAATGCTCTTGCATGAACTTTTTTTCTTGAAGATGGTTCATGAACAACTTTGACTATACATTCCTAAACTAAACCTACACTTGACGTTAATTTACACTCAGATGCCAATCTGATTGTCTAAATAATTTTTCCATATGTCTGAAACTATTGGATTGACAGTTGGTTGATCTGATTAAATAAACAATAACAAACGTCAATAAACTCATTTGGACATTTCGTTGCAGATCAGACGATAATAGCATTATCAACACAATGCCAGATCAAAACAATTAGTATCACGTCTCTGTATCTTGGAATTGACATGGCTCTGTGATCCTGAATTCTTCAAAGAACCAGTAACAGTTTTTGTTTCAGTTTCACAAGAAGACGTCTCTGAGCTTGGAGTGAATTCCATATTTTCTAACCTTACAGGTAACATGTAATAGTGACTATGGCACAAACCTTAAGCTTGCACATAAATCCCTGGGCTGGCCAGGTCCTGAGGTACCTACCTAGCCTATTTTTTTTATATTAGAATTGTGTCAGTCTGTCATTCGAACAATCTTGGGTTCATTTGAATGAAATATATATCTGCGTATCTTATCTTGAAAGAAAAGAACAGATACATAAAATAAACAAATTATTAAAGGTATGAATCACAATACAACTAGCCACTCAGTGTAAAATTGTCTCACATCATGGAGAGCCAATAACATTTTCAAGTATGGTATGAGCTGGTAAGAGTCGAAAAATCTAATGATGATTTTTTGTGTACACTTAAGGGGGCTTGGAGTCGTGGAGACGAGATCTTAGAGTTTGTTGAAATAAGTCAGTCATTACATCACACATCAGTGGACTAAATAGTTTGGCCACCAGACTAGCACTGTGACTCCTGCATCCTGTCCATCAGGATCCTGTAGAATCAAATATGCTAGCAAAGCAAACATTGTAACCCTTTGACTCCATCACTATTGTCTGAGGTAGTCAAGTGGTTAAGTTTTTGCAGTTGGTGGATAAGGTTCGGGAACTAAAGGGCTGTGTTCAGATAAACATATCGATATGATTACCAGTAGTAATGTTATATTATTGTTGTTGTTCTGTTTGTATTGTTATACATTGACATGTATTCATTTACATATGTCTGTCTTCGTCTGTCATGCGTTTGTAAAGTACACAAGCCACCCAGATATTTGAAGATTTTTTTTTGTATTTCAAAAACACTTTTACTTTAAAAATGTGTACATTATCACATAACACGTTGTGACTTGTTTCAAATTCAATACATCATGGTATATTTTCTATACTAATCAATGTTCTGAGTGTCGAGTAACATGAACTATCTGGCCAAAAGGACCAGTGGTACCTAACGCTACTATCCTTGGGTATTACAGTAGTCAGAAGTCAGACGTTTCTCGTTCACTCACTTGCTCTAAAAGACAGACACACTTCTACACACACAGATGCACACAGACACAAACACATTGACACATACACACTCATACTCAAACTCGGACACACACACACACAAACACAGACACAGATAGATACACCAGAGACACACATACACACTCAAACACACACACACACACACACAGACACACACAAACACACACACACGCACAGACACACACACACACACACGTAACACACACACACACACACACACACACACACACACACACACGCACGCACGCACGCACGCAAACGCGCCAATGAATTTGTTCCCTTCTATCATGTAAAAAAATAACACTGATTCGTCTCTCTCAAAGATCATAGATTTTGTGGAATGATCTCTTGGAACTGTAACTACAGGAAAAAAAAAACAACGAAAATAGTTATTCCCTATGTTTAAGACAATACTAATCTCAAAGATAAAAGATGTGTAATCCCCCTTAGAAGAGAATCGTAAAAAACTATAAAATGCAATGTCATTGAGCATATTAAAACTGACAATATCGCAAAAACAAGACAATTCGGACAGATTCTGTTCAAATTAATCACTAAATTTATAAAATTAGATTTATTACGCAATCCTTTTCTATGACCTTATTTTCTTGAAGCTGGTTCATGAACTACTTGAACCATATCTACCTACCCTAAACATAGATTTGACAATATCCATTAGTCATTATTACCTTATACCACCTACACGTATGTATGCACCATTGTTTTTGTTGTTTACACTTACTTGTGTCGTAGCGCTGTCGCCGTGACCCGGCCTCATCAGCGACTGACTGTGTGCATACATACGTGTAGGTGGTATAAGGTAATAATGACTAATGGATTTAGTAAAACCTACGTGGCGGACTGCTATAATTTGTCAAAATGGACTTGACAATAAAGTCATCATATTTCATTCCAGCAATTCTATTGTCTTAGAAGTCTGAAAATATTGGATTGATAGTTGGTTGATCTGATTAAATACAAAATATCAATAAAGATAAGGACATTTTGTTGCAGATCATACAATAGTAGTATCTATACAATGCCACATACAAATAATTAGTTTGGTTGTCTTCTGCTTTCGATTCTGAATGAGCTGTTTTGAGACTTGATAGATTTGTGTTATTGTACTGCAACCTCTACAGCGTTATATGTAATTTGTATGATGCGATTATGTAGGATATTGGTGAGATGAGTTTAAACAAAGTGGCTGGTTTTGCTTTGATCCGTTTGTGGCGTCCCCCCACCACCATCAACATTTACAGATTTACAGCTACATGTCATAACAATGTAGCTGAATTTGGTCCAATGAAACATTGATACCAATATCATAGGATATAAAATTAATACATTAGACAGGACCTCTATACCTTGCCAGTGGACAAGGCTTATGCACCAGCTTAAGGCTTATGCCATGATCACTGTGGATCTTCCCCAGCACATGGCATCAGTGGTGTCAGTGCATATGTAATTTATTCTGAGCGTGAAAACGCTACCTTGAGAAACTGAAACTGAGAACTGTATCGTTCCCATGTCACTAATCCTGTGCAGGTCATTTGGGTTCTCCCACACACCCTCAAACCTACCGACAGTGAGATCACCATGACAGCAGGACGTGACTGGGCATAACAAGTGGGACAAGTTCTAACAATACTATCTTGATGGGAATGGGACTCATAGTGATGGTGTTACAGAATTCAAGTCTTGATTGAAGTTGTTAAATAGGGCTGTACTCTGTGCTTACCATCATCATATATATCCTTACATCAAACAAGCCTGAAAGATACAGACCCCTTCAGTTTTAGGCCATTTGGGCGACAAGCTCAGAAACCTCCGTATAAATTGGCATAGACATGTCTGTGTGGTCCTGGCCTTCTCATAGTACCAATTTCAGTTTCGGTTTCAGTTTCTCAAGATGACGTCTCTGAGCTCTGAATGAATTCTATATGCATTCATGTCACAGGTGCCACGTGATTGTCATCATGGCACAAGCCATAAGCCTGCACATAAACCCATGAGGTGGCCTGGTCCTGATGCCCTACCTATCTTATGTTTAACCTAGCCCAAATGTTTTTATATTATAATTGTGTCAGTCTATCATTGGAACAATCATAATTACATATGTATGACATATGTGTCTGTGTATCTTATCTTGAAAGAAAAGAACAGAAAAATAAAACAGATAATTAATTAAAGGTCTGAACCACAACGCAACTATATACTCAGTATAAACTTGTCTCACATTACAGACAGCCAATAACATTCCTAAGTATGGAATGAGCTGGTAAGGGCCAAAAAATCCAACAATTACTTGTTACACTTATGGAGGCTTGGAGGCGAGCAGACAAGATCTTAAAGTTTGTTGAAATAACACTGTCAGACATTACATCACATATCGGTAGGCCAAATGTTCTGGTCCATTGTTTGTCGACATTTTCTAGATCGCCATCTGGTTCTCTGGTGACCTCTGTTCATATTTTGGCTTCGAGGGATCCAGTGCTTCACTTTGGTGGTCCATCTGTTATCAGATCTCTTAATGACATGACCAGACCAGTTCCACTTTCGTTCATAAACTTTGTCTGTTATGTCTTGGACCTTCGTTTTTCCTATTATCCATGTCGCCATTTTCCGGTCCTTCCAGCTGATTACCATCATAATCTGTTCGAGCGCCCTTTGTATGGTACGCATGGTACCACCCCTACCCCTGTCTTTTTTGTTCTTAACACTTCCTTCGTTACTGTCTTTTCCTCCGACTCTGTCTGCCATTTGATTCTGTTTAGATAACATATAAACACAACTGCCAGCAGTAATGTTTTATCATTGTTGTTGTTGTATTGTTATTTGGTGAAATGTATCCATATACATATGTCTATTTTCGTCTGTCATGCTTTTATAAAGTACACGAACCATTGACATATCTATAGATATTCTTTCAAAAACATTTTATTGTAAATATCAAAACATTATTACAAGACATTTTACAACTTGTTTAAAAGTTCATACATCATGGTATATTTTCTAAAGTAGTAGTTTGTGTATAGAGTAGAATGAAGTAGCTGGACGACAGGTCCAGTGGGACCTAACGCTACTATCCATGAGTGTTAAAGTAGTCTGAAGTCAGAAGTTTGTCATTCACACACACACACACACACACACACACACACACACACATACACACACATACACACACACAAACACAGGCACCCACCCACACACACACACAGGCACACACTCACTCACACACACACACACCACACACACACACACACACTGCACACCACACCACTCACACACACACACACGCACACACACACACACACCACACACACACACACGACGCACGCACGCACGCACGCACACAACACACACACACACACACACACACACACACACACAACAACAACACAACAACAACAACAACAAAACATCCATACACACTCGCGCGCGTATGCACGCAAGTGATATTTTTCCCTTCTATCAATAAAAATACACTCTCATCTGGTCACTCTTAAATTTCGTGAATTTTTTCTGAACGATTTCTAGGAACTGTAACTACAAGAAAAAATCCAAATAGTAAGTCCCCATGTTTACTAAGAAAGACAATAATGCTACAAAAGATAAAATATGAGTAATCTCCCTTAGTACAGAATAGTTAAAAAGAAACCCGTAAAAAATAGAATTGACTGCGCTCATTCCAATTGAAAATATCACAAAGACAAGACAATTCAGATTATATCAACTTTTAACAGATTTTATTCAAATTAATTATTAAATGTGGAAAATTAAATTTAATACACAATCCACTTGTATGAATTTTTTTTCTTGAAGATGGTTTATGAACAACTTTAACCATACACTCCTATCCTATACATGGACTGGACATTAATTAACATTCAATTTCATTCTGACTATGTATGTGTTTTGTATATTCATCTGGAAACTATTAGAGTAACAGTTGGTTAATCTGATTAAATAAACACAAACATAAAATCATCTCACATCACAGAAAGCCAATAACATTCTTAAGTATGGTATGAGCTGGTAAGAGTCGAAAAATCCAACGATGTTTTTTTACGCTTAGGAGGATTTGGAGGCGAGAAGACGAGATCTTAGAGTTTGTTGAAATAACAGTCAGTCATTACATCACACATCAAATGGTTTGGCCACCAGACTGGCACTGTGACTCCTGCATCCTGCCCATCAGCATCCTGTAGAGTCAAATATGTCAGGAAAGCAAAAATTGTAACCCTTTGACTCCATCACTATAGTCTAAGGTAGTCAAATGGTTAAGATTTTGCAGTTGGTTGATAGGATGCGGGAGTCAAAGGGTTAGAATTAATGCAGGAAGCTGGTGGATAGGATGAGGAAATCAAAGGGTTAAGTTGTTGTTGTTCTGTTTGTACTGTTATAGATTGACATGTATTCATTTACATATGTCTTTGTCATGTGTTTGCAAAGTACATAAGCCATCGAGATATGTGAAGATTTTTTTTTTTGTATTTCAAAAACACTTTTACTATAAAAATGTGTACATTGATACATAACACGTTATAACCTGTTTCAAATTCAATACATCATGGTATATTTTCTATACTAATTAATGTTCTGAGTGTCGAGTAGCATGCACTATCTGGCCAACAGGACCAGTGGTAGCTAACGCTACTATCCTTGGGTGTTACAGTAGTCAGAAGTCAGACGTTTCTCGTTCACTCACTTACTCTAAAAGACAGACACACTTCTACACAACACAGATGCACACAGACACAAACACATACACACTCACACTCACACTCACACACACACACACACACACACACACACACACACACACACACACACACACACAAAACACAGACACAGATAATAATAATAATAATAATAATAATGTTTATTTGTATAGCGCATATTCCATATAAAAACATGCTCACCAGCGCTTTACATTTCGCAAGAAAGGCAAAAGGTGATAAAAAATGTTCACAATTACATACACAATAAGATAACAACAAACATTAAAGCTATACAAGTAAGAAGACACATAAGAAACCACAGAATATTAAAATTTAAACACTGACTTATGTAATGAAGAAAGATTAACAGATTTTTCATATGAATAAAGAGGCATACTGTGTTTATATATTGCTGCGTGTGTGTGCTTGCGTACGTGTGTGTGTGCGTGCGTGTGCGTTGCTGTGCGCGTGTGTTTGTAAGAATGTGTGTGTGTGTGTGTGTGTGTGTGTGAGAGAGAGAGTGTGTGTGTGTGTGTGTGTGTGTGTGCGTGTGCTATGTTTGCATGCGTGTGTGTGTGTTTATGCATGCAATAGTGTACATAAAATTATAATCAATATTTTGAATGAAGATAAAAACAGAAAAATTCTAATCCATATACAGGAAAAACATTACAACTTCAGTATTACAGCATTAATACCTTGACAATCAAAATTCCTCACAAATTATGAACTATTCGCATATCATACATCACAATTTACATACAAACAAAGATTTGAAAAAGTTTCTTAAAGTATTTCAGTCTCTTTCCCACTCAATTTCTCCCCTATCCCTTCCTCAGCTGTACACATACAGTGATACACACACATGCTCACTCAAGCACACACACACACACACACACACACACACACACACACACACACACACACACACACACACACACACACATACACACATGTACGCACACACACACCTTGCTCTATAGGCCCTTATACAAAATACTGTTATACAGGCAGGAGAGATTAGTCTGATGACAGACTTGCAAACTAAGGCTCTTCAGGTTAGATGAGTTTGAAAGAGGTGGGTTTTCAGGTGCCGTTTGAAGGTTGAGAAACACTTAGTTTTTCTGAGAGACAGTGGTAGAGAGTTCCATACATTTGGGCCAAAGACAGAGAAAGATTTTTTACCAAAGGTGTCTAGAGAGAAGCGAGGAACAGTCAACAGTGAGGTGTCAGAAGAGCGGAGCGTTCGAGAAGGTTTGTAACCCTGCAGGAGGTTGGCAAGATAGGATGGCATGTTCTCGTGATAGATACACTGAAAGCAGAGACAGGCAACTTTATATTGAATCCTAGCCTTTACCGGGAGCCAATGAAGTGTTCTAAGCAGAGATTTTGCACTCTCACGCCTGGGCTTGCGGAGAACAAGGCGAGCCGCGTAGTTCTGTATGCGCTGAAGTTTAGATAGTTGATTGTCATGGAGACCTGCGAATAGAGAGTTACAATAGTCCAGTCTAGATAGTATGAAAGAGACAGCAAGCTTGTTGGTAGCATCAGTGGAAAGGAAGGAGCGAATCTTACCAATTCTGCGTAGCTGATAGTACAGAGTACGGCACAACTGTTTGACATGGGCTTCCATAGACAGTGTTTCATCCAGATAGAAGCCAAGGTTTCTAACAGTTTGTGAGAAAGATACATACACAGAGAGACACACATACACAGAGAGACACACATACACACACACACACACACACACACACACACACACACACACACACACACACACACACGCAAACACACCACACACACACACACACACACACACACACACACACACACACACACACACACACACACGCACGCACGCAAACGCACTGATTCGTCTCTCTCAAAGATCGTAGATTTTGTGTAGAATGATCTCTAGGAACAATAACTACAGGAAAAAAAAACGATATAGTTATTCCCCATCTTTACTAAGAAAGACAATAGTAATCTCAAAGATAAAAGATGTATAATCCCCCTTACAAGAGAATCGTAAAAAAAACTATAAAATGCAATGCCATGAGCATAATAGAACTGACAATATCGCAAAGACAAGACAATTCGGGATATGTCCACTTTCAATAGATTAATTTCAAATTAATTAGTAAATTTATAAAATTAGATTTATTACGCAATCCTTTTCTATGATCACATTTTCTTGAAGCTGGTTCATGAACTACTTGAACCATATCTCCATACCCTAAACATTGACTTGACAAAAAAGTCATCATATCTCCTTCCAGCAATTATGTCTTAGAAGTCTGAAAATATTGGATTGACAGTTGGTTGATCTGATTAAATATACAATACAACGGATCGTTAAAGTTAGGACATTTTGTTGCAGATCAGACAATAGTAGTATCTATACAATGCCACATACGAATAATTAGTTTGGTTGTTTTCTGCTTTCGATTATGAATGCGATGTTTTGAGACTTAATAGATTTGTTTTATACTACTGCAACCTCTACAGCGTTATATGTAATTTGTATGATGCGATTATGTAGTATATTGGTGAGATGAGTTTAAACAAAGTGGCTGGTTTTCCTTTGATACATGTCATAACAATGTAGCTGAATTTGGTCCACTGAAACATTGATATCAATATCATTAGATATAAAATTCATACCTTAGACAGGACCTCTATACCTTGACCGAGGACAAGGCTTATGCACCAGCTTAAGGTTTATGCCATGATCACTGTGGATCTTCTCCATTACATGGCATCAGTGGCGTCAGTGCATATGGAATTTATTCTGGGTGTGAAAACGTTATCTTGAGAAACTGAAACTGAGAACTGTATCGTTCCCATGCCACTAATCCTGTGCAGGTCATTTGAGTTCTCCCACACACCCTCAAACCTACCGACAGTGAGATCACCATGACAGCAGGACGTGACTGGGTATAACAACTGGGACAAGTTCTAACAATACTATCTTGATGGGAATGGGACTCATAGTGATGGTGTTACAGAATTCAAGTCTTTATTGAAGCAATAGAATAGGGCTGTACTGTGTGCTTACCATCATGATATATCCTTACATCAAACAAACCTGAAAGATACAGACCCCTTCAGTGTTAGGCTGTTTGGGCAACAAGCTCAGAAACCTCTGTAAATTGGCATAGACATTTCTGTGTGGTCCTGGCTCTTTCATAGTACCAGTTTCAGTTTCGGTTTCAGTTTCTCAAAATGACGTATTTGAGCTTGGAATGAATTCCTTATGCATTCATGTCACAAGTGTCACGTGATGGTCATCATGGCACAAGCCTTAAGCCTGTACATAAACCCATGAAGTTGCCTGGTTCTGGTGGCCTACCTAGCTTATGTTTTACCTAGCCCACATTTTTATATTTATAGTGTGTCAGTCTATCGCTGGAACAATCATAGTTACATTTGTATGATATATGTGTCTGTGTATCTTATTTTGAAAGAAAAGAACAGAAAAATAAAATAGATAATTAATTAAAGGTCTGAACCACAACACAACTAGCCACTCAGTATAAACCTGTCTCACATTACAGAGAGCCAATAACATTCTTAAGTATGGAATGAGCTGGTAAAGTCCTAAAAATCCAACAATTCCTTGTTACACTTATGGAGGCTTGGAAGCGAGCAGACGAGATCTTAGAGTTTGTTGAAATAACACTGTCAGACATTACATCACATATCAATAGTCCAAATGTTCTGGTCTATTGTTTGTCGACCTTTTCTAGATCGCCATCTGGTTCTCTGGCGATCTCTGCTGATATTTTGGCTTCGAGGGATCCAGTGCTTCACTTTGGTGGTCCATCTGTTATCAGATCTCTTAAATTAGTGACATGACCAGACCAGTTCCACTTTCGTTCACAAACTTTGTCTGTTATGTCTTGGACCTTCGTTTTTCCTATTATCCATGTCGCCATTTTCCGGTCCTTCCAGCTGATGACCATCATAATCTGTTCGAGCGCCCTTTGTATGGTACGCATGGTACCCCCTACCCCTGTCTTTTTTGTTCTTAACTCTTCTTTCGTTACTGTCTTTTCCTCTGACTCTGTCTGCCATTTGATTCTGTTTAGATAACATATGAACACAACTGCCAGCAGTAATGTTTTATCATTGTTGTTGTATTGTTATTTGGTGAAATGTATTCATATACATATGTCTACTTTCGTCTGTCATGCTTTTATAAAGTACACGAACCATTGACATATCTATAGATATTCTTTCAAAAACATTTTATTGTAAATATCAAAACATTATTACAAGACATTTTACAACTTGTTTAAAAGTTCATACATCATGGTATATTTTCTATATTAATAGTTTGTTTGTAGAGTAGAATGAAGTATCTGGATGACAGGTCCAATGGGACCTAACGCTACTATCCATGAATGTTAAAGTAGTCTGAAGTCAGAAGTTTGTCATTCACTCGCTTGCTCTAACACAGACACGCACACACACACGCGCGCGCAGACAAAGGCACCCACCCACCCACTCACACATGCACACACACACTCACTCACACACACACATACACACACACATCCACACAACACACACACACACACACACAACACACACACCACATCACACACACCACAACATCACACACTACACACACACATCACACCACACACACACACACACACACCACACACCTAACACCACACACTCACACACTCACACACTCCACCACTCCACACACTCACACACACACATACACACCTCACACATGCACACATACACACTAACACCACATCACACATACACACACACAACACACACACTCACACACACACACACACACACATCCACACACTCACACACACACATACACACTCACACATGCACACATACACACACACTCACACACACACACACACACACACACACACTCACACACACACACACTCACACACACACACTCACACACACACACACACACACACACACACCACACACACACTCACACACTCACACAACACACACACACACACACACACACATGCAAACGCGCTAATGAATTTTTTCCTTTATATCATGTAAAAAATAACACTCATTCGTCTCTCTCAAAGATCGTAGATTTTGTAGAATGATCTCTAGGAACTGTAACTACAGGAAAAAAACCGAAATAGTTATTCCCCATGTTTACTAAGAAAGACAATACTAATCTCAAAGATAAAAGATGTGTAATCCCCCTTAGAAGAGAATCGCAATACAAAACTATAAAATGCAATGCCATGAGCATAATAGAACTGACAATATCGCAAAGACAAGACAATTCGGGATATGTCCACTTTCAACAGATTCTGTTCAAATTAATCACTAAATCTATAAAATTAGCATTATATCGCAATCCTTTTCTATGAACTTAATTTCTTGAAGCTGGTTCATGAACTACTTTAACCATATCTCCCTACCCTAAACATTGACTTGACAATAAAGTAGTCATACTCTGGTATTAAGATTATTACTTTGTCTTTGAAATCTGAAAATATTGGATTGACAGTTGGTTGATCTGATTAAATACACAATACAACATATCGTTAAAGTTAGGACATTTTGTCGCAGATCAGACAACAGTAGTATCTATACAATGCCATATACGAATAATTAGTTTGGTTGTTTTCTGCTTTCGATTATGAATGCGATGTTTTGAGACTTTATAGATTTGTTTTATACTACTGCAACCTCTACAGCGTTACATGTAATTTGTATGATGCGGTTATGTAGGATATTAGTGAGATGAGTTTAAACAAAGTGGCTGGTTTTGCTTTGATCCGTTTGTGGCGTACCCCCCCCCCCCCCCCCTCATCGACATTTACAGATTTACAGTTACATGTCATAACAATGAAGCTGAATTTGGTCCACTGAAACATTGATAGCAATATTATAAGATATAAAATTCATACATTAGATAGGACCTCTAGACCTTGGCAGTGGACATGGCTTATGCACCAGCTTAAGGTTTATGCCATGATCACTGTGGATCTTCTCCATTACATGGCATTAGTGGTGTCAGTGCATATGGAATTTATTCTGAGCGTGAAAACGTTATCTTGAGAAACTGAAACTGAGAACTGTATCGTTCCCATGCCACTAATCCTGTGCAGGTCATTTGAGTTCTGCCACACACCCTCAGACCTACCAACAGTGAGATCACCATGACAGCTGGATGTGACTGGGCATAACAACTGGGACAAGTTCTCACAATATTGTCTTGATGGGAATGGGACTCATAGTGATGGTGTTACAGAATTCAAGTCTTGATTGAAGCTGTTAAATAGGGCTGTACTGTGTGCTTACCATCATGATATATCCTTACATCAAACAAACCTGAAAGATACAGACCCCTTCAGTGTTAGGCTGTTTGGGCAACAAGCTCAGAAACCTCTGTAAATTGGCATAGACATGTCTGTGTGGTCCTGGCTCTTTCATAGTACCAGTTTCAGTTTCGGTTTCAGTTTCTCAAAATGACGTCTTTGAGCTCGGAATGAATTCCATATGCATTCATGTCACAGGTGTCACGTGATGGTCATCATGGCACAAGCCTTAAGCCTGCACATAAACCATGAGGTGGCCTGGTCCTGATGGCCTACCTATCTTATGTTTTACCTAGCCCACAGTTTTATATTGATAGTGTGTCAGTCTATCGCTGGAACAATCATAGTTACATTTGTATCATAGTTACATTTGTATGATATATGTGTCTGTGTATCTTATCTTGAAATAAAAGAACAGAAAAATAAAATAGATAATTAATTAAAGGTCTGAACCACAACACAACTAGCCACTCAGTATAAACCTGTCTCACATTACAGAGTGCCAATAACATTCTTAAGTATGGAATGAGCTGGTAAAGTCCTAAAAATCCAACAATTCCTTGTTACACTTATGGAAGCTTGGAGGCGAGCAGACGAGATCTTAGAGTTTGTTGAAATAACACTGTCAGACATTACATCACATATCAGTAGGCCAAATGTACTGGTCCATTGTTTGTCGACCTTTTCTAGATCGCCATCTGGTTCTCTGGCGACCTCTGCTGATATTTTGGCTTTGAGGGATCCAGTGCTTCACTTTGGTGGTCCATCTGTTATCAGTCTTTTCCTCCGACTCTGTCTGCCATTTGATTCTGTTTAGATAACATATGAACACAACTGCCAGCAATAATGTTTTATTATTGTTGTTGTTGTATTGTTATTTGGTGAAATGTATCCATATACATATGTCTATTTTCATCTGTCATGCTTTTATAAAGTACACGAACCATTGACATATCTATAGATTTTCTTTCAAAAACATTTTATTGTAAAATTTCAAAACATTATTACAAGACATTTTACGACTTGTTTAAAAGTTCATACATCATGGTATATTTTCTATATTAATAGTTTGTGGGTAGAGTAGAATGACGTGGCTGGACGACAGGTCCAGTGGGACCTAACGCTACTATACATGAATGGTAAAGTAGTCTGAAGTCAGAAGTTTGTCATTCACTCGCTTGCTCTAACACACACACACACACACACGCACGCACACACACACACACACACACATACACACACACAAACACAGGCACCCATCCACACACACACACATGCACACACTCACTCACACACACCCCACACACACACACACACACACAAGCACACACTCACACACACACACACACACGCACACACACACACACACACACACACACACACACACACA
>JAPXFY010000019.1:67793916-67798916 GCA_030674185.1 Monoplex corrugatus
CCCCCCATCAACATTTACAGATTTACAGCAACATATCATAACAATGTAGCTGAATTTGGTCCACTGAAACATTGATATCAATATCATTAGATATAAAATTCATACCTTAGACAGGACCTCTAGACCTTACCCAAGGACAAGGCTTATGCACCAGCTTAGGGTTTATGCCATGATCACTGTGGATCTTCTCCATTACATGGCATCAGTGGTGTCAGTGCATATGGAATTTATTCTGGGTGTGAAAACGTTATCTTGAGAAACTGAAACTGAGAACTATATCGTTCCCATGCCACTAATCCTGTGCAGGTCATTTGAGTTCTCCCACACACCCTCAAACCTACCGACAGTGAGATCACCATGACAGCAGGACGTGACTGGGCATAACAAGTGGGACAAGTTCTAACAATACTATCTTGATGGGAATGGGACTCATAGTGATGGTGTTACAGAATTCAAGTCTTTATTGAAGCAGTAGAATAGGGCTGTACTGTGTGCTTACCATCATGATATATCCTTACATCAAACAAACCTGAAAGATACAAACCCCTTCAGTGTTAGGCTGTTTGGGCAACAAGCTCAGAAACCTCTGTAAATTGGCATAGACATTTCTTTGTGGTCCTGGCTCTTTCATAGTACCAGTTTCAGTTTCGGTTTCAGTTTCTCAAAATGACGTATTTGAGCTTGGAATGAATTCCTTATGCATTCATGTCACAAGTGTCACGTGATGGTCATCATGGCACAGGCCATAAGCCTGTACATAAACCCATGAGGTGGCCTGGTCCTGGTGGCCTACCTAGCTTATGTTTTACCTAGCCCACATTTTTATATTGATAGTGTGTCAGTCTATCGCTGGAACAATCATAGTTACATTTGTATGATATATGTGTCTGTGTATCTTATCTTGAAAGAAAAGAACAGAAAAATAAAATAGATACTTAATTAAAGGTCTGAACCACAACACAACTAGCCACTCAGTATAAACCTGTCTCACATTACAGAGAGCCAATAACATTCTTAAGTATGGAATGAGCTGGTCAAGTCCTAAAAATCCAACAATTCCTTGTTACACTTATGGAGGCTTGGAAGCGAGCAGACGAGATCTTAGAGTTTGTTGAAATAACACTGTCAGACATTACATCACATATCAGTAGTCCAAATCTTCTGGTCCATTGTTTGTCGACCTTTTCTAGATCGCCATCTGGTTCTCTGGCGACCTCTGCTGATATTTTGGCTTTGAGGGATCCAGTGCTTCACTTTGGTGGTCCATCTGTTATCAGATCTCTTAAATTAATGACATGACCAGACCAGTTCCACTTTCGTTCACAAACTTTGTCTGTTATGTCTTGGACCTTCGTTTTTCCTATTATCCATGTCGCCATTTTCCGGTCCTTCCAGCTGATGACCATCATAATCTGTTCGAGCGCCCTTTGTATGGTACGCATGGTACCCCCTACCCCTGTCTTTTTTGTTCTTAACACTTCCTTCGTTACTGTCTTTTCCTCCGACTCTGTCTGCCATTTGATTCTGTTTAGATAACATATAAACACACAACTGCCAGCAGTAATGTTTTATCATTATTGTTATTGTTGTATTGTTATTTGGTGAAATGTATTCATATACATATGTCTACTTTCGTCTGTCATGCTTTTATAAAGTACACGAACCATTGACATATCTATAGATATTCTTTCAAAAACATTTTATTGTAAATATCAAAACATTATTACAAGACATTTTACAACTTGTTTAAAAGTTCATACATCATGGTATATTTTCTATATTAATCGTTTGTTTGTAGAGTAGAATGAAGTAGCTGGATGACAGGTCCAATGGGACCTAACGCTACTATCCATGTGTGTTAAAGTAGTCTGAGGTCAGAAGTCTGTCATTCACTCGCTTGCTCTAACACAGACACACACACACACACACGCGCGCGCAGACAAAGGCACCCACCCACACACTCACACATGCACACACACACTCACTCACACACACACATACACACACACATGCACCACACACACACACACACACACACACACACACACACACACACACACACACACACACACACACACACGCAAACGCGCTAATGAATTTTTTCCTTTCTAACACTCATTCGTCTCTCTCAAAAATCGTAGGTTTTGTAGAATGATCTCAAGGAACTGTAACTACAGGAAAAAAAACCGAAATACTTATTCCCCATGTTTACTAAGAAAGACAATAGTAATCTCAAAGATAAAAGATGTGTAATCCCCCTTAGAAGAGAATCGTAAAAAAAACTATAAAATACAATGTCATTGAGCATATTAAAACTGACAATATCGCAAAGACAAGACAATTCGGAATATATCCACTTTCAACAGATTCTGTTCAAATTAATCACTAAATTTATAAAATTAGATTTATTACGCAATCCTTTTCTATTAACTTATTTTCTTGAAGCTGGTCCATGAACTACTTTAACCATATCTCCCTACCCTAAACATTGACTTGACAATAAAGTCGTCATATTTCATTGCAGCAATTCTATTATCTTAGAAGTCTGAAAATATTGGATTGACAGTTGGTTGATCTGATTAAATACAAAATATCAATAAAGATAAGGACATTTTGTTGCAGATCATACAATAGTAGTATCTATACAATGCCACATACAAATAATTAGTTTGGTTGTCTTCTGCTTTCGATTCTGAATGCGCTGTTTTGAGACTTGATAGATTTGTTTTATCTACTGCAACCTCTACAGCGTTATATGTAATTTGTATGATGCGATTATGTAGGATATTGGTGAGATGAGTTTAAACATAGTGGCTGGTTTTGCTTTGATCCGTTTGTGGCGTCCCCCCCCCCCCCCCCTCCATTAACATTTACAGATTTACAGCTACATGTCATAACAATGTAGCTGAATTTGTTCCACTGAAACATTGATACCAATATCATAAGATATAAAATTCATACATTAGACAGGACCTCTATACCTTGCCAGTGGACAAGGCTTATGCACCAGCTTAAGGCTTATGCCATGATCTCTGTGGATCTTCTCCATTGCATGGCATCAGTAGCGTCAGTGCATACGTAATTTATTCTGAGCACGAAGACGTTATCATGAGAAAATGAAACTGAGAACTGTATCGTTCCCATGCCACTAATCCTGTGCAGGTCATTTCAGTTCTCCCACACACCCTCAAATCTACCGACAGTCAGGTCACCATCAGAGTAGGACGTGACTGGACACACCAACTGGGACAAGTTCTCACAATACTGACTTGATGGGAATGGGACTCATAGTAATGGAGTAACAGAATTCAAGTCTGGATTGAGGCAAAGTGATAGGGCTGTACCGTCAGGATACATACTTACATCAGACAAACCTGAAAGATACAGAACCTTTCGGTGTTAAAACATTTGGGCAACACCCTCACAGACCTCTCTGTTAATTGGACTAGACATGGCTGTGTGGTCCTGGCCTTCTCAAAGAAACAGTTTCAGTTTCGGTTTTAATTTCTCAAGAAGACGTCTCTGCGCTTAGAAAGAATTCCATATATGATAACGTACATGTGCCATGTAATGGTGACCACTGCACAAGCCTTAAGCCTACACATAAACCCATGAGCTAGCCGGGTCATGAGGTCCTGCATAGCCTATGCTTTACCTAGTCCACATATCTTTTTATATTAGAATTGTGACAGTCTATCACGGGAACAGTATTGGTTACATGTAAATGACATATGCATCAGTGTATCTTATCTTCAAAGAAAAGAACAGATAAATGAAATAAATAAAGAAATAAAGGTCTACATCACAACACAACTAGCCACTGAATATAAACTTGTCGCACATCACAGAAAGGCATAACACTCTAAAGTGTGGCGTGAACTGGCAAGGGACGAAAAATCCAATGATGATTTTTTTACACTTACGGGGACTTGGAGGCGAGGAGACGAGATCTTGGAGATTTTTTAAATAACACAGTCAGTCATTACATCACACACCAGTGGACCAAATGGTTTGTCCACCAGACTAGCACTATGACTCCCGCATCCTGTCCATCAGCACCCTGTCCATCAGCATGCGGCAGCGTCAACAATTCTAACAAATCAAAACCTTTACCCTTCAACTCCTTCGCTCTTTCTGTAAGAGTACCCTCACCTTTTGACTCAATTTTTTTTTTACGTCGCTATAAGATTCAGGCAGCTGAGATGTGGTTTCTAATAAGATTGTTGAGTTCCATGGACGGAACAGAAAACAAATGAGATAGTCTTGATGGAGGCAGACACAAGAAGATCATCCATAAGGAAGATTAGGAAAAGACGGGCAATATTTACAGGCCATTTTGTGAGGAAAGGGGAATTAGAACACCTGGTCACAACAGGAAAGCTGGAGGGAAAGAGAGCACCAGGTGGACCCAGAGAGAAATTATTGGATGGACTTTGCAGGGTGGCTGAGGACAGACAGGCTGGAAGATATGCTTGAAGCAACAAGGGATAGATACATATGGAGGCCATTATCGCCAACACCATGCGGCAGGGCACTAAATGATGACCCCACCTTGAATTCACAGCCCCAAGACAACAGAGCAGGGGGAACAAATAACAAGCAGTTTGGCACCCATCCAAGGACTAACTGGCTTGAAGAGCTGACATTATCTGACATCCATTCTTGAAAATAACATCGAGGAAGGACAACGATTAGATGAGAGATGAAAATAAGAACAAAAGCTAAAAAATAGAGGCTTCTCCAAAACGAAAATCAGAATGTGATGCCGAACTGGGAGTGCTTCTGTGCATACTTAGCTTTGCTTATTAGTCGCTGATTCTATGAATTTTTAAGGATATCTGAGTTTGCAAGCTTCATTTCATTTCACCTTTTTGACTTTTTTCGGTTCAATTATCTACACGAACTTTTGTACTGCCAAAGTCTTGAAACGAGGATGGGAGAAGGGAGGGATCTAGGAAAAAGTAAGCTGACACCACCAGTAAGATTCAAACTTTAAGATG
>JAPXFY010000019.1:67803916-67816416 GCA_030674185.1 Monoplex corrugatus
TATGAAGTGGCAGGGAAAAGTCAGGTCCAGGGTAAATAAAGGAGAGTTGTAGTGACGTCTGCTGTGGAGGCTACCTTCCATATCAGTGATATTGACAGGTGACTATGCCAAACAGCTCAAGGTCTTGTCATGTGTAAACTAGACAAAGAGGTCACATGGTAAGCGCCACGGAACGTTCCCGGTATATTGTAGTTTTGAACCCATCATCATCATCATCATCATCATCACCATAATCATCATCATGTCACATGGCGTTGGCGATCATGGCCCTCCATGTGCATCTACACCTTGTCGCCTCAAGTACAATTTCCACCCTCTCTGTCATCAGCCATCCTGCAGATTCGTCCAGTATTATCTCCCTGGTGTTCTCTTTCCCTCCAGCTTTTCTGTTGTGATCAAGTGCTCTAATTCCCCTTTCCTTATGAAATGGCCTGTAAATGTTGCTTGTCTTTTCCTAGTCGTCTTCGTCAATGACTTTTCATCCCAAACCAAACACCCTACATAAATTCAAGATAAAATGTGTATCTTCCAAGAAGAAGATTAACCTTTTTGAAACCAAGCATCTCTTTTTGTGGTATGTATTTCTCTGTAATACATTGCCCATAAACGCCAAGTCATGCACACCGTTAAAAAGCTTCAAACGAAAGCTTAAAAAGATATCTGCTTGGAGTATCATAAACAAATGTTTTAATTTAAAGCTGCTTCTCTAGATCTACATACACTGTGCTAATGTAAACCTGTACTCTGCCATGTTTGTCTCACTTTCATGATATCATATTTCTGATCTCTCTTCTCTTTACACCCTTCCTGTTGATTTGATTTTATATTTTCCCTTCCATTTACAATTATTTTGATTAGTGTACGCTTTACAGGTCACATTTATATATCATAATGTTTGTCTTTTATATTTTTTCTATTGTCTACTTCTATTCTGGTATGCTTCTCTGTGAATAATTCATGACATACATTATTATTGTTAGGGGTTGGCATATTCTTGCTTTCCTTACATCTGTTTTCATCTCATGCTTGTGTGATGTCCTTGATCGTTTGACATACATATGAAAATGAACATTTTAGGTGAAAGTTTCTTTTTCTTACCTTCTATAAAAGTGACAGATGTTATAGTTAATCTATTTTCATCATTGCCTTAGTTGACGTGATATCCCTCTTCTCCACTTCACTTCAGCTTGTTTGGGTCCGTTGTTGGATGTCAGCCTTCCTCATAGCACTCCACTGTTGCCAGTTAACTGCTGTTCTGGTCCATTGTTTGCCGAACTTTTCTAGATCGTCTCGCCATCTGGTTCTCTAGCGACGTCTATTCCTTTTTTGGCTTCGAGGGATCCAGTGCCTCACTTTGGTGGTCCATCTGTTGTCAGATCTCCTAATGACATAACCAGCCTAGTTCTACTTTCGTTCACAAACTGTGTCTGTTATGTCTTGGACCTTCGTTTTTCCTCTTACCCATGCCGCCGTTTTCCGGTCCTTCCAGGTGATTCCCATCATGATTCGTTCGTGGGCCATTTGCGTAGTTGGCATGATACCTCCTACGCCTGTCTTTTTGGTTTTAATGTTTCCTTCATTTCTCTTTTTTCCATCGACTCTGTGACTGTCAGTTGAGTCTGTATAGAAAACATATCCAAAGATTGTCTGCAGTAATGTTATATTATTGTTGTTGCTGTCGTACTGTTATTTGGTGACATGTACATGTATTCATTTTAAAAATGCTTACCTGTGTCTACCTTTTTGTGTCATGCTTTTGTAAAATACATCAGCCATCAACATATTTAAAGATTGTTTTTCATTTCAAAAACACTTTAATATAAAAGTCAAAACATTATTACAAGACGTGTTACAACTTGTTTCAAATTTCATGCATAATGCTATATTTTCTATATTAATAGTTTGTTGAGTAGCAAGAAATAGCTGGACGACCTAACTACACACACACACACACACACACACACACACACACACACACACACACACACACACACACACACAGAGAGAGAGAGAGAGAGAGAGAGAGAGAGAGAGAGAGAGAGACAGACAGACAGACAGAGAGAGAGACTGAGACAGAGACAAAGACAGAAATACGCAAAGTCACCCCCCCACACACACACATACACACACTTACTCTCTCTCTCTCTCTCTCTCTCTCTCTCACGCATACACACGCACGCACACACACACAAACGCACACACATACACACACACACACACACACACTCGCGCTCGCGCGCAACTCAATTTATTCCCTTCTATCATAAAGAATGCACTCTCATCTGGTCAGTCTAAAATTTCGCAGATTTTCTCTGAACAATTTCTAGGAACTGTAACTACAAGAAAACAACGAATCAGTACGTACTCGTGTTTACAAAGAAAGACAATAATGATATAAAACATAAAATCTGAGTACTCTCCCTTAGTAGAGAATCGTTAAAAACAAAACAAAAAAGAGAATCGATTGCGCTCATTCAAATTGAAAATATCACAAAGACAAGACAATTCAGACTATTCCAACTTTCAAGAGATTTTTTTTTCAAATTAATCACTAAACTTGGAAAATCAGATTTAATATACAATGCTCTTGCATGAACTTTTTTTCTTGAAGATGGTTCATGAACAACTTTAACTATACATTCCTAAACTAAACCTACACTTGACGTTAATGTACACTCAGATGCCAATCTGACTGTCTAAGTAATTTTTCCATATGTCTGAAACTATTGGATTGACAGTTGGTTGATCTGATTAAATAAACAATAACAAACGTCAATAAACTCAGTTGGACATTTCGTTGCAGATCAGACGATAACATTATCAACACAATGCCAGATCAAAACAATTAGTATCACGTCTCTGTATCTTGGAATTGACATGGATCTATGATCCTGATTTCTTCAAAGAACCAGTAACAGTTTTTGTTTCAGTTTCAGTTTCACAAGATGACGTCTCTGAGCTTGGAGTGAATTCCATATTTTCTAACCTTACAGGTAACATGTAATAGTGACCATGACACAAGCCTTAAGCCTGCACATAAATCCCTGGGCTGGCCGGGTCCTGAGGTACCTACCTAGCCTATTTTTTATATTAGAATTGTGTCAGTCTGTCATTCGAACAATCTTGGGTTCATTTGAATGACATATGTATCTGCGTATCTTATCTTGAAAGAAAAGAACAGATAAATAAAATAAACAAATGATTAAAAGTCTGAATCCCAATACAACTAGCCACTCAGTATGAAATTGTCTCACATCATGGAGAGTGAACAACATTTTCAAGTATGGTATGGACTAGTAAGAGTCGAAAAATCGAACGATGATTTTTTTGTACACTTATGGGGGCTTGGAGGCGAGGAGACGAGATTTTAGAGTTTGTTGAAATAAGTCAGTCATTACATCACACACCAGTGGACCAAATGGTTTGGCCACCAGACAGCACTGTGACTCCTGCATCCTGTCCATCAGCGTCCTGTCCATCAGCATCCTGTAGAGTCAAATAAGTTAGGAAAGCAAAAATTTTAACCCTTTGACTCCATCACTATAGTTTGAGGTAGTCAAGTGGTTAAGGTTTTGCAGTTGGTTGATAGGATGCGGGAGTCAAAGGGTTAGGATTAATACAGGAAGCTGGTGGATAGGGTGAGGAAATCAAAGGGTTAAGTTTTTGCAGTCGGTAGATAATATTTGGGAATCAAAGGGCTGTTCAGATAAACACATCGATATGATTACCAGCAGTAATGTTATATTATTGTTGTTGTTCTGTTTGTATTGTTACATATTGACATGTATTCAATTACATATCTCTGTCTTCGTCTGTCATGCGTTTGCAAAGTACATAAGCCACTGAGATATTTACAGATTTTTTTTTTATTTCAAAAACACTTTTACTATAAACAATGTGTACATTATTGCATAAAACGTTATAACTTGTTTCAAATTCAATACATCATGGTATATTTTCTATACTAACTAATGATCTGAGTGTCGAGTAGCATGAACTATCTGGCCAACAGGACCAGTGGTACCTAATGCTACTATCCTTGGGTGTTACAGTAGTCAGAAGTCAGACGTTTCTCGTTCACTCACTTACTCTAAAAGACAGACACACTTCTACACACACACAGACGCACACAGACACAAACACATTGACACAGAAACACTTACAGTCACACACACACACAAACACAGACACATATACATACACACAGAGACATACATACACACTCTCAACACACACACACACACACACACACACACACACACACACACACACACATACACACATACACACACACACACACACACACACACACACACACACACACACACACACACACACACGCACGCATGCACGCAAACGGACCCATGAATTTTTTCCCATCTATCATGTAAAAAATAACACTGATTCGTCTCTCTCAAAGATCGCAGATTTTGTAGAATGATCTCTAGGAACAATAACTACAGGAAAAAATAACAAATCGTTATTCCCCATGTTTGCTAAGAAAGACAATAGTAATCTCATAGATAAAAGATGTGTAATCCCCCTTAGAAGAGAATCGTAAAAACCCTATAAAATACAATGCCATGAGCATAATAGAACTGACAATATCGCAAAGACAAGACAATTCGGGATATGTCCACTTTCAACAGATTCTGTTCAAATTAATCACTAAATCTATAAAATTAGATTTATTACGCAATCTTCTTTTATGAGCTTATTTTCTTGAAGCTGGTTCATGAACTACTTGAACCATATCTCTCTACCATAAACATTAACTTGACAATAAAAACACCATACTCTGGTACTGTGTGACAATCACGTTTGTCTTTACAATCTGAAAATATTGAATTGACAATTGGTTGATCTGATTAAATACACAATACAAAATATCAACAAAGTTAGGACATTTTGTCGCAGATCAGACAATAGTAGTATCTATACAATGCCACATGCGAATATGAATACGATTATAAATGCGCTGTTTTGAGATTCGTTTTATTTTACTGCAACATCTGCAACGTGATGTGTAATTTGTATGATGCGGTTATGTAGGATATTGTTCAGACGAGTTTAGACAATGTGGCTGGTTTTGCTTTGATCCGTTTGTGGCGTCATAACAATGTAGCTGAATTTGGTCCACTGAAATATTGATAGCAATATTATAAGATATAAAATTCATACATTAGACAGGACCTCAAGACTTTGCCAGTGGACAAGGCTTATGCCATGATCACTGTGGATCTTCTCCATCACATGGCATCAGTGGAGTCAGTGAATATGGAATTTATTCTGAGTGTGAAAACGTTATCTTGAGAAAATGAAACTGAGAACTGTATCGTTCCCATGCCACTAATCCTGTGCAGGTCATTTGAGTTCTCCCACACACCATCAAACCTACCGACAGTGAGATCACCACGAGAGTAGGACATAACTGGACACTGAAACTGGGACATGTTCTCACAATACTGTTTTGATGGTAATGGGACTCATAGTGATGGAGTTACAGAATTCAAGTCTTGATTGAAGCTGTGTAATAGGCCTGTACTGTGTGCTTACCATCATGATACATCCTTACATCAAACAAGCCTGAAAGATACAGACCCCTTCAGTTTTAGGCCATTTGGGCAACAAGCTCAGAGACCTCTCTATAAATTGGCATAGACATGTCTGTGTGGTCCTGGCTTTCTCATAGTACCAGTTTCAGTTTCGGTTTCAGTTTCTCAAGATGACGTCTCTGAGCTCTGAATGAATTCCATATGCACTAACGTCACAGGTGCCACGTGATGGTCATCATACAGTACAATACTTTATTTATTTGTATAGCGCAAAATCTTGATAAAATCAAATCTAAGCGCTAAAACAGACACATACGCACGCACGCACACACACACACACGCACGCACGCACGCACACACACACACACACACACACACACACACACACACACACACACAAACACACACAAACACGCACATGGCTAAAATGAGGAGAAAGAATAAAAGCAATGGAAAATTATAGAGAGCATATTATATACAATTATATATTACAATGCGATTCCCCTCCGAGTGGAGGCAGGCTACAGAGGGGATTGAGTGAGGTCAGGATTTTATGAATGGCACAAGCCATAAGCCTGCACAAAAACCCATAAGGTGGCCTGGTCCTGCTGCCCTACCTATCTTATGTTTTACCTAGCCCACGTTTCTTTTATATTATAATTGTGTCAGTCTATCATTGGAACAATCATAATTACATCTGTATGACATGTGTCTGTGTATCTTATCTTGAAAGAAAAGAACAGAAAAAAATAAAATAGATAATTAATTAAAGGTCTGAACCACGACACAACTAGCCACTCAGTATAAACCTGTCTCACATTACAGAGAGCCAATAACATTCTAAAGTATGGAATGAAATGGTAAGGGCCAAAAAATCCAACAATTATTACTTGTTACACTTATGGAGGCTTGGAGGCGAGCAGACAAGATCTTAGATTTTGTTGAAATAACACTGTCAGACATTACATCACATATCGGTAGGCCAAATGTTCTTGTCCATTGTTTGTCGACCTTTTCTAGATCGCCATCTCGTTCTCTGGCGACCTCTGCTCATATTTTAGCTTTGAGGGATCCAGTGCATCACTTTGGTGGTCCATCTGTTGTCAGATCTCTGAATGAAATGACCAGACCAGTTCCACTTTTGTTCACAAACTTTGTCTGTTGTGTCTTGGACCTTCGTTCTTCCTCTTATCCATGTCGCCATTTTCCGGTCCTTCCAGTTGATTACCATCATATTCTGTTCAAGCGCCCTTTGCATGGTACACATGGTACCCCCTACCCCTGTCTTTTTTGTTCTTAATACTTCCTTCATTTCTGTCCTTTCCTCCGACTCTGTCTACCATTTGATTCTGTTTAGATAACATATAAACACAACTGCCAGCAGTAATGTTTTATCGTTGTTGTTGTATTGTTATTTGGTAAAATGTATTCATTTACATATGTCTACTTTCGTCTGTCATGCTTTTATAAAGTACACGAACCATTGACATATCTATAGATTTTTTTTCAAAAACAATTTATTGTAAAAGTCAAAATATTATTACAAGACATTTTACAACTTGTTTAAAAGTTCATACATCATGGTATATATTCTATGTTAATAGTTTGTGTGTAGAGTAGAATGAAGAAGCTGGACGACAGGTCCAATGGGACCTAACGCTACTATCCATGAGTGTTAAAGTAGTCTGAAGTCAGAAGTTTGTCATTCACTCGCTTGCTCTAACACAGACACACACACACACACACACACACACACACACACACACACACACACACACACACACACACACACACATGCACACACACACACTCACACATGCACACACTCACTCACCCCCCCCCCCCTCACACACACATACAAAACACATATACACACACGCGCGCGCGCGTATGCACGCAAGTGATATTTTTTCCCTTCTATCAATAAAAATACACTCTCATCTGGTCAATTTTAAATTTCGTGGATTTTTTCTGAACGATTTCTAGGAACTGTAGCTACAAGAAAAAATCGAAAGAGTAAGTCTCCATGTTTACTAAGAAAGACAATAATTGACATTAATTAACTTTCAATTTCATTCCGACTATGTGTGTGTTTTGTATATTCATTTGGAAACTATTAGAGTAACAGTTGGTTGATCTGATTAAATAAACACAAACATAAAATCATCTCACATCACAGAAAGCCAATAACATTCTTAAGTATGGTATGAGCTGGAAAGAGTCGAAAAATCCAACGATGTTTTTTTACGCTTATGAGGGCTTGGAGGCGAGAAGACGAGATCTTAGAGTTTGTTGAAATAACAGTCAGTCATTACATCACACATCAAATGGTTTGGCTACCAGACTGGCACTGTGACTCCTGCATCCTGTCCATCAGCATCCTGTAGAGTCAAATAAGTTAGGAAAGCAAAAATTTTAACCCTTTGACTCCATCATTATAGTCTGAGGTAGTCAAGTGGTTAAGGTTTTGTAGTTGGTTGATAGGATGCGGGAGTCAAAGGGTTAGAATTAATGAAGGAAGCTGGTGGATAGGGTGAAGAAATCAAAGGGTTAATTTTTTGCACTTGGTGGATAAGGTTCGGGAATCAAAGGGCTGTTCGGATAAACATATCGATATGATTACCAGCAGTAATGTTATATTATTGTTGTTGTTCTGTTTGTATTGTTCCAGATTGACATGCATCCATTTACATATCTCTGTCTTCGTCTGTCATGCGTTTGTAAAGTATATAAGCCATCGACATATTTGAAGGGTTTTTTTTGTATTTCAAAAACACTTTTACTATAAAAATGTGTACATTATTGCATAACACGTTGTGACTTGTTTCAAATTCAATACATCATGGTATATTTTCGAGTGTCGAGTAGCATGAACTAGCTGACCAACAGGACCAGTGGTACCTAACGCTACTATCCTTGGGTGTTACAGTAGTCAGAAATCAGACGTTTCTAGTTCACTCACTTGCTCTAAAAGACAGACACACTTCTACACACACAGATGCACACAGACACAAACACATTGACACATACACACTCATACTCACACTCACACACACACACACACAAACACAGACACAGATACATACACACAGAGACACACATACACACTCAAACACACACATACACACACACACACAGACACACAAACACACACACACACACACACACACACACACACACACACACACACACACACACACACACACACACACACACGCACGCATGCAAACGCGCCAATGATTTTTTCCCATCTATCATGTAAAAAATAACACTGATTCGTCTCTCTCAAAGATCGTAGATTTTGTAGAATGATCTCTTGGAACTGTAACTACAGGAAAAGACCGAAATAGTTATTCCCCATATTTACTAAGAAAGACAATAGTAATCTCAAAGATAAAAGATGTGTAATCTCCCTTAGAAGAGAATCGTAAAAACTATAAAATGCAATGTCATTGAGCATATTAAAACTGACAATATCGCAAAGACAAGACAATTCGGAATATATCCACTTTCAACAGATTCTGTTCAAATTAATCACTAAATTTATAAAATTAGATTTATTACGCAATCCTTTTCTATTAACTTATTTTCTTGAAGCTGGTTCATGAACAACTTTAACCATATCTCCCTACCCTAAACATTGACTTGAAGATAAAGTCGTCATACTTTGGTATTTTGAAAATTAATTTGTGTTTGAAATCTGAAAATATTGGATTGACAGTTGGTTGATCTGATTAAATACAAAATATCAATAAAGATAAGGACATTTTGTTGCAGATCATACAATAGTAGTATCTATACAATGCCACATACAAATAATTAGTTTGGTTGTTGATTCTGAATGCGATGTTTTGAGACTTGATAGATTTGTTTTATTGTACTGCGACATCTACAGCGTAATATGTAGTTTGTATGATGCGATTATGTAGGATATTGGTGAGATGAGTACAAACAATATGGTGGTTTTGCTTTCATAGTTTGTGGCGCCCCCCCCCCCCACCCCATCAACATTTACAAATTTAGAACAGCATGTCATAACAATGTAGCTGAATTTGTTCCACTGAAACATTGATACCAATATCATAGGATATGAAATTAATACACCAGGCAGGACCTCTAGACTTTGCCAGAGGACAATGCTTAGGCACCAGGTTAAGGCTTATGCCATGATCACTGTGGATCTTCTCCATCACATGGCATCAGTGGCGTCAGTGAATATGGAATTTATTCTGAGAGCGAAGACGTCATCTTGAGAAGTTCAAAACTGAGAACTGTATAGTTCCTGTGCCACTAATCCTGTGCAGGTCATTTCAGTTTTCCCACACACCCTCAAACCTACCGACAGTCAGGTCACCATGAGATCAGGACATGACTGGACACAGCAACTGGGACAAGTTCTCACAATACTGTCTTGATGGGAATGGGACTCATAGTGATGAAGTAACAGAATTCAACTCTGGATTGAGGCTGTACCATCAGGATACATACTTACATCAGAGAAACCTGAAAGATACAGACCCTTTCGGTGTTAAAACATTTGGGCAACACCCTCACAGACCTCTCTGTTAATTGGACTAGACATGGCTGTGTGGTCCTGGCTTTCTCAAAGAACCAGTTTCGGTTTGGTTTTAATTTCTCAAGATGATGTCTCTGCGCTTGGAAAGAATTCCATATATGCTAACGTACAGGTGCCATGTAATGGTGACCATGGCACAAGCCTTAAGCCTACACATAAACCCATGAGCTGGCTGGGTCCTGAGGTCCTACATAGCCTATGCTTTACCTAGTCCACATATTTTTTATATTAGAATTGTGACAGTCTATCACTGGAACAGTATGGTTTATTGTAAATGACATATGCATCAGTGTATCTTATCTTCAAAGAAAATAACAGATAAATGAAATAAATGAAGAAATAAAGGTCTAAATCACAACACAACTAGCCACTGAATATAAACTTGTCGCACATCACAGAAAGGCAATAATACTCTAAAGTGTGGCATGAACTGGCAAGGGACGAAAAATTTAACAATGATTGTTTACACTTGTGGAGGTCTGGAGGCGAGGAGACGAGATCATGGAGTTTGTTGAAATAACAGTCAGTCTTTACATCACACACCAGTGGACCAAATGATTTGGCCACCAGACTAGCACTGTGACTCCCACATCCTGTCCATCAGCATGCGGCAGCGTCAACCATGCTAACAAAGCAAAAACTTTACCCTTTGAGTCCTTCACTCTTTCTGTAAGAGTATCCCCACCTTTTGACTCAATTTTTTTTGGCGTCGCTATAAGATTTAGGCAGCTGAGAGATGGTTTCTAATAAGAATGTTGAGAGTTCCATGGACAGAAAAAAAAACAAATGAGATAGTCTTGATGGAGGCAGACACAAGAAGATCATTCATAAGGAAGATTAAGAAAAGACAGGCAATATTTACAGGCCATTGTGAGGAAAGGGGAATTAGAACACCTGGTCACAATAGGAAAGCTGGAGGGAAAGAGAACACCAGGTGGACCCAGGGAGAAATTATTGGACGGACTTGCAGGGTGGCTGCGGACAGAGAGGGTGGAAGATGTGCTTGTAGCAACAAGGGATAGATACATATGAAGGCCATTATCCCCAAAACCATGCGGCAGGGCACTAAATGATGATCCCACCTTGAACTCACAGCCCGAAGACAACGGAGCAGGGAGAACATTACAGCAGCACATGTTATTCCCAAGCAGTTTGGCACCCATCCAAGGACTAACTGGGCTTGAAGAGCTGACGTTATCTGACATCCATTCTTAAAAATAGCATCGAGGAAGGACAACGATTAGATGAGGGATGAAAATAAGAACAAAAGCTAAAAAATAGAGGCTTCTCCAAAATTAAAATCAGAATTTGATGCGGAACTGGGAGTGCTTCTGTGCATACTTAGCTTTGCTTACAAGTCGCTGATTTTATGAATTATTAAGGATAGAGTTTTTCAAGCTTCATTTCATGTCACCTAAGATGAGCAGAGATCAAGCCAATGTTGATTCCCTCACACTCTCCATCAATTTCCAGCATCATCAGTCGTGATGTTAATGCAGTATCTTACACCTTTCACTCCCTTACCCCATGCAAACCAACCTCTCCTGTGTTATCAGCCATCGTTTTAAAGCACAATCTAAACCCATTGACTTTCTCGTTCTATCTTCCACTTTCCTGTGATAGCAGCCATTATTTTAATGAAAAACCAAAATCACTTCAATCACTCCATCCATCCGTGCACTATCTTTCAGCATTATCACTCCTGATTTTAAAGCAAAACTGACTTTAAACACTCTTACTCTATCCACACATTTCTTGCAGGAGACAGGTTGACAGGGTGAGGGAGACAAAGGGTTAAGGATTTTTTCCCTTCACATGGCGAATAGCTTAACAGAATGAAAAGATTACTATGTGAAAAGAAACTGCCGTACAGTTAATGCAGCCTCATAACTGATTTCATGTGTGGAGAGTGGAGAGAGTAAAGATTTCACCAGTGACCTCTTGATGCCTGCATGTGATCAGTTTATAGATATTCCCTTCATTTCCAAGATTCACCATCCACATCAATTTAAATCACTGTCTGCTGAATGGCCAGACTGGGCTGAATTTTATGTCAAATCTTCACTCTACCATTCTGCTGTATCCAGAACTACTGGCCTCAAACTTCCCCTTAAATCTGAGTATCATAAACTTGCTATCGCCAGACTCTCAGATGGGGAATGCTGAAAGGATGACATTGGACAATAAAAACACTAGCACCCAGACCATTAATTCTGACCCATAGTAGATGGAAAAAATAAGATAGTGGTATCTATCTTTAAAATACATTACAGAAAGTAACATATCACGCAAAACAAATTTGTTGATTGCAAATAAGAAGAGAAATGGCATTGTTGTGCATTCCATTTCACACAACCACCTCCACCTTT
>JAPXFY010000019.1:67823916-67826416 GCA_030674185.1 Monoplex corrugatus
TATATATATATATAAACAGATACTATATATACATGTTTTTTGTTTATCTGCATATATATATTTACTATCTATATATATATCGACTGACTGAGCGATAGGAGGAGTCTAGTTGAGAGAGGATGATGTGTGAGTGTCTGAGGAGAGACACATTCGAGAATTTGAGACACGAGTAGACGAGCCAGGAGACAACTACAGAGACTCAGAGACCGACTGATGTGCCCTAGAGCGCATGCGAGACAGTCAGTAGACAGACGAGTCTGTCTGGTCGTGTCGTGTTTGTTTGTGTTTGTTTTGTTGTTGTGTGTGTGTGTGTGTGTGTGTTGTGTGTGTGTGTGTGTGTGTGTGTGTGTGTGTTGTGTGTGTGTGTGGTGTGTGTGTCTGTGTGTGTCTGTGTGTGTCTGTGTGCGTGCGAGAGTTTCGTGAGCTCGAGCACGTGTAACAAATATATGTAGAAACAATTGTCTTAGCTGTTTGTGTATGCATCTTTACCATAGTTGGGTCAAAGCGTTTGTATTTTTGCAACAGTCTACTATTCACAAGAAACGTATCATCGTCTGATGCTTCTTCAAGGTCACATTGACCTGAAAGCATGACAAATGGATTTTCGGTGATTATTTCTGTATGAAAAAGAGCGAGCTAGATAGTTAGAATGGTCGACCATTTCGGTTCTTTTTTTATATTGATTTTATTCAAATGTCTAAAAATCAACATTCTCGTTTTTGTATGTATGTTTGTTTGTTTGTTTGTGTGTGTGTGTGTGTGTGTGTGTGTGTGTGTGTGTGTGTGTGTGTGTGTGTGTGTGTGTGTGTGTGTGTGTGTGTGTGTGTGTGTGTGTGTGTGTATGCAAGTATCAAAATTATCACCATTTCCAATTTTGCCAGTATATATTAGCCTGTGCACTCACCTGCACTCGCAGAAAAGAATATTCCCTGCATACTTGCTATCCAATTGTTTTTTTATTCTCTCCCCTCATCTGTTCCCATCTCCTGAAAATAAAAAAAGAAAAGGGAAAGAAAATGAAAAAAGTGTCATTGAAGGAACTGAGTCATAGTTTTTGCTCTATGTCTGTCTGTCTGTCTCTCACTCTGTCTGTATCTGTCTCTCTCTGTCTGTGTCTGCTTTTCCACCTCTCTGTCTCTCTGTCCCTATCTCTCTTTCTCCCTCCTCCTCTACCTGTCTGTCTGTCTGTCTGTCTTCTGTCTTCTTCTCTGTTTTCTCTCTCTGTCTCTGTCTCTGTGTCTGTGTCTGTTTTTCTACATCTCTGTCTCTCTGTCTCTCTCTGTCTTAGTCTCTGTCTCTGTCTCTGTCTGTCTCTCTCTGTCTCTTCTCTCTCTCTCTCTCTCTCTCTCTTCCCTGTCTGTCTGTTTGTCTTCTCTCTGTCTGTCTGTCTCTGTCTCTGTCTCTGTCTGTCTCTCCTGTCTCTGTTTTGTCTGTCTGTCTGCTGTCTTCTGTCTCTCTCTCTCTCTCTCTCTCTTCTCTCACTCTTTTGTGTGTGTGGTGTGTGTGTGTGTGTGTGTGTGTGTGCATAATGTTCTTGTGGTAGCATTTTTGTTGGTGGTTTGTTTTTGTTTGCATTGTATATGCGTTCTCTGTGAGCTACGCATGTGTTGTGTGTGTGTGTTTTGTAATGCGCATGTGTGTATACATATGTGTGCGTGCATGTTTGTATATAAACCGAATATCCTTAGATAATAATTAATAACAGTAATAACAAAATAATAATACAATAAAATAATAATAATGATGATGTTGATATAATAATATGATGATGATAATAATAATAATGATAATATAATAATAGTATATATGATAATATATATATACAATAAAATAATGATAATAATAATAATAATATAATAATAATAATAATAATATAATAATAATAATAATATATAATAATAATAATAATATATATTATTTTATTAATAATAATAATGGCTGTGTTTTATTGTACAACAGCAACAAAAAACAAAGATGCAAACCCAAAGAACTAATTCACTTTTGGCTTTGCCAATTTATGAGGCAATATCACTATGACTGTAGTTTTTGCCGAACAAAAATTAAGATGCAAACCCAAAGGACAGATTTACTTCTGGCTACACGAATATTAGGGGCAATGTCACTTTAAGAGACAATGCCAATTTAAGAGAAGATGCAAACCGGAGATGGGTCGGCCTTTTGAATGACCACACTTCAAAACACAACGGCCATTCGGTATTTTCTGGCTACTTTTCATGAATGGACTCCACTCCATTGTTTACTTTCGTTCGGATCGTTTACCAGGACTGTGAAATGGATTGAGAGTCAAACGCCATCATGGCGTATAAGAACAAGGGGCATTACTCCAACGGAAGCGCTCATTATCACTGTCCAGTCTTTGGAAAGCTACCTCTTCCCTGAGGAGATCCGCTACCGTGGTCCTTCGGTAGAATTCATTAATGCTGCTTCGATCCGACATAATACATCAGTACATCATCTGTTATGATCCTTACTGACGATA
>JAPXFY010000019.1:67843916-67856416 GCA_030674185.1 Monoplex corrugatus
AATAGTGCTACTTTTTCCGTTTAATTGTCATAAATCCTGTCTATTTATGTTGTATGTTGCTTCAGTTAGATTTTTGGTTTCTTTGTTGATATCCTGTATGCCCCAGTTGGGGTCAACAAAGGATCTTTTACATGTACACATTGAAACTTTGTGTCGGGGCGAGGGGGATGATGGGGGGAAATGTAGGGCCTACTCTGTGTATGTGTGTGAGTGTGTGTGTCTGTGTGTGTGTGTGTGTGTGTGTGTGTGCGTACATGTGTGTGTGTGTGTGTGCGTACATGTGTGTGTGTGTGTGTGTGTGTGTGTGTGTGTGTGTGTGTGTGTGTGTGTGTGTGTGTGTGTGTGTTGTGCGTGTGTGAATGTGTGTGTGTACTCGCGCGTGCGGAATCGTGTGCGCAAACCTGCAAGCGCGTGTGTGGGTGTGCATGTATGTTTATTCTTTTATTTTGAATTCATTTCTATTTGTTCAACTTTTTCCTCCGATCTTAAGCAGATGCCATCATCAAGCGAAATGTTGATTTTCCCATCTGGCCACATTGTCATTCTTCATTCTCAATTTTCAGACAATTCTGTGCAGATGGTTGGCTGTTTGCTGTGACGATCAATGCGACATGCTGCACTGCTTGACTGTCTGGCAAATCCTTCCTGTTTCTCACTCAATAAATCTATTGGCCTGCTTCTTCGTCAAGATGCTAGAAATCGGTTTCTGTGTACCTCAGCTTACTGGTCCGTGTTCTTAGAGAAAAAGAAGAAAAATGAAATCAGCAACAAGAAAAAAAGTAATCTATGTTTGCCCAATCTAACCTGTATCTGAAAAGCGAAAGGTCACAGTTTTGCATTGTTTTTCTTACTTTTTCTTTAATTATTCTTACTTCATTTTCATTCCTATATAGGGATTGATGGAGGCAGACACAAGAAGATCATTCCTAAAGAAGATTAGGAAAAGACAGGCAACGTGTATAGGCCATTTTATGAGGAGGGGGATTTGGAGCACCTGGTCATGACGGGAAAGCTGGAGGAGAAGAGAGCACCAGGTAGACCCAGGGAGATTGTACTAGACGGACTTGCAGAGTGGCTGAGGACAAACAAGGTGGAAGAGATGCTTGAGGCAACAAGAGATAGAGACAGAAGAAAGTCTATGAATGCCAACGCCATGCGGCAAGGCACCTGATGATGATGATGATGATGATGATGATGATGATGATGATGATGATGATGATGATGATGATGATGATGATGATGATAGGGATTGCTTGCGCTCGGATTCTTCCATACACTCTCCATCCAAAATTGGGTAGCAGTTATCTATTAGTTACTTTGGGCCCATGCAAGACCCTATACAGTGAGATAAAACGTAACATAACGCAATGCAGTATTTTGTAACACAACACAGTGCAACGTTAACGAAATGAACAAGAAACACCCGAGGATACTGGATGGGATCCAGAGCACCAATGCCTCGCCACTCTCTGGATAATCACTCCCAACTCCCGACGCCACACGATAACCATTTCATCAAAAAATGAAAAAGGACGGGTGGGGGTGGGAGGGTCTGTCCATGCGCTGCATGACCCATTCGGACCCAGTCATCAGCCACCTAGTTTACAAACCGAATTGCAAGGCAGGGAGATGACAAACTCAGGGACATCGCCACACAACGTGCACCAACCAGGTCCAGCCCAGCTACCGGACCTAGAAAGAATGAAAGAGTCCTCTCTTACCTTACTCTGGGTCTTCATCTCTCTAATGGGTGGCTACCCAGCTGTCAGCTCGTATAGCTACCAGCTCTTCTCCCCTTACGATATTCTCAATAGTTGGCAATCGGAAGCTCCCAACGTTTCTTTATTGCAACAACAGGGGTGCTAGAATAGCCGTAAAAGTGGTCACTCATGATGTCTAGACACAGCCCATTTTGATGTTCTGTAAGGTGAGACATGCCCCCAAATGGATCCCAGTGCAATACAATACAATACAATGCAAAGCTATGTAAGGCAATACTACATAGTATACTACAATACATCATCATCATCATGTCCAGCTTGCTCGGCTATCCATGACACGTTTCATCCATCCTTCTCTGTCAGGCATTGCAGTAGGTAGTTCATTGTACTGACAGCCCGTATCATCCATCAGTTGGTCGATGAAGGTCTTCTTTGGACGTCCCGGTCTTTGTTTGCCGTGACTGGGTCTCCATAGTAGAACATCCCCCACCAGTTCTTCTTTGCTACGCCAGCAGTGTCCCGCGAAGCGCAGTCTTTGTTGACGTATTGATTTACTGATTGGTGGGATATTGCCATATTGCTCTTTGTTAGTTGTATGTTCTCTCCAGGATTTGTTCAGAGCTGCACGCAGCATTCTTGTATATGCTCCTTCAATCTTCTTCTCAAATTACAATACAATACAATACAATACAATACGATACGATACGATACGATACGATACAATACAATACAATACAATATCGCTTTGTTCCTTAAAAATTGGAGATTTTAAAGTGCACAATACCTCTTTACTTATCCAAGTCTGTGAGTTTCAAAGTGCCGTCACTCGGCTCTGTAAACACGAACACATGATTTTCACAACGATACGACACCCAAGCACAAATCAATTATGGTGGATATACTTGCACGGTGTTTAACTCTTTCACTCTCGCACCCTGTCCTCCAACTGCAAGAACTAAACCCTTTGACTCCCTCACCCTATCCACCAGCTTCCAGTTGAGAGAATCATGGCGCTGTGTATCTACCACGCCCTCTTCGTTACAAACACCTTTGATAATGCAGACCTCGTGATCCACACCTAGGGGATGCCCTCCAGAGACTCAGTCACCGCTTTGCTGATGCATACAAGAAGTGTGGGCTGACTCTCAGCGTGCAGAAGACGAACGTCAGCGGACAAGATATCACCACTTTCCCCCCATTACCCTTGTAATTGTAGCCCTGAAGCTTTACCTGCCTGAGGTCCACCATCAGCAACACCCTCTCACTCGATATCGAGCTTGACCGACAGCTCGGGAAAGCAAACTACATCCTTTCCAGACTGACAAAAACAAAAACAACAAAAAAACAAAAAACAAAAACAAAATAAATGGTTTGGGAAAATAAATCGCTGACAGAACACACCAAGACCCGAGTGTATCCGGCCTGTGTCCTCAACACCCCATGGAAGTGAAACATGGACCATTTACGTGAGGTAGGAATGTCGTCTCAACTCGTTCCATATGTAGTCCCTCAAACGCATCCCTGGCACCAGCTGGCATCCCACACCAAGAGATCCTTGAGCGTGCCAAGATCTCCAGTGTCTGCTATGATGGTTGGGGCTTGTTTGTCACATGGAGGATGGGAGTCTGCAAAAAAACAACATCAAAAAACCAAAACAAAAATACAAAACGAAAACAAAAAATAAAACAATATATGTACAAAAGTGCTAACTGGGTAAAATATCGGAAGATTTTAATGGGAAAAGATTGCACGTTGAATGAATGCGTCAATATTAATGATATGTATTCCCATTTCACCGACGCGCTACATGAGGCAGCAAACAATTCCATTCCAAAAAGGAAAAATGTAAACAAAGGTACTCATGTTGGAAATAGTTGGTGGAATCAATTATGCGAAGAAGCAAAGAATGAAAAAAAGAAAATGTATAAACTCTATTTAAAAACTAAATCTCCAGAAGACCATTACAATATGAAAATGGCAAAGATTCACTCAAACAAAGTTATAGCCCAAGCCAAAAAGCGCTATTGGTAAGATTTTTACTCTGAACAAATTTCCGGGCCTAAAGATCTTCCTAAAATTTGGAATAAGGTCAAAGAAATGAAAAATGGTTTTAATTTACCACAGTTTCCTATTAAGATTAAAGATAAAGACTTCCTTCGTCATCTGAGAAAGCTGAAGAATTTGTACAGTTCTTTTCAAGAACAAGTAATTCCAGTACCTTGTCTACTCCATTAAGGGAGGAAAGACGGAAAATTGAAGAATCCGTCGCATACTCAGATCCTGCCCCTGATAGTCACATGTACATAAATTCAAAAATCACATTAAAAGAACTTAAAGATGCCCTTCTCTCGTTGAACAACAAAAAATCGGCTGTAGGCCTGGATGGCGTTTCATATACCCTTTTAAATCATTTACCAGAGACATGGATTGAATACTTACACAATATCATACTAAAATGCTGGGAAAGTGGTCGTTTACCTGACATTTGGAAGACTTCGATTGTGTTACCAATACCAAAACCTAATAAACCCCTTTCAGATCCAGGTAGCTACAGACCTATCTCGCTTACCTCCCATGTTTCAAAACTAATGGAAAAAATTATAGTGAATAGACTGAGTTACTTTTGTGAGAAAAATAATATAATACCTATCAATCAATCTGGGTTTCGAAAAGGTAGATCAACATCAGACCATTTAGTTAAGTTAAAAACTCAAATAAAAAATCAGTTGCTAAAAGGAAAAAATGTCTTAGCTACCTTCTTTGATCTTAAAAAATCATACGATCAAGTCTGGCATGCGAGACTTTTGTTGAAATTTAAACATATTGGTCTCAACGGTAATCTTTATAATTTTATCAAAACATTTATAAATGACCGAAGTATAGTCGCTAAAATAGATAATACATACTCTGAAAAACGATCTGTAAACATTCCGTAATATCTCCTCTATTATTTAATATTTTGATCTATGACCTACCAACTCAAGTCTCAAACAATGTGAACTTAGCTCAGTACGCTGATGATATAGCAATCTGGATGAATGTTTCGTTAAAAAGGAAGACTTCCTTGAGAGAAATAAAATACATTAAAAAGGTCTATCAACATGAAATTAATAATATTTCCACTTACTTGACAGTTAACGGTCTGGAAATATCCAATGAAAAAAACACACATGATGCTTTTTAATAATGGTCTCAGTCCGAGAGAAGTACCGTTGTTTAAAATTGGTGATGAGGAACTGAAATATACTACTCACGTGAAATTTCTGGGAGTACAATTGACTTCTAGTTTACAGTGGAAAGAACATATTGATGCCTTGTTATGTAAAGCTATGAAAAGCTATAATTTAATAATTATTAGTAAACAGTCCTGGGGACAGGACACTAAAACGTTGTTACATCTTGTCACAGCTTTAGTCAGATTTAAGTTGGCTTATGGTCAAGAGGTCTATTTTTCAGCTCCAAAATGCTATTTGAAAAAAAATCACTTCAAAGCTTAGATAGTAAAGCTATTAAATGTGCTCTTGGGGTACCGGTATATACAAAAACACAAGAAATATATATAAAACAGCCGGCATCCTTCCCTTGGAAGATTGGAGGAAGTTATCAACTGCTAAATATATAGTTAGAGCAAATGCAGTAGCTAATTATGCCAGTACGGAACTTAAAATTCGGTCTGACATCCATTTCCCCAGGAGAGCAAGAACAATAAAGTCACAAGAAACAATATCCACTTACACAAATGAGCTCTTCAAACTTTCTCACGTATTACCTAACAAAGTTTCACATAAAATGCTATTTTTGATACCAACTACACTGATACTGACCTGACAAAAGATATTAATCCACACTTGTTAGCAATTAATGTTCTGTCACATCTACACAAAAAATATTCACATTACTTAAAAATCTTTACAGATGCCTCTGTTCTAGGTGATGGTAAAGCAGGCGCTGGCTTTCTAATTCCTAAATTTAAAGTAGAAAAGGCTTACTCTTTAGGACAGGGACATTCAATCTTCACTTCTGAATTAGTTGCCATCTAATGGCACTGAAATATATAGTAGATCTACCCATAACTTTGTTTAGTATCCTATTATGTGTAGATTCGAAATCTACATTACAATCCTTAAAATGTTGCGAACATAAAGTAAATAGTTCGTTAATATTTGAGATAAAATTTCTAATTCATTGTTTAATAACAAATAATACACAGGTTACTTTTTGTTGGATCCCATCACACTGTGGTATCCTTTTTAACGATCGGGTCGACAGAATAGCAAAAAATGCAGCAATGAATAGGGCTGGCAGTACTAAACTTGATTTACCACTCTCTGAACATGAAATGAATGCTATGTTAGAAAACAAAGTAAAAGCGCAATGTGACCTTCGCCCCTTCTCGGTAAATTACCAGGGTTTTACAAGACAAGAGATAACTTTAGCTTACAGATTAACTCTCAATTCACTTCGAACTAAATTTAGTAAAACCATCAAATGTATCTGTGGTGATTTTATAACAGTTGATCACCTTTTGTGTTGTCAGCGAATGCGACCTTATTTCCCTGCGTCATTTACAAACTTAAAACAGAAACATACTGATTTCACTCTGTATTTACACATTGCTAGACGTTTACTGAACAGTCCTGTAGGTCGTTTCCTTTGATTCAGCCCAACTGTTTTATACCTGTAACTCCCACACAGCCCTGAGAAATCCGATGAAGCCTGACTGATATAATGTTCTGATTGTTTTTCTTTTGTTCGTTAATTTGTTTGATGTTACATTAATTGTTACCTTAATTGATACAATGCCTTCATGATTACATAGATTCATTCATTCCTTACGCACCATTTTTTTTCCCCGTCTAAAAGCACATATGTGAATAGACGTTAAAAGAAATAACGAACGAACACACCACACACACAACACACACCTGTACGTACAGCTAGTCCAGAGCAACAGGACAGTCGGCCGCCTCTCACTGAGTTTCAAGGACGCCTGCAAAAGAGACTTGAGGTTTTGTAACATCTCCACAGTCAGCTGGGAAACTCAGGCCATGCATCGTACTGCCTGGTGTCACACTGTCTACAGGGGCATCACAGAGGCAGACATGAGGAGAGGTCAGCTCGTAGCGAAGAGGACAGTTTATCTGCACAAACTACAATAGGTACTGCCACTCAAACATCGGCCTGAACTGACATAGCAGACGGCGCCAAGACCCAACCAACAGACGATATGCCAGGGGTGATTCGACATGGTCTCTCAAGACTAAGATGCTGTTGATAATGATGACGATGATGATGATGATGATATTGATAATGAGTTATGTATGACTGTTGTTAATGTTTAATGTGTTAACAACTTGGCACCATTGAGTTTCGTATATGTTATTTATTTATTTATTTATTTATTTATATTTTATTTATTATTTAATTATTTTTATATTTATTTATCATTAATTTATTAATTTATTCATTCATTTATTTTTTATTGTTTTATTTGTTTGGTTAGTTAGTTAGTTAGTTAGTTAGTTAGTTAGTTAGCCAGTTGGTTTTAAGTAATTAATTCATTTATTTAGTCATTTGTATGTTTGTTTGTTTGTTTATCTTATTTCATTTTATTTGCTCATCTATCTATCTATTATTTACTTATCTATTTATTCATTTTCTTCATTCATTCAAATGTTTATTTGTTCGTTTGTGTCGTTCTTTCTTTCTTTATTTCCTTTCTGTCCTTGTTTGTTTGTTTGTTCATTTATTTATTCATTTAGTCATTTATTTGTCTGGTTATTTATTTTTCTTTTGTCTGTATGTTATCTATTTATTTGTTTATTTATTTATGTATTTATTATTTGTGTGTTTCTGTGTTTGTTTCATTGTTTTGTTTATACAGCTACCTATTCCTCATTTATTCACTGAGCTAGGCTTTTTTTTTTACTTCGTTATCTAGTTATTTAGTCAGTTAGTAAGTTAGTTAACCAGTCAGTCAGTCAGTCAGTCAGTTAGTTAGTTAGCTACTTAGCTAGTTAGTTAGTCATAGATAAAACTGGCTGTCAATAAATTTCAGATTTTATATGTCAAATCAACGAAACAGTATAAATCACATCAAATTGCTTTTCTTCAACGAAATTACAACCAGCCACGATTCACAACTGTGTATAGAAAATACTGAGAAGTGTAACCAGTAACAAGAAACTATGGGGAAAGCCAGACAGCAGGTCCTCAGAGGAGAAACCCCAACAACAAGTACGTGGAGCCTAAAACTGCTTACACTCTAACGGCGCCAAGGTGCATCCAGGTTGGGCTCCTGGGTGGCTTTCTGCTGTCAACTCTTTCATTTCTACTTTTTTTTTCTCTCTCTCTCTCTGCGCATCCAGGACATAGTCCCTGGACGCTTTCTGCTGTCGCCTCTTCTTTTATCTATTTGTTTAAACTTGATCACACAAACGCATTATACAGACTTCCAGTCAGTACAAATTACCAACAAATTGAAAGATGCAGATACACAAACAGTCCAAGAAAAAAAATAAAAATAAAATGTTCACTGTGTGGTGTGGTTGAAGATAATCTCCATTTCCTTGAAAGAGTGTACCAGACGCACTGAAACCAGATAGAAAGTGATGGAAACGATTGAAGAAAGAACACATATCTTCAACAATCGATTGTCTAAACAAGCATAATATCACCTCAAAACTGACATGCTTTCCGAGGGAAACTTAAAAAGTGTTGTTGTAGAAATGAGTACGATTTCATGCATTTTGGGAAAATGAAGAGATGTCCAGATGCCAATACATTTATGTCCTTATCGATGTTAATGATAATAGATTGAATTGTGATTTCGTTAATTGTTGAAAACATGGACGTTCGCATCAATTTTATTTTTCAAGTTGACAGTGTCTTAATGGTTTTTATGACATGTGAGCTCTGACTTATTCACAGAAAGAGAAGAGGACGAGGAGGAGAAGGAGGAGGACACACACACAACGGGAGAAAAGAGAGAGAGAGAGAGAGAGAGAGAGAGAGAGAGAGAGACAGGACAGACAGAGACAGAGATAGCGACAGAGAGAGCGACAGAGACACAGAGAGAGCCAGACAGACAGAGAGATAGAGACAAAGACACACAGAGACACACACACAGTGAGAGAGATACAGGGATGTAGAGAGAGAGACAGACACACAAACAGACGTACAGACAGACACGCAGATAACACAGATATAAAAAACACACGCCCCCACACCAAACACCACCCCTACCCCCACTGTCCTCCGTATGTCGAAACCAATCATTTTCCTGTTAAACACATGGAATTGAACCTTCAATCCCTTATCCAGTCAGTCACAGGAGAGCAGGGCCCACACCTTCCGTAATAAAACTTATCATCGACGCCTCACCGATCCGCTGGCCTCGTGCGCACCAGCAAAACTTGCCAGCGCGCGCAAGTCACGAGCTCTTGAGGGGCTTCGACCAATCACAACGCTAGGGTGCGTGCACGTCTCTTCTTCTCTGTGGGCTTGCATGCAGGCAGTGTCGCAGTGGTTTCCCCTGAATTGGCAAATCCTCAACAAGATTGGCGCTCTCAATTTAGAATAAGAGAGAGAGAGAGAGGAGAGAGAGAGGAGAAGAGAGAGAGAGAGCGAGGAGCGAGCGAACGAGAGAAAGAGAGACAGAGAGAGACACAGAGAAGACAGAGAAACAGAGACATAGAGACAGAGTATATATAAGCGACATTCAAGCAGCATCTGCCTTTAGCCTCCATTCCGTTTCTCGCGGCATGGTATGGGACGTAACTAGCTGTCACTGGGTTTCCCACACGAGAGTGTCTTCCCTTGCGTACTACTTGATTCGTTGAACAAAACGACCTCTGCTCAGCTCAGCACTTCGCTGTTTCGGATGACATTGACTTTCTGTTCGTTCGAATTGTTTTTTTTGTTCATCTTAAGTTTTTTGATGACCTCAACTGTTTCTTGATCTGAACTCTTGTGATCTCCAGCATTGCATTTCAAAGACACTTGTATTATTGCCAAGAAGTTTTTGATCTCCTTGCTCTAATAGTGACATTAACTTTTTGTCTGGTTCACAATTAAAAACATCAGAAAGAATTGTTGACATTTTTGTGCTCAAGAGAGGGAGAGAGAAAAACAACAACAAAAAAACAGACACCCATAGAGAAACGAACACATTCCAGAATTTTTGAGGATACCATTTCAGGTAAGAGTTTGTTGTGTGTTGTACATGTATGTATGTATGTATGTATGTATGTATGTATGTATGTATGTTATGTATGTATGTGTGTTTCGTTCTTTGATTTAACGTCTTTTCACTATAAGTGATATTAGACGGGGAGGGAGGAGGGGGAATAAAAAATGAATGAACAACATAAAATGTAGAACGATAGTTGGACGGATTGGATTGGGGCAGAGGGAAGACAGAGGAAAAAGACATTAGTAGGTGGGAGAACAGAAAAATGGAACGAGAACTGAACACTAGCAATTAACTTCAACAATGTGAAGGGAAATTGTAACACTAGAAACACAACCGAATAAAGTTAAAGTAATGCATTAACAGGACCGGGAACTGATGATTCTGAAATTTTAACTAACAAAGATTGATCTGATGTATGTGTGTGTATGTATGTATGTATGTATGTATGTATGTATGTATGTATGCATGTATGTATGTGTTTTATCAAGTATGTATTGTTGTTGTTATGTGTTATGTCACTGTAACACGAAGCACATAATGAAAACAAGAACATGTTTCCTGTTTGTGCAGTGAGTAATATACCTATAAGAGAGAAACAAAACTGTATGTCTCAAATGAGGCTTGAATAATTGTTTTCAAACGTTTGCACATGTGCAAGACACACATCACACACGATTTCATGGACGTTCGCAAGCACGCACACACACACACACACACACACACACACACACACACACACACACACACACACACACACACACACACATACACATACACACACACACGCACACACACACATCACATCACATGACATCACGATTTATTTACTGTTTTGATATCAGATGATGCCTGTCGATCCAACAAGTGTTTATTTTCGCATTGTCTAATGTTACGCTTAAACAAACATCAAGCGATTGAGGAAAAAAACACAAACAAACAAACATAAAAACAGACAAACAATCAAACAAACAAACAAACAACATCGACGACAGCAACAGGGATATTTCTGAACAACTGAAAGACTAAAGCCAAAGATTGCGCAAGGTGTGTCAGTGTGTTGCGTCGAAGACAAAAAGTAATACGACAAATATAGGCCTGGTGAGCATAATATGTAAACTAGACAGCTCTAAGGTGATTGACAGGTTGTGTGATTGGCTGGTTGTGTGATTGGCTGGTTGTGTGATTGGCTGGTTATGTGATTGGCTGGTCGTGTGATTGGCTGGTTGTGTGATTGGCTGGTTGTGTGATTGGCTGGTTGTGTGATTGGCTGGTTGTGTGATTGACTGGTTGTGTGATTGGCTGCTTGTGTGATTGGCTGGTTGTGTGATTGCTGGTTGAGTGAATTGGCTGCTTGATGATTGGCTGCTTGTGTGTGATTGGCTGGGTTTATGATTGCTGGTTGAGTGATTGGCTGGTTGTGTGATTGGCTGGTTGTTTGATTGGCTGGTTGTGTGATTGGCTGATGTGTGATTGGCTGGTTGTTTGATTGGCTGGTTGTGTGATTGGCTGGTTGTATGATTGGCTGGTTGTTGATTGGCTGGTTGTGTGATTGGCTGGTTGTGTGATTGGCTGGTTGTGTGATTGGCTGGTTGTGTGATTGGCTGCTTGTGTGATTGGCTGCTTGTGCGATTGGCACATTGTGTGATTGGCTGGTTGTGTGATTGGCTGGTTTTGGTGATTGGCTGGTTGTGTGATTGGCTGGTTGAGTGATTGGATTTACATTGATTGGATTTTCTGAGCATCCGATTGATTGTCTGTTTTGTTGCCTAGTCGGTTGGTTAGTTGATCGGTTTTGCGTTTAGTTAACCTATGAGATTTTCTCGATCATGAATACAGTTTTAAAACAGGAACACTGGATGCGAACCATTATAGATATCCACATCAATTTCTTTACATTTCAAGAATTTGATACAAAGGGATTCATCGTGTTCAGATAATTCCATCTGCGTTCCACAAGCATATTCAGTAGTCACCCAGTAGTTCTTCAGCCTGCACAAATTCGTAATATTTGTTTGAAACGTTCAGAAGAAATAGGCCTCACTGAAAGAATCATGATGCTACTTAAGCTATTTAAATAAATAAAAAAATAATCATGAGATGTTTCATGCAAGAACTGTTCTCAACCAGAATTCAGCGTGCTATGGGAAATTGGTGGAAGACTGAGACATACCGTCGAGCTTTCTCGATGTTAACGATATATCACTGACTGTTGCTCTAAATTTCTTGACTGACACCGCAGGTGTCTGCGTCTCTCGGGCCTGGTTGTGACCAGAATGTATTATGGAAAGTAAGCAAAGAGTCCAGCCTTGTCACGCAGTCTCAATTCTTAATGAAACTGTGTAGTATCATCATTATCGTCTGCGTTTTATCATCATAGGTCTGTAAAAATTGTTCCAGATTCCGTGACCTTTCACCTTCATGCCTTGCTGTTACGTTTCTATAGGTTTGTTAAAGAGCCGAAAATGAGTGACGGTGTGTGCGTGTTTGTGTGTGTTGTGTGTGTGTGTGTGTGTGTGGTGTGTGTGTGTGTGTGGTGTTGTGTGTGTGTGTGTGTGTGTGTGTGTGTGTGTGTGTGTGTGTGTGTG
>JAPXFY010000019.1:67863916-67866416 GCA_030674185.1 Monoplex corrugatus
TTGACTACTCCGTCCAATTTATCACACAGAGGATCTAAAAAGCATACACGAATAAAAATGTAAATACAAATACGGATAGTAAAACATGTATAAAACGGGCCTAATTCATCTAACATTGCTTCCGTACATCTCATTCCCTTAGAACAAAATGATCTTAATGCATGTACCCAAGCATCAATCCTCAGAGAAAGAACGTAAGACTTTATTGAACACATACAGGTGAATGGACCAACAGAGCAAAAACCGACAGAAAGAAAAGACAGAAAACAAACGAATAAGGCATAAACAAGAGTGACAAAAATACAAAAATCTAGCACAGAACTTCCAGAAGGTGGGATACTATTCATACTGAAAGAGCTCCCGGCATCCACGGAGGTAGTAATGATTTCATTGGGTATCAACGAAGACACAGTATACAGTTGGAAAGACACCAACATCCACTGGAAGATATGTGATTCGATCCTGCTGAGCACTTCCCACCTGGCCGGTAAAGGATGTAGATTTGATTGTAGATCTCCTGCTGGGTAAAGGTGCAGTTCTGTTTCCCAATCTCCTGGTGGTAAAAGGTGTCGATTTGTTTCCCGATATCATGTGGTAAGGATGTAGATTTGTTGTAGATCTCCGCTGTAACAGGTGAATTCTGTTTTCCCGGTGGTTAAATGCTATAATTGTTCCCACTCCCAGGTCAGCAGGTTGGCAGACCTGTTAGTGCCCTTACCCCCTACGCACGCAGAACACCAACTATGCGTATTAAGAATCATGCAAGTTACGTTAGTGTTCAGTCGTTCCTGGAAACAGGAAAACACAGCATCATGTGTTCCGCCAAACACGGAATATGAACACTGAGCGGCAACATTCCGCCTGTGGACAGAACACCCTGCATACGCGAATCCGACGACAGAAAAACAAGAACAAATACATTGTACAAATTAATTCACATTGCTCTGAGTGGATTATTTCCCCTGATACGTTGATCTTATGAAATGAGTTATACCCCTTGACACAGGATCCTGGCCTGACAGCGGGTGTCAAATTGGCTTTGTTTCAAAGCGTTTTCTTTCTTTCTTCTTTCTCCTCTCTTCTTTTCTCTTGTCTTCCACTTTCTTCCTGTATCTATTTGTCTGTCTGTGGGTCTGTCTGTCTGTCTCTGTCTGTCTCTGTCTCTCTGTCTCTCTGTCTCTGTCTCTCTGTCTCTCTGTCTCTCTCTCTCTCTCTCTCTCTCTCTCTCTCTCTCTCTCTCTCTTGTGCCTGTGTGTGTGTCTCTCTGGCTCTCTTTCTCTGTATATCTCCTTGTCTCTCTGTCTCTCTGCTTCTCTCTTTGTCCCTCTTTCTTTCCTCTCTCCCTCTCTCTTTCTCTCTCTCTTCTCTCTCTCTCTTTCTCTCTCTCTCTCTCTCTTCTTCTCTCCCCTCTCTCTCCTGTCTCATTGTTCTCTCTTCTTTCTACCTGTTATCATATTTTTTTTCAGCTCTTTGAGGGTATATATTTACCAAAGTTCGGTAAAAGGTGTGAACCGCTATATAGTCTTGACTAGCATATGCTTGCAGCGTAAGGTGTCGAAAGAAAAGTCGCACAGGCGAAAACAAAGACATAAAACCAAGCAAGCAAGCAAGCAAACCAAGCAAGCAACCAAGCAACCAACCAATCGACCAACCAACCGACCAACCGACCGACCAACAACCAACCAACCAACCAACCAACACCGACCGACCAACCAACCAACCAAACGAGCAACCAGTCAACCAACCAAACCCCCACCCCCACCACTCGCATTAAAATAGCATTTGTTTTAGGAAGATGTGTGAACAGCAGTTTCTGGGGGAATGTCTGAAGTTATATAACATTTGTTTAAATTCTCTACGAGTGTATTATTTCCTTCGAGGCGCGTCAAGTTCTAAATAAACTTAAGCTCCTTTATGGTCAAAGGAACTTGAGTAATAGAACATTTTGATTTTCTCAAGTGATGATTTTGTATGGAAAAGATGATTCTTAGAATGGTTTGACATTTTAAATTCAAATCATTATTAACAATATCAATAAAAAGTAACTTGCGTCACACTCAGATGAATAAAATTAAATCAATAATAACAAACAAATAAACAGACAAACAAAAACAACAAATGAATAAATGAATGAACAGACGAATAATTGAATAGGTCAATAAGTAACTAAATGAACGAATAAATCAATAAACAGATAACAATAAACTAACAAACAAACAAAACAAACAAACAAATAAATAATGAAACAAATGTATAAATAGTCGATAAATAAATTCAAATAATAAATAAAAAGCAATCAATCAATCAGTGAATAAATAAAATAGATAGATAGATAGATAGATAGATAGATAGATAAATATAATAAATAATATAAATAGAGTAATAATGGAAAGAAAGGGGATTTATTCCCTACAGGTACTTGTAAATTTGACACAGAAATAGAATTTAATTAACTGTATTTAAAGTTTTTTCTTAACGGTTGCTGAAGATTTAAAACTGC
>JAPXFY010000019.1:67871416-67873916 GCA_030674185.1 Monoplex corrugatus
GTCCATCAGCATTCTGTATCATCGACCATGCTAGCAAAGCAAAGTCTTAACCCTTTGACTGTCTCACCCTATCCACCAGCTTCCTTTCACCCTATCCACCAGCTTCCTTCAGAAAGCTGGTGGATAGTGTGAGGCAGTCAAAGGGTTAAGTTTTTGCAGTTGGTGGATAGTGTGCGAGAGTATTGATCCAATACATAGCATGGAATAGTGTGGAAATGTGTCAAAATATCAATGATTTCGAAAGCTATCTTTCGTCATAATATCGCTGATTTCGTAAGACATCTTTCATCACAAATACTGATTCCGTCATCTTTATCTTTCTTCATAACTTAGTTTTGGTTTTCCGTAGCTTGGAGAAGGTCGCTATTTTGTAGAGGTTTGATGTGACGAAGTCTTTTGGAATTGAGAAAACCAAGTTTACATTTGTACCAGTCGCTGTTGTGTAGTGGTTAACGCAACGGACTACCGACCGGAAGGTTGTGGGTTCAAATCCCCATCAGTACCTTCAAAAATCAATCAATGTGGGATTTTTTGGCTCTAACCGGCTCCTACCCAGAGTTGGGCGTGCTGTGGGCTCATTGGGAAGACTGGAACCACACAGTCGAGTCTCATCCGCCTCAAGGATGCGTCATTTAGGGTGTTGCTCAAATCTTCTCACTTTCACCGCAGGTGTCTGTATCTCCCGGGCCCGGTTGACTCCAGGAAAAATGATAATAGGCGTAGAGTACATTCCTGTCAAGGAGCCCCAATCCTAGATGAAACTCCATAGCATCATGATTATCATCCTCATCGACATCATCATCATTGCATTGAAAAAAAAAAACCTGTGCCAGCTTCTGTGGCCAGTAAGGTGACGTAGAAAATGGGATGGGGGAAGAAAGATGAGCAGAAAGGTAACCTCCCTGAGTGCGATGATAAACAAAATTAGATTTATGCTTGAAAGATAGTCTTGTTTTTCATTAAAGAAAACATTTTGTTCGTTTTAAAAAGTCCTAGAGTATTTTGTCATTTGTGTGAGAAATATCAAACCGCGGGATCAATACGAAACTTTTGGTTCACTTGTCATCTGTCATCTAATCTGTTATGTTCATTTGTAACACTCGTTCTCTCGGTATTTTTTCGATGCAAATACATGTATGCAGGGATGAAGATGGTTATACTTGCTTACTGGGGCTCTCTGCCTCTCTTGGCGTACAGGCCAACAACAGAAAACCTCCCTAGACCTCTGTCCTGTGCTTTGACCACAGACGTCTTCGGTAAGGTCCATCCTGCTAGCGTCTGCTTGGAGGTCTCTTCGCCATGTGTTTCTCTGCCGGTCCCTCTTTCTCTTCACTTGGAGGGTCCAGGTAAACGCCTGTCAGGTGAATCATGACGGTGGTTTTTCGTGTGTGTGCCTGATCCATCCCTACTTTCTTCTTCCTGTTTTGCCTTCTGTTGGCATTTGGTGTCTTCTACAAATCAATGTTGCTGATAGTATCTGGCCTGTGAATCTGTAGGATACTTCTCAGACAGCTGTTCATGAAAATATGCACTCTGTTGAGGGTACTTTTTGTCATGTTCCATGTTTTGGCACTGTACAGCAGTACTGACTTCATGTTGAAATCGAAAAGTCGGATTTTGGGATGTTATGATAGCACTCAAGAACTGAAACTGACATATGCAAGATTAAAATGGTTAGGCTAAAACAACTCTGCTCTTTTAACTTAAGAGACTATCAGTTGATTCCATTAAATTACCTATGTTGAACGATAAACTACGTTGCCCGCGATATGTATGGCACCCAGCCGATACAAAAACAGAACAAAACAAAAATACCACAATCATGACAAGAAGTGGCCAGATCATGTAGACGGTGAACAAAAGAAAAGAAAGAGAAAAAAGGAGAAGAAGAAGAACGAATTTGAACAGCAGTCCACCATAATTTTCTCGTTGTTTCGGTTTGTAGGTAAGATTACTTCTTGTGTCCTTTTGCCATAACTGTGGAGAGACATATCTGCAGAGAGAGACACATTAGGGCTATTATTGTGGACAGACATACCGGGGCTATAACTGTAGAGACACATATCAGGCCATTACTGCAGAAAGACATATCAGGCCATTACTGCAGAAAGACATATCAGGCCATTACTGCAGAAAGACATATCAGGCCATTACTGCAGAAAGACATATCAGGCCATTACTGCAAAAAGACATATCAGGCCATTACTGCAGAAAGACATATCAGGCCATTACTGCAGAAAGACATATCAGGCCATTACTGCAGAAAGACATATCAGAGCTATTACTGCAGAAAGACATATCAGGCCATTACTGCAGAAAGACATATCAGGCCATTACTGCAGAAAGACATATCAGGCCATTACTGCACAAAGACATATCAGAGCTATTACTGCAGAAAGACATATCAGGCCATTACTGCAGAAAGACATATCAGGCCATTACTGCAGAAAGACATATCAGGCCATTACTGCAGAAAGACATATCAGAGCTATTACTGCAG
>JAPXFY010000019.1:67881416-67883916 GCA_030674185.1 Monoplex corrugatus
CATCAATGCTGAATGCTTATTACAAGTTTTAAAAACACACATGCAAATATGCATTCCCTGGAACTTAGGCTGCAGTTAATGACAACAATAGAAATGAATTTAAAAGAGAATAGCTGCATGTGATATGACAAACAGACAGACATACATACAGACAGGCAAACAAACAGACAGACAGACATACAAAAAGACAGGCAAACAAACAGACAGACATACAAACAGACAGACAAACAAACAGACAGACAGACATACAAAAAGACAGACAAACAAACAGGCAGACAGACATACAAAAAGACAGACAGACAAACAGACAGACAGACATACAAAAAGACAGGCAAACAAACAGACAGACAGACATACAAACAGACAGGCAAACAAACAGACAGACAGACAGACAGGCAAACAGACAGACAAATTGAGATCTTGTAAAATAACAGAGAGACAATAGTTAATGAAAACAAAACAGAGATTTGCAATATGGAAAAAGGAACAAAAAGACAAGCAGACAAACGGTCTTGTAAAAAAAAAATGATGTGTAGACAGACAGAGACAGACAGACAGACAGACAGACAGGCAGGCAGGCAGGCAAAAAAGACAGACATGCGTTAGTTAAACATGTGACATATCAGGCAGATAAAGAAATAAAGAGCTTGTAAAAACAATGACGTGCAGATATACAGACAAACAGACATTCAGACAGACACACAGACAGACAGACAGACAGACAGACAGGCAGGCGGGCAAACAGACAGACAGTTGTTAGTTAGAGACATGTGGCACGTCATGCAGATAAACAAATAAAGATCTCGTTAAAAAATGATGTGTAGATAGACACACAGACAGACAGACACACAGGCACACAGACAGATACACAGACAGACACACAGGCACACAGACAGACACACAGACAGACACACAGACGGAAAGTTTGACAGACAAGAGATCCAATTTCCCAGCCGACCACAAGGATCACTTCAGGGCCGTCAGACTAAATCCATGGCCAAACCAAACGATCAATTCTACCTCATCTCGCTGTACAACTACTGCAATGACATGATCCCTGGACACTCACCGCTCACCACTCACCACTCACCGCTCACCGCTCACCACCAACCATCTTCGATAGAGAGAGAAAGAGAGACAGACAGACAGACAGATAGACAGATAGACAGACAGACAGAAAGAGGCAGAGACTGAGATAGAGACAGAGACAGAGAGAGACAGAGAGGGAGACAGAGACAGAAACAGAGAAAGAAAGAGAGAGAGAGAGACAGACAGACAGACAGAGAGATTGAGGGAGAGAGAGAGAGAGAGAGAGAGAGAGGAGGGAGGGAGAGAAAGAGATTGATAGAGAGATATAGAGAGAGGGAGGGAGAGAGATGAGAGAGACAGACATACAGACAGACAGACAAACAGACAAAGACAGACAGGCACACACAAACATACACAAACACATACACACAAACAGAGAGAGAACGAAGAGAGAGAGAGAGAGAGAGAGAGAAGAGAGAGAGAGAGAGACAGAGATAGAGACAGAGGCAGACACAGAGAAGGAGGGAAAGAGAAAAGAGAGAAAAATTCTATTTCCATACATGGATATAAACGTCTATGCAATTTTACAATTTTTGAGCAGTGCAGGGAATTAAACAAAGAAATGCATATGCAAACAGACAACCAGATAAAAAGAAAGAAAGAAAGAAAGAAGCAAAGAGAAAACAAAACAAAAAAAGAAAGAAACAAAGAAAGAAGGATTGAAGAAAAGGGAAAAAATAAACCAAATATTCATAATGCCCGCGTTCAGCTATGTGTTCATTCAAGAATTAATGATAAAACAACCAGTTTTTTCAAAAATCAGACTTTTTTTTTAAATGTGGATTTTGTACTCGTGTCGTGGTGATTATCACATCAATGTTTTATGTTGAGTAAGAAGCAATGATAACGGCACAGATATTTGGCCAAGGACAGTAATTTGACTTCACTGTCTTGTTAGATTACTTCCCTTGAGCCTACAGATTTCCAAGATGCGGTTGTTAAATCAAAACAAAACCAACGTTAACAACAGCAATAATAACAACAGCAGCAACACCACCATCAACAACAACAACAAAACAACAACAACAACGAACACCAATCTTTTTTCCGGCCTTGAATATATCGTGTTAATTGTTTTACGCGCACTTTTCCTGGTTTTGTTAATTTTGGGTTAAAAGATTTCCATGCAATTGTAAATCACTGGAACACTTTCAATGATTGTAATGTTTTGTCGGGTGGGTAAAACTCACAAGAAATTTAGATTTCAATCAGGGATGAGATCGGAATTTCCTCTGCTTCCGCCTGTGCTAGATCTATAGTGGTAGTTAAAGCGCGAATCTTTCGGATAAAATGATAAACGTGGAGCAATCTAAAGAAACACACTGCTGATAAAGCGTCCTCCATACAACACACATTTCGCATGTCAAGAGGAGACGGTTTTCATGTTAAAAAGTGTGCACCTTGTTTTATT
>JAPXFY010000019.1:67888916-67891416 GCA_030674185.1 Monoplex corrugatus
TCTCTCTTCTCTCTCTTCCTCTTTTATCTGGAACCATCCCCCTCTCTCTCTCTTTCTCTCTGTCTGTCTGTCTGTCTGTCTGACCCCATCTCTGTTTCTCTGTGTCTCTTTGTTCCAGTCTGTCTGTCCGTCCTATGTCTGTCTGTCTGTTTGTCTGTATCTCTCTCTCTCTCTTTCTATCTTCCTCTTCTTCTTTATCTGGAACTATCACTCTCTCTGTCTCTCTCTTTCTCTCTGTCTTTGTCTGTCTGTCTTCTGTGACCCATCTCTGTTTCTCTGTGTATCTCTGTTCTGTATGTCGTCTGTCTGACTATCTGTCAGTCTGTCTGTCTGTCTGTCTCATCTCTCTCTCTCTCTCTCTCTCTCTCTGGTTAAGTTCATTATCTCCATCAAAGTGTCAGAGAATGGAGACATTAGAATTCAAACGAGCCACTAGAGGTATCATATTTCTTGACAAAGTTTCGAAATACACACAGGCAGTGCGTAAATGTCATGCAGTGGGAATGGAAAAAAAAAAAAAAAAAAAAAAAATTGACACAAAGTTAAGCGAAAAGCTCAGGAATAAAGATACAAAGATCAGCCAACAGATATCCTCTTTCCAGCTGGATTGCAAAAATTGGTAAGTCTTGATGAGAGAGACGGCAAGATTCCGGTATCCTGTTCGCCTTGTAGCATGCCTTGATCGATAATAGCAGATCAAAGATTGATGTCTTGTGTTTGGAGTCGACTTTGTGACGTGCCGTTTTAGTTTATTATTTTTTTATTTTATTTTTTTCTGGATCTCAATTTAATAGATTAGATAAGCACTATACACGTGTAACTCACCCACCCACACAGCGACCCATCCCACCGTCCACCCACACACGCACAAACACACACACACACACACACACACCACGCACACACCACACACACACACACACACACACACACACACACACAACGCACGCACACACACACACACACACACACAGATACGCACAGAGGAAAGAGAGACATCACAGAGAGAGAAAGAGAGAGAGAGAGACAGACAGACAGACAGACAGAGAGACAGACAGACAAACAGACAGAGACGGAGACGGAGACGGAGACAGAGACAGAGACAGAGACAGAGACAGAGACAGACAGAGAGAGAGACAGAGACAGTAAGACAATGAGACAGACAGACAGGCAGGCAGACAGACAGACGGAGACAGAGAGAGAGAGAGGGAGAGGGAGAGAGGGAGATGGAGAGAGGGAGGGAGGGAGATGAGAGAGAGAGGGGGGGGAGAGAGAGACAAAGAAACACCACACACACACACACATACACACACACACACACACACAGAACACACATGTACGTACACACGCACGCACGCACGCACACACACACACACACACACACACACACACACACACACACATACACACACACACACACACACACACACACACACACACACACACACACACACACACACACAACACACACACATACCCACTGACGGACACACATCCCTTTCCCTGTGCGGTTGATACAATATAATAATATTTCTCTGGATGTATGTCTGTCTGTCTGTCTCTCTCTCTGGATTTGGGTCTTTCTCTTACTTATATGACTAATTACGTCAGGTGGTCAACTGTTTCTTTAATTTAACTTTTTGTTCAACTTTTTGTTCAACCTTTTTCCTTCATTTTTTTCTTCATCATTAGGAAAAAAAAATTAAATGGATGTAATGTCAGCCATGACTATATTTACAAATCTTTATTTTGCGGAAACGTCGCCGTAAAATTTAATGACTTTGTTTATGCTCCTTGCCACAAGGACAAAAAATGTCAATGGCAATAAACCATTTTCAGTTTCAGTTTCAGTTTCATTTTCAGTTTCTCTCTCTCTCTTTCTCTCTCTCTCTCTCTCTCTCTCTCTCTCTCTCTCTCTCTCTCTCTCTCTCTCTCTCTCTCTCTCTCTCTCTCTCTCTCTCTCTCTCTCTGTTGTTCGTTGTAGTTATTGTCCTGATAAAAAAATGGAATAAACCGAAAACTGATAAACTATGGATATGGTAAAGTAAATATACTAACGTTTCAATGTTGAGAAATATATACATCCTTTCTGACTTTCAACATTTCAGTTGACATTATGCCTGTTGGAAGCCTCGTTAGACATAGTATGGCTTTCAACCTTGCTGTGACAAGGTGGATGGCCTTTGAAAAAGTTCATACTCGGTCAAGTACTATTTTGAAAACATATATAATATGTACACGGACCTCCCGCGATGTTGAAAAGATCGTAAACAGCAACATCTTACTTCTAAAGAACAGAAACTTAGAAAGGATGGTGAATGGGGAGATAGAGAGAGAGAGAGAGAGGAGAGAGAGAGAGAGAGGAGAGAGAGAGAGAAATAGAGAGCGGAGAGAGAGAGAGAGAGAGAAGAGAGAAGAATGAGAGAGAGAGAGAGTGACACACACACACGCAGAGAATGAGAGAGAATGAGAGAAGGGGCATATAAAGAGAGACAGAGAG
>JAPXFY010000019.1:67906416-67916416 GCA_030674185.1 Monoplex corrugatus
ATATGTTTGACATAAAACAGGTTTGATCTTCGTGAATAAGAGAAAGGAGTACCGATTTGAGACGATTGCTTTACATGAAGCACCAATACCGATTTGAGACGATTGCTTTACATGAAGCACCAATTTATATATACGACGTTTAGCAATTATACTTGTCGCCACTTTTAATGTACTCCCTTTGTTTATCCCCTTTAGGTATGCAAACTGTCAACCCTCTCTTTGACTTACAGATAATTCACCTTTAAAAGACTTCATTTAATAAATTGACAACGAAAGAACTGTTTTTTATTATTCCAAAAGACTTTGAAAAAATCCACAGTAAATCCATCAGAGCCTGGGCTTTTGTTATTGTTCATATCTTTTAGCACTTGTCTTGATTCATCTAGATCAGTCTGTCTTTCTATTTCATTAATTGCATCATTATCTGATAATGTCCGAATATCATTTACCAGGTCTTTTACTTCGGAATCATCTGACATTTTCTTGCTACATGGATCTTAAAAAAAACATTATTGGACTTCTTGAGTTATTTCATTCTGCTCAACATTTTTATATTTCCTTTGAAACAAGCTTTGTTATAGAGTAACTGATAAAATGTCTCTTTTCCAGGTTACAAGAATATGTCGATATTTTTTTCACCTTCTGCTATCCATCTGGCTCAAGATCGTAGAAGAATGACATTCAGTTTCGTTTCTTTAATTTCAATTAAATTAGCCTTATATTCTTCCAAGCGTTTATTCTCTTGGTTAGGTTTACGTGTTATCTGCTCTAAATACTGTATTTCTGTCTCTAGCTGATTCTAATTTTCTGTGCTCTTACATTTTTTATGATGATGATGTTCTTGTCGTCACGAAGTATTTTTTCTTGTGAAATACGGCAGCATCAATTCAAACGAATCTACAATCCTGTATGCGTATATGTGTGTGTATGAAATGGCTTTTTCGTCTAAGATTGCCAGGGACGGTTCTTTTGTTTACCATGGGATCTTTAGCATGTGCGAGGTGTGTGCTACGTAAAGGGTCTCGGTTTATCAAAAGATTAGGACCCAGGGTATTGGAGTGAAGTGGAGGAAAATCGACTGGGAATTAAACCCGAGCTTCTGACATACTGACTCAGTGATTGCACCACTAGGATGTGCACTCTGCACTTCAGTATATCTTATGTATATGTCGTTTGATCGATTGTGACACAGCCTTCTGTCTGTCTGTCTGTCTGCCTGTCTGTCTCTTTCTCTTTCTCTTTTCTGTCTGTCTGTCTGTCTGTCTCTTCTCCCTCTCTCTGGCCCCCCCCCTCTCTCTCTCATTCTTTCTTTCAGTCTCTTGCTCTTTCTCTCCATTTCTCTCCCTCTCTCTCTCGCTTTCTCATTTTTTCGTTTTCACAATCTCTCTCTCTCTCTCTCTCTCCTCTCTCTCCTCTCTCTCTCTCTCTCTTCTTTCTTTCGCACTCTCTATCACCCTCTTTCTCTTTTTATCCATTTATCTCCCATTCTCTCTCTCCCTGTCTTTCTCTCTCTCTCTCTCTTTCTCTCCTTTCTCTCTCTCTCTCTCTCTCTCTGCGTCTCCCTCCCTCGCACTCTCCTCTCTCTCTCTCTCATCTTCTTCTCTCCCCCGTCTTTCTCTCTTTTCCTTATCCTTGTATCTCTCTCTCTCTCTCTCTCTTCTCTCTATCTATCTATCTATCTATCTATCTATCTATCTATCTGTCTCCTTCTCTCCCCCGTCTTTCTCTCTTTTCCTTATCCGTGTATCTCTCTCTCTCTCTCTCTCTCTCTCTCTCTTCTCCCTCTATCTATCTATCTATCTATCTATCTATCTATCTATCTATCTATCTATCTATCTATCTATCTATCTATCTATCTATCTATCTCCTTCTCTCCCCCGTCTTTTTCTCTTTTCCTTATCCTTGTATCTCTCTCTCTCTCTCTCTCTCTCTATCTATCTATCTATCTATCTATCTATCTATCTCTCTCTATCTATCTATCTATCTATCTCTCTATATATCTATCTATCTATCTATCTATCTATCTATCTATCTATCTCCTTCTCTTCCCCGTCTTTCTCTCTTTTCCTTATCCGTGTATCTTCTCTCTCTCTCTATCTATCTATCTATCTATCTATCTATCTATCTCCTTCTCTCCCCTGTCTTCTCTCTCTTTTCCTTATCCTTGTATCTCTCTCTCTCTCTCTCTCTCTCTATCTATCTATCTATCTATCTCCTTCTCTCCCCCGTCTTTCTCTCTTTTCCTTATCCTTGTATCTCTCTCTCTCTCTCTCTCTCTCTCTCTATCTATCTATCTATCTATCTATCTATCTATCTATCTCCTTCTCTCCCCCGTCTTTCTCTCTTTTCCTTATCCTTGTATCTCTCTCTCTCTCTCTCTCTCTCTATCTATCTATCTATCTATCTATCTATCTATCTATCTATTATCTATCTATCTCCTTCTCTCCCCCGTCTTTCTCTCTTTTCCTTATCCGTGTATCTCTCTCTCTCTCTCTCTCTCTCTCTCTCCTCCATCTCTCTCTCTCTCTTTCTTTCTCCCTCTTCTCTTTGTTTCTCTCTGCCTCTTGTGTGTCGATCTGCCTGTCTGTCTGTCTGTCTGTCTGTTACACACACACACACACACACACACACACACACACACACACACACACACACATAGATACACATTCACATACATATGCAGACATACACACACGCACGGTCTTTGTAAGAATAATATCACGCTACATTATCTCTTAATCCGTGCTTGTTCTCCAAATGGCTATACAAGGACGACGCGGCGTCCATTTCCGCAGACCGCATAGCGCCAAGTGACGGTGGATCCCAATGTCCTTGGTCACGGAGAGTCGAACGACAAAAACATGCAAAAATATGCACAGGACCGCACACAAACAGCGGACAGACGACCGCAGTCGAAGGGAAGTCACTCTGGGGTCCCGTCATGGGCGATAAGCGCAGCTGTCATTTGAGCCTGCTATGTGTGTGTGACAGGACGTGTGGGCTGATTTGTTGGTTTTGATGTCAGAGATGAAGGCTGTGCGTCCATTTTCTATTGTTTTTATTCAGTCAGCCATTTTGTCTTTTTGTCTCTAAGCATGTATGGATGGACACTCAAGATCTGATATCTTGAGTTCCGTCCAGCCCACAACATTAACTCTTTGACTCCCGCACCCTATCCATCAACTGCAAAAAATTAACCCTTTGATTCTCTCACCCTATCCACCAGCTTCCTGTAGGAAGCTGTGGATAGGGTGAGGGAGTCAAAGGGTTAAGTTTTTTGTTTTGCTACTACCTGGTTGAAAATGCAGAGTACTGGTGGACAGGGTGCGGTATTCAAAGGGTTAAAATCTGGCCGGTTCGCTGCCTGTCTTAATGTCCCCATCGTTCTGATGGTGTCAGCTTAATGTTTGATAGATCCCTTCTCCCCTTTCCCCGTTTCAAGACCTTGCCAGCGCACAGGGTTTTGTGCGGGCTCAGGAAATCTGTCAGATAATTGCTGGGTGATTTGGGTTTAACGCATAAGGAGTTGTCCGAGCGCAGTGAATCTTTCTTGAAATAATTTCAGTAACTGTAAACAAAAAGTAAAACATAGAGAAAGAAATGAAAGAAACAAGAAAGGAGTAAGTATAGATATTCACGCAAGAACCAGAAAGACATAAAACTTGATCGAGAACGCGAATTGAAATTGATTAAAAAAAATACTACAACAACAACAATAACAAAAAGGATAACAATACATAAAAAAGGAGGCGCTTATTTTCAGCCAACTGGCCCTTGTTCAGCGTACAAAAAAGATAACAAATAATTTTATTGCAATTTCTTTCGTAATTTGTGAAAGTACACCCATCAAGTTTTGTCGTCTTGCTTTTCCTTCATAGGTTTCAGCAACACGTGAGCAGTAGCAGCAGTAGTAGTTTTATCAATTTAAAATCTGCTCTTCCAAGTTTGCGAGTTACTGTCTAAGATTTCATAGTTGTGTGTGTATGTGTGCGTGTGATGTGTGTGTGTGTGTGTGTGTGTGTGTGTGTGTGTGTGTGTGTGTGTGTGTTGTGTGTGTGTGTGTGTGTGTGTATGAGTGTGAGTGTGTGTGTGTGTGAGTGTGTGTGTGTGTGTGTGTGTATGAGTGTGTGTGTGTGTGTGTGTGTGTGTGTGTGTGTGTGTGTGTGTGTGTGTGTGTGTGTGTGTGTGTGTGTGTTTATGTATCCATATCTGTATCTTTATATGGTGCAATGGCCAACCATTTACATTTTCTGCGTGTTCACTTTTAAGTTATGTAGTTTGTATCTAAATGCGTGTAAAACTTGCTCTAATTGTGGCAAACGTTCATTTAAAACAGGAATAAGCATGCTCTCATACAGGTGTCACGACAAAATTTGTTTGAAATAATCTGGTTTGCAACATCATATAGCTGTACATAAGATATACAACCTCTATGGGAATCAGAAGACGTTTAATGTTAACGTGTTTATTATCTTAATGTGCGTGTTTGGCCGCAGAAACCCCTTTTATTTTAAATATCAGCTGATACACATTGAGAATGGAAATCAGGTATGATTCTATAATCACTGCTAATATGTCAGAACAAAAGCCATTTGGGCAATATTACTTAACTTTTTCCCTTGATAGATGTCTCTCAATTTGTTAAAGTTAAGAATCGGTAGATAATGGAAACAGCTGAGAAACTTGTCCTGTTATAACTTTGATAATACTCTCTGAACCTCTGAGACCAGACTGTTACACATCAAGAAGACTCTCATCTATGATAAAAACAACAACAACAACAAAAAACGACGACGACGACGACGACGACGACGACGACGACGACAACAACAACACAACAACAATAACAACAACAACAACAACAACAACAACAACAACAACAAAGAATTTTGCTCTCTAGTTTATATCATATATAAAGACGATTCCTTGAATGTTAAATGTTCGTTTTTATAGTGCAATCAACAATACAAACGACCCTCAGTATCAGTTATTTTAACCTAAAAATCATGTCCAAAATTTGACTTGCTTGGAAGACAATGATAACAACGGTGAAACCAAAGTTGACAGTTTTTGAAGACGTTCAGTGGTTTTCACACGTCTTCCTTAAAAAACATTCATATTTCCACATTTTGTGGTCCGTGTGAATTGATTTTGGCACCCTAGCCACTAATCCTCTGCCTTCTCAATTCTCAACAGTCAACACTGTGAACTAAAATTCAGTAAAAAAAATCCACCACTAAAGAGCTATTAAAATTTGACGAAAACTATTTTTCTTGTTACAGACATACATACACATTCGCACGCGCGCACACACACACACACACACAACACACACACACACACACACACACACACACACACACACACACACACACACACACACACATACACACACACACACACACTCACACACACAAGAGGCAGAGACAGAGAGAGACAGACCGACAGACAGACAGACAGACAGTTAGACAGACAGACAAACAGACATCCTTCAATGTCGATATGTTGAATAAATACCTTTTTCCAAAAAAAAAAAATGTAATAATATAACATTTAAATAAGGGGTCGGATCTTGATTGAATTTGCCTTTTTTTCTGATATCGTTCTTTGATTTAATAAAATATCCTTTGCTCAAACAGCTGAAGTTTGTCAATTATTCATTTATATTGTTGCTGCTGGTGGTTTTCCTTTTCAAACTTCAATTTTATTTCAAAAAGATGTCGGGTGTTTGGATAGATTTTGTTTGTTAGTTTTTTCATTCGCGTGTTTGATTTTATTAAGCTTGCATTAATTAATTTAAAATCGAGTCATGAATTTAATTATACCAGACACAGTTGGTCATTTAAAACAATTATATGGTCGTGTTTTTCCCCCCAAATCCTGATCTTAAATTCTTGTTCAATCTACGAATACTCCATTGCTTTGTTTGCTTCCTTGCTGCTTGTGTGTTTGTTTGTTTCGTTCGTTTGATCGTTTGTTTGTTTTCATTTCTTTGAAATATCTTTAGATGTTATATTTGAGTACAACTAGTTCTCGCTTACTAAATAGCACACTCCACGGAGAGGATCACCATTATATCAGTGAAGATTTTATCGTTTAAATGGGCATAATTCAGCTAGATGATCACCATCATATCAGTAATATTTTACTGTTTAATGGCATAATTCAGCTAGATGATCACCATCATATCAGTAATATTTTACTGTTTAAATAGGCATAATCCATGAAAATGATCACCACTATATCAGTAATACATTCAATGTTTAAACAGGCATAATCCATTTAAGGCTCACCACTAATCAGTAATACTTTCAATGTTTAAATAGCATAATCCATGAAAACGTCGCCACTACATCAGTAATACTTTCAATGTTTAAATAGGCATAATCCATGAAAATGATCACCACTATATCAGTAATACTTTCAATGTTTAAATAGGCATAATCCATGAAAATGAGCACCACTATATCAGTATAACTTTCAATGTTTAAATAGGCATAATCCATGAAAATGTCACCACCACATCAGTAATACTTTCAATGTTTAAATAGGCATAATCCATGAAAATGAGCACCACTATATCAGTAATACTTTCAATGTTTAAATAGGCATAATCCATGAAAATGACACCAACATATCAGTAATACTTTTACTGCTTAAATGGACATAATCCATCTAAAGGCTCACCACCATATCAGTAAAAGTTTAAGTGTTTAAATGGCATAATCCATCGAAAGGCTCACAATTATATCAGTAAAACTTTTACTGCTTTAATGGGCATGTTCCATGTAAAGAATCATCACTATATCAGTAACACTTTTACTGCTTTAATGGCATGTTCCATGTAAAGAATCATCACTATATCAGTAAACTTTTTAACAGTTAAATGGACATAATCCGTCTACACGATTACCACAATATCAGTAAAATTTGTAATGTTTAAATGGGCATAAAATTCATCTAGAGGATCACGACCATATCAGTAAAACATTAAATGGCTGAATTGGCATATTCCATCTTAAAGAACATCACCACATCAAACATGATTTTCTTAGTCGAGTGAGGTAATCCATTCTCAAAACCAGAACCACCTCAACACAGGTTTTACTGGCTGTATAAAAACAGTCCATCTTGTGAACCAGAACAACTCAACACAGGTTGTACAGGCTGCATAATTGTAGTCCATTTTGTGAACCAGAACCACATCAACACAGGTGTTACTGGCTGTATAAAAATAGTCCATCTTGTGAACCAGAATCACATTAATATAGGTTTTCCTGGTTGGATAAATAAATTCCATCTTGTGAACCAGAACCACATTAAAACAAGTTTTACTGGTTGTATAAAAATAGTCCATCTTGTGAACCAGAACCACATTAACACAGGTTTTACTGGTTGTATAAAAATAATCCATCTTGTGAACCAGAACCACATTAACACAGGTTTACTGGTTGTAAAAATAGTCCATCTTGTGAACCAGACCACCTCACACAGTTCACTGCGATACTCTTTGAACCAACCACATCACCACCACACACGACTTTCGCTCATGCAACCATGCGTATACACATGCATGCAGACATACAGACATATAAGTTTAAAATCTGTTTTAACCCGCCACAGATTAGATAAACATATACCATGCAGAGAACATTTATGGGATACAAATAGCTCTGTGATATAAACAAAGAAAAAAAACAACAACAAAGGAAACAGTCGACACATCTGTTACACACACATACACAAACACGCTCACGCACGCGCGCGCATCTACACATTCATTTGCACATACACATACACATGCACATACAAACACATAAACAAACTCACACATACACATATACAATACCATGCACACATCGCACACACGCGCGCGCTTACATACTCGCAATCGCACATACATATACTCGTACACATACACACACATACACATACACATCATCACACACACAAACTCCACATATAGTTGCACATATACACATACACATAAATACACACAAAATACACAAACACGCAAGCGCGCGTACATACACACTCGCACATTCACATGCACCACACACACACACACACACACACACACACACACACACACACACACACACACACACACACACACACACACACACACACACACACACACACACACACACACACACACACACACACACACACACACACACACACACACACCACACACACACACACACACCAAAAACCCACACACACACATAAACATATCCACACCATCCACTGCACATAGGCACATAACCCATACTACATACTCATACACACAAATACACATACACACATATACATAATACATACGCATACACATACAAACAGAGAGCTAGAAACAAAGAATGACAATGACATTGATTTTTTTTCCCCCACGGAAATAAAGGTTATGAGGTAAAAAAAAAAAAAAAAACATTTTCCTGAACTTTCTGTTGCTAATTTACATACGTGCCTAGATTTAGCAATAGTGAAAATGAAAGACATCATACATCAATAATGCTAATCACAAAGACTTCAAAGAGTAACATCCCTTTGTTGTCCTCTGACAGATACAGAAGGACAGCACTGGATGACAAAATAGGAACTAACGAACGTGTCTGTGTGTATGGGTGTGTGTGTGTGTGCGTTTGCGTGTGCGTGTGTATGTGTGTATGTATGTGTGTGTGTGTGTGTATGCTGTGTGTGGGGGGGGGTAGGGATGGAGAGGGATACTCCCGCGCGCAAGGACATCTGTGTGTGTGTGGGAGAGAAAAAGAGAGGGAGAGAGAGAGAGAGAGAGAGAGAGAGAGAGGAGATAAAAGAAAAGGAGAGAGAGAGAGAGAGATGAGAGAGATAGAGAGAACAGACAGAGTAACGAAGAGACAGACAGACAAAACAGACAGAGAGCAAAGAGAGAGAGAGAGAGAGAGAGAGAGAGAGAGAGAGAGAGAGAGAGAGAGAGAGAGAGAGAGAGAGCCAGAAATACAAAACGTAAATGATTTGCCCATCAATGATGGATTGTGTGATCTGAGGTAATCAGTCACTATGTCACGTGCCCGCGGTAGAAGGACAGACTAGGGTCAGAGGTCGTAGAACTTCATGTACATTGGTCTGGGCCTGTCTTATCTGTCCACTGGCATCATCCTGGATGTCTAGAAACAAAAGGGTTAACAGCCAGCAGCGATTGGAAGGTCTGAAGTGGAGAAATGCCTTGTTACGTCAGTCTCTTTCACATCATAAATCTAGGTTTTCCTTGGTTTTCTGTGGCTGTAAATCTATATATCCTTTTGCTGTATACTTACTGAGCCAGTACTTTGTTGATGGGCACGAGCCATGTAGAGGATCGCCACCGTATCAGTAAAGGTTTTAATGGTTGAAAGGGCATATTCCATCAGGAAGAACATCACCACATCAAAACATATTTCCATTAGTCGAATGGGCGTAATCTATTTTGAAAACTACTACACAACAGCTTGTGAATCAGAACTACATCAACACACACCAATAGGCGACTTTGTTCCCATCATTATTGTTGGTCTTGGTTTTTGTGATCAAAGTCACGCCTGATCTTGTGCACAGCTGTTCTCAAACAACATGTCTCACAGGTGGTAATTTGCTTCTCCAGAAGCTTGGTCAGGGTCCACTTTGGCCTGGGATATGTCAGTCATCATCATCACGAGCCCTGCCGCATGGCGTTGGCGATCATGGCCCTCCTTATGCATCTATCTATCCCTTGTTGCCGCAAGCAGATCTTCCACCCTCTCTGTCCTCAGCCATCTGCAAGTCCGTCCAATATTTCTCGCTGGGTCTACCTGGTGCTCTCTTTCCCTCCAGCTGTCCGTTGTGACCAGTGGTCTAATTTCCCTTTCTTCATAAAATGGCCTATGAATGTTGCCTGTCTTTTCCTAATCTTCCTATCAATGATCTTCTTGTGTCTGCCTCCATCAAGACAGTCTTGTTGTTTTCTTTGCTGCCCATGGAACTCTCAACATTCTTCTTAGAAACC
>JAPXFY010000019.1:67921416-67931416 GCA_030674185.1 Monoplex corrugatus
TATAAAAGCCATTTTAAGTAATTTAGGCCAGTTTTTTCATATATTTTCGTGTCCTTATTTATGTATACATTTATTTGTATTCAGTTGTTTTTTCCCCTCTGGTGATAAATTTGGCGGATTGGTCACCGGCATGGGAACATCCTTGCATTATGTGGGCGAATGCATTGAATATGTGAACTTACATTTTTTTTTCCCCATTTTTTCAATAATGTCTTCTGTGGTTTGAGATGTTTGTAGCTCTGACATGACTCTGCGCAGTCGGCTGGGCTTTAAACAATATCACTACTACTGATGTATCTGTATCAAGATTGTTCATTATGTAAAAGCATGTTTAAAAAGGCGACCTTCCACAAAGGAATGAATCTTATGTCACCTCACAGTGTTTATCGCTAGCAGCTGAAATAGGAGGTAGAGGGGACAGGGCGTTTGGTTTTGGAATTTGATTGAAACTGATTTTGTAACTCTTCCTGTACATGCTGCATCCTATGAATTTCTGTTATATTGGTTCCTTCCTGGTGGAAATATTATCAAACACACTTATTCTACATTTACGGATTTTTCAAGAATGCCTTCCATTTCTGCAATGACCCCAGTCGATTCACACATAACACACGTTTCCTTGCATAAACAATTGTCTTGGCTGCAAAGAAGTTGTGATTCGGGATTTTTTGTTTTTGTTTGTTTGTTTTTGTATGTTGTTTTTGTTTCTCAAATACTTGTGTGAATCAGAAGGGTGCCATTTTCTTAAGCCCATAAATGTCTGATTTTAAAACGGGTTTCAATATTAGAAAAAGAAAGCACAACACTTGTATAAAGATTTTTTTTTTAAATGTAAATAACGGGTCACCTTTGACAATTGAGTCTTTCTACCAGAAATATTGTATGTCTTTGTGGACAGAAAATAACGACCAGTCATTTACTTACTTGCATTAGTATAGAGCGATTCATCCCGGTACTTTCTACTCACACAATTTCAGACATATTTGAATCATCATTATTAACATACAAATTGTTCGTCAGCCTGTCTAAAAGTCCAATAGTGCAATATTTATAATTCATTCATCTTTCTGTTCATAGTTACAGTTAGCTAGTTTATTGTAAATATTTGTTGTAGTATGCTACTTCATTTGTTAGGTTTACCCTCCCCCCCCCCCCCCCCCCCCCGACATTTGCCTTGTCCTTGCTTCTTACTTGTTTTTTCACATGGTTTCAGCCCGAATATGTTTTGATGCTCGAGTGGGCTATAAGTAATATGAATTTAAACTTGAACTTCCTTTTTTTTTAACCAAGACTGACTACACATAAACACCTGCAATTGCCCTTCCTGATTCTACTCCCCTTACCCATATCGCTATTTTTACGTATTTATTTTTTCATTTATTCAATTATTTTATTGGAATTTGCTAGGCAGTACTTTCACTTTGTTTTCTGTCTTACTTTTCTCTTCATTTCTTCTTTGCTCGCCTGGTCTTCTTGTGGTTTGTTTGTTGTTGTTTTTTTGTTCGTCTGTGTGTTTGTTTGTTTGTTTCTTTGTTTCTTTGTTTCTTTGTTCGTTTGTTTGTTTGTTTGTTTATTTCCTTCTTGCCTTTTTTCTTACTTTTTTTCTTTCTTTCTCTCTTTCCTTATTTCCTTTTGTTTCTTTTTTTTTCTCGTTGTTTACTTTAACACAAAGAGCAGCTAGAATGTCCATGGCCTACTTTTGTCTTTGTTTTGTTCATGATATTTCAATTCAGTTGAGGGCTTTATTTTGTTTATTTGTTTGTGTGTTTGTGCTTGGTTTGTTTGTTTAATTGGTTGTTCGTTTGTTTGTTGTTTGTTTCTTTCTTTATTTCCTTATTTTCTGGACTGGCTGTGCTGTTAGGAGTAAAACAGTACGGTCGTGAATCAAATTCTGTTATTCATATTTATCTTTTGTGAAATGTCAGTTTCTTCTTGGATAACATTTCGTCAGTCTTTCTGTTTTAATTGTAATAAAACCAATATGAAGATTGGCACATTTGCCATTTCCTCCTGCTTACCTTTACGTTAAAGTGTTTTCTACTGGTTTTAATAAGTTTCTCTTTTACTTCTTTGTGTTATTCATTTGCTCTTTGTGTTCTTTTGTATATGACTGACAAAGTTCTGTTGACCAAAGGTTTGCGCCTCTCTTGTTTTGGTATACCAAACATCTGCGCATTATGAATCAGAACACACACGCACCGCCACACACACACACACACACACACACACACACACACACACACACACACACACACACACACACATATACACACACAGACACAGACACACACACACAGACACACACAACACACACACACACCACACACACACACACACACACACACACACACACACACACACACACACACACCACCTGGGTCAAATTCCAGGGTCTGAGTCTATTTTTTCGCGTGCATGTTTGCATTTGTGTGTGTGTGTGTGTGTGTGTGTGTTGTGTGTGTGTGTGTGTGTGTGTGTGTGTGTGTGTATGTGCGTGCGTGCGTGCGCGCGCGGCGGCGTGTGTGTGTGTGTGTGTGTGTGTGTGTGTGTGTGTGTGTGTGTGTGTGTATGTGCGTTTTCTGATTCCTAATACGCAGATATCGAATGCTTTCGATTACAGTATCGCTCGAATAAATGACAGACAGAGAAAAATCTGGTGGTCAATAGTTACAAAAATTAGACATGCCATTTATTCAACAGCTTTTTGTTGTTGTTTGTTTTTTTTGCTTTGAAAACATCAACCAAACTGTAAATAATTCCTTCAAGATGCTTTCAAAGAGATTTAATCAAGTTTCATATGAGCAGTTTGACCCAATCCTTAAGGGAAGTTCCGGCCTAGTGAGCTAATCAGCTCCACGACAGAAAGGCCCAGTCTCACCTAACACAGACCGATGCCATTTTCAGGAGAACCAGTTGTCACAGACACGGGATAAACCGATAATGTGGCGTCTGACTAATAGTAGGAAACTATAACCGTTTGCTTTAAAACTGCGCTCGACTGAGTGATGCCATTAATACCTGCTGAACAGATGAAACGAACATGTCAATAATTTGATTTTAATGTTGCAAAGCGTATCGATGCCATTTTTAAGTGTTGGAATCCGATTGAAATAAATCTGCGAACAATTTAGTTTCAGTGATCAGATTTGTGTTGAAGCCATTTGTAAGTGCTGAAAATGTTCTTGAAAGAATTCTTCAACTGATTCAATTTTAATGATCCAAACTGTAATGATCGTATTTATTATTGTTGAATTAGCTCAAATCTGCCAGCAATTTGTTTAACAAATCAAAATCGTGTTTTTATTGCTTTGGTCATCAATTTACAACACAAGTGTATCAGATTACCAAGGTAAGAAATAAACAGAGTAAACAATTCTGTCATGTGACTGTAATTGTCAGAATACTGCAAAAAGCTGGGAGATTAGGTGACTCTATCTTGTGATCATGAAATCCTCTCATGCAAAATAACAGCAAATGGCACAACGTTGATACAGATTGATAAATTCAAATACCTGGGAACGATCATTTCATCAGACGGCAGATGCACATCAGCAATAGCCGGCAGAATCGGTTAAGCCAAAACAGCATTCAAGAAGATGACAAGCACAAAACAGCATTCAAGAAGATAAGCACAAAAGCATCAAAGATGAGCATTCTTACCAACAAATGCCTATCAATTAACATCAGGAAGAGAGTTCTTGAATGTATATAGAACCAATACTGCTGTACGGATGCGAGGCGTGGACAGTCAACAAACAAAGCCAGAACAAGATTGAGGCAGCCGAGATGTGGTTTCTAAGAAGAATGTTGAGGGTTCCATGGACAGCAAAGAAAACAAACGAGACAGTCTTGATGGAGGCAGACACAAGTAGATCACTCATAAGGAAGATTAGGAAAAGACAGGCAACATTTATAGGCCATTTTATGAGGAAGGGGGATTTGGAGCACCTGGTCACGGCGGGAAAGCTGGAGGGAAAGAGAGCACCGGGTAGACCCAGGGAGAAAATGCTGGACGGACTTGCAGAATGGCTGGGGACGGGGAGGGTGGGGGGGGGATGCTAGGGCAACGAGAGATAGAGACAAATGGAAGTCCATGATTGCCAACGCCATGCGACAGGGCACCTGATGATGATGATGATCTTGTGATCAAATGCCTGAACTCGACAAGGCGGAAACTATGATATAGAAAACTTATATCAAACCTTTAATAGACTAACATTGAATACATGTATGATGAGCATACACCGTAATTCCTTCAGAGGATAACTCCACTGCAAAACACTGAATCTGAACACATGTATTAAAGATTAAAGTTTAACTGCTGCTGAGAATGCAGCATTTGCATAATATACTCTTAATTTTGAATCTTATGTTATTATTAAATAAAACTATATAATCAGTTGAAAGAAAGGATAATGGACGTTTATGCAATGTTTCTGTAATAATGTAATAGTGCTTAATAGATCTGTCTACGTACATAAGAGACATGTCTCTAATTTTCTTTGTGTTAAAGGTGTACTGACATGAACATTCAGTGTGTTATCTAAAACTACCAAACATAATATATAGAGTTGCTGACAAACTGTTGAAATACAATTTATTGTATATCATTACATCATATTCAGTTGTCATAGCTGCTTAACACGTTAATTCCAAAGAGACAGTAGTAGCAGTAATTCTTTGAAACATACCAGCGACCATTAACTATTAGCTTTACGCTCTAAATGGTGTAAAGTTTATAGCAATGTTTCCGTTTTTTCTATAGTGCACTAACGTTCATTTTTTTCCGACAACTTTAGGTAGCAGTTTACTCACAATTAATTGATTATTTTTTCATGGTGTTATTATGTTCTTTGTCGTGCAGTTCTGATAAACTCAATGTACAATCGGCGATGAAATCATCATATATCCTGTCTATGTGTATCGATGATTAGCAACAACTGTAAGTAGATAGCAATAAGGCAGCAAACAAAGTCGATTTCAAACTCATATATTTCATATATGTTTTTTTCTAATCTTGAAAAACAGCGATCAATAATGCTATAAAACACACACAAACACACAAACACAAAACACGTGTGTGTGTGTGTGTGTGTGTGTGTGTGTGGTAGTGTGTGTGTGTGTGTGTGTGTGTGTGTGTGTGTGTGTGTGTGTGTGTGTGTGTGTGTGGTGTGTGTGTGGTGTGTGTGTGTGTGTGTGTGTGTGTGTGTGTGTGTGTGTGTGTGTGTGTGTGTGTGTGTGTGTGTGTGTGTGGTGTGTGTGTGTGGTGTGGTGTGTGTGTGTGTGTGTGTGTGTGTGTGTGTGTGTGTGTGTGTGTGTGTGTGTGGGGTGTGTGTGTGTTGTGTGTGTGTGTGTGTGTGTGTGTGTGTGTGTGTGTGGTGTGTGTGGTGTGTGTGTGTGTGTGTGTGTGTGTGGTGTGTGTGTGTGTGTGTGTGTGTGTGTGTGTGTGTGTGTGTGTGTGTGTGGTGTGTGTGTGTGTGTGGTTGTGTGTGGTGTGTGTGTGTGTGTGTGTGTGTGTGTGTGTGTGTGTGTGTGTGTGTGGTGTGTGGTGTGTTGTATACTGATACTATTTTTTAAAATTATTTTAATGAACATCGGAGAAAATCTGGCAATTTGATCCTTACATCAAGAAGCAGTTGGAAAGGTCAACTGACAGAACCTTGATGAAACTGAGCACGTGCACACACAGTGCACTGAAGAGTTTTTACAACAGACCAAAAATGGTTTCCCCTCTCCTGTCTCTATGTTAACGAAGTCACTGTATACTTGTTATCCCTTTCCGCTGCAGTAGACAATCAGGCACGTGACTCTCACAATGCTTCTCTCCTTTTTTTGCAGGTCTCAGGTGTTCAGTTGTTAGAGCGCTATGTTAATAAGGCTGGAGTTGTGGGTTCAATTCTCGGATGATGCCATGTTTCAGTGGTCCATAACTAGTTGTGGGTTCAATTCCGGACGAAGCCATATTTCAGTGGCCTGTTAGCTCAGTTGCAGGAGTTCCATGGGCATAGCAAAGGATACGGGTTCAACTCTCGGCAAGTCACGTTTCTTTTCTTTGTTCTTTCTATTCCTTTTTTATTCTTGTTTTTTTTTCTTCTCTATTGTTTCTCTTTTCTTTTCTTTTCTTGTTGCCTTTTCTTTTTTTTTCTTTTTCATTTCTTATCTATCTTTCTTTTTTTTTCTTTCTCTCTTTTTTTTAATTTCATTTCTTTTTTCTTTTTTCTTTATTTCTTTTATGGGTTAGCTGGTTCGTTAAACAGAGCCGTGGAATCAATGATCTGATAATTCAAGTTCAAACGCAGCACTCAGCATCAAAAACTTGCCGAGTTACTGTCCATCTTCGTGTTTCTATCAGTCTGGTAATATCTGCATAATGTTTCGTAGGTCCCTTCTTCACAACTCTCCCCCCATAGGGTTTTGCAGCAGGTTAAGGAGCTACCAGAACATTGCTGGCAGATTTGGGTAGAGCTCGTATGGAGATGTCCATATGCGATGAATCCCACTTGAACAAACTCCAAACTTCTTTTCTGTATATCCGGTATCGTGCAATCCTTCCTGTTTCTTGTGAGCTCTTCTTAGGCTGGTCTTTCAAGCTAATACATTGTCCACGAAGGGAAGTAACTGGCTGACACAGGGGTGGATAACGTGCGATATACACATTATATATACATAATATATAATAACAAAGAACATAACTCTTGACAGTCATGTAGGAATTATCTCCCATGTTGTAGAACTTCTCAAATCTAACACAGTCTGCGCTACCCATTCAGCAAGCATAAAAGCAGATACAAAGCACAAAAACCGTAAGCTTAGAACACCCCTCAAAAAAGTACCGCCCAAGCTTACCTTCATACTTTGCAACTACCATACACACAACTATGAGAGAGGAGAAAAATACATACAATATATTGGTCTTATGTTCAAGATTGACATAGTCTTTATTCTTGAACTGACCAAACACACACACATAGACAAGACAGAACATATACAGGGTTGCTTCCAAGGCATATAGGTAATACCAAAGAAATGTGTGTGTGTGTGTGTGTGTGTGTGTGTGGTGTGTTGTTGTGGTGTGCGTGCGTGCGTGCGTGCGTGCGTGCGTGTGTGTGTGTATCAAGATTTCGCACATTAGTAGTAGTAGTAGTAGTAGTAGTAGTAGTAGTAGTAGAGTAGTAGTAGTAGTAGTAGTAGTAGTAGTAGTAAGTAGTAGTAATAGTAATAGTAGTAGTTGTAGTTGTAGTTGTAGTAGTAGTAGTAGTCTACTGTTGTTGTTCTTATCATTATTGCATAGTCATAATTCTTCTTCTTCTTCTTCTCCTTATTAGTATTGTTGTTGTTGTTGTTGCTGCTGTTGTTGTTGCACGGTCATATCTTTTTAGCGTTCATTAATAATTTAGGCCGTGATCGACCGTACGGTATAATGCTGATATGGTAACCAATTGGAAGTTCCTTTAAATCTTTCAGGTTGCTGTATGTACATGTTGTATGAACGCCAAATCTAAATAAATGATGATTTTCGGATAAAGAAAATGTCATCTTATTGGAATGCGGTATTAACACATGTGAACAAACACAGTAATATTGTGAGGGGAATTATACAACGAAAGTTAAAACATGCGTGTTTACCTTCCTTGCATAGAATTATGTCTCTTTTCTAAATGTGTTCAGGATCATCTGAACAAAATGGGAAATGATCTCTACAGCTTTATATATATATACATTTGTAGATATTAGTATTGTTTATCAATTTATTTAGCCAATAACATATTTTGGTCGAAAAATATGGTTTAAAAATTCTTATAAATGCATTAAGAACAAATGAAATTAGTATTTATTCATTTATTTAGTAAATAACATATTTTGTTGAAAGTATGATTTAAAAATTCTTATAAATGCATCAAGAACAAATAAACAGGTCTGTGAACAGAACATGTTTGAAACAGATTACGTGCACACTAAGCGCACTATAGAGTTCAGTTTTAGTTTCAGTTTCAGTTTCTCAAGACATCACCCTTATGCTCAGAATAAGTTCCGTACGTATGACAGCAGAGGTGCCATGTGATAGAGAAGCGATCCCAAATGATCGGACATAGCCCATAAGCCTGCACATAATCATCATGCATATGCAAGGTTTTAAGATACTACCTCGGATATAGGTTATATGACTGTATTTGTATCAACCTGCCATTATTAAAATTACCTACATTGTAGTGAACTGTGCATCTCCATCGGGAAAAACAGTCTTTTCCCATACAAACAGATGAAAAAACCTTGGTCCACGAGCCTTCTCTGTTTCTGGTCCGCTCTCCTGGAACAAACTTTCTCTCTCAGTCCGTCAGCAACCTACTTTTGTCTCCTTCAAGTCCGCTCTCAAAACTCACCTTTTCTCCTCTGCATAAAATCCTGACCTCACTCAACCCCCTCTACAGCCTGTTTCCACTCGGAGTTGAATCACTTTGTAATTTATATTTTGTATAATATGTTTTCTATAATTTTCCATTGCTTGTTTTTCCCCATTTACATGTATAGCCATGTGTATGTGTGTGTGTGTGTGTGTGTGTGTGTGTGTGTGTGTGTGTGTGTGTGTGTGCGTGTGTGTGTGATGTGGCGTATGTGTATGTTCAGCGTTTATTTGATTTATTCAAGATTTTGCGCTATGTAAATATTGTAATTATTATATAATTATTATTAATTATTATTATTATTATTATATTATTATATTATCATCATTATTATTATATTATCATTATTGTTATTATTTCCAACTCTCAAAGTGACAGTCCAACGCCCCACACAACAAATCGAAAAACAGAAAAGGAAAACTCACCCTTGACGCGACACACAGTTCCAAGTAACATCTTAGTATGGTTTATCACGTCCATCACTCCAACTCTCCCAGTCCATCATCCCTGAAAAAATCATCACCACTAAAACAATAACAATTATAGTCTGTCCATCACATCATCTGTAGATTCTTGCCTATTGTCTTTTTTGTTTATTTAACATTCTTTGATATCTGATTGAAAAAAACGCCCATTTTTTAATTTATGTCATGGAAATGTAAGCAATGCTACTTTAAAGCTAGTGTACAAAGTTTATGTGATAGGTGATGGCTCTTATTTTTCCTTTCATTGCGTAGTTTTGTTTCAACTTCTATTTCTTTTTTACTTAAGACGATCGATGATCTGATGACACAGACTTTGGTTGTGAAGGTATGATTTTAAGTGCCTAAGGACATATGATTTTCTACGATGCAAACTGTATTTGTCATAGTCACTTTACCTGTAATGTTTGGCACCTTCACTTCCTTTCACACCAGCACGTCTGGGACAGTAGACCCATGACGCTTTTGTACACGTAATGAAATTGTTCATTGTTTCGTATCAATCTAGGATCTCTTCTCGCCTCTCCATTTTTTGTAACTAGGTTCATCGAGTGCGCCAGGGTGAAGGCTTGACTGTTTATTGTTTGTAAAAGCTGAACAAAAGAACATTTTGCTTTCCCCTTTCAGTTTCGTGTCCAGAAGACATTCATTCACTTCACCTCAGTTAAGCGTAGTCAGGCACGAGACTTCCGACAATGCTTCCCTCCCCTACATCCGGGATTTCTTCCTCAGATTGTGCACGTGCTCTTACACCGGTTTCCAAAGCACAGAGAGCACTAACGAAGGGAGGTAACTGGTCGTCACAGGGGTGGATAAGGTGCACGGACAGTTACTGCTCTTTACTGTTCGTTAGTGATTTATCCCATGGTCAGGCTGGTTGGGCATCGCTGATACTGATGGAAAGGAAAGGGGGGGGGGGGGTGGCGGCAGGGAGGGGGAGGTTGTGTGTGTTCTAATGAGTGGTAAGTGTTCGGGTCCATCATGTTCGTTAGTGACTTACCCCCGTCGTCCAGCGTGCTGGGCATAGCTGACATTGGAGAGATTGGACAGTTTAAATTCTCGTCAGATTAGGATGCGTGGGTTGGCTTGTATCGATAATGAGGTGAGGAGAGTGAT
>JAPXFY010000019.1:67958916-67971416 GCA_030674185.1 Monoplex corrugatus
ACTGTGGATATGTTCAAAATATTCTGATGGTGGAAATGGGAAGGGTATTGCTCATGCTATGGACTTTCATTTTGGATTGAGAATGCGTGACAATGTTGTACTCCAAATTTTCTTTAGTGATATATACATATCCAGGTGTTAATCAAGTCTGAGAGATACTGACACTTGTGATGTTTCTAAGATAATTTAAGTAATACTCTCAAGGATGTATACTTAACATAGATGAGATTTTACAGTGATGTCCCAGTTGTTTTTTTTTCCAAAAAGCATACATCCTGTTCAGGTTTGGATAGGAATCTGTCATGGCTGAAAAATCCCATAATATGTTGGGGGTTTTTAACAGATGATTGCTCAGACCCATACCTTCCACTTACTTGCTCATTGTGCTCAGGACTTCAGCACACTGACTGATGTAAGTTTGGAAATGTAATGGAGAATTGGCGGGAAGGTGTCGTTGAGACAAGTTGAAGTTTCTAATATCTGACTCTTGAATGATAAGTTATACAATACGAAAATATGTATCTACGAGACAACCTGCACCATATGGTATAGAAAACCTCAATCTAGAGCTATATCAAAATCATAAACCTCATGTCATAGGAAAATGTGTACCTCATGTAAGGAAAATGTGTACCTCATGTAATTGGAACAATGTGTAGCTCAAGTCATAGGAAATGTGTATTTCATGCATACGGAAATTATGTACCTATTAACGGAAAATGTGTAGCTCAAGTCATAGGAAAATATGTACTTCATGCTATAGGAAAATATGTACCTCATGCAATTGGAAAATGTGTAGCCAATGTCATAGGAAATATGTACTTCATGCTATAGGAAAATTGTACCTCATGCAATTGGAAAATGTGTAGCTCAAGTCATAGGAAATATGTACTTCATGCTATAGGAAAATATATACCTCATGCAATTGGAAAATGTGTAGCTCAATCATAGAAATATTACTTCATGCTAAGGAAAATATGTACCTCATGCAATTGGAAAATGTGTAGCTCAAGTCATAGGAAATATGTACTTCATGCTATAGGAAAATGTGGACCTCATAAAATTGGAAAATTGTAGCTCAAGTCATAGAAAATATGTACTTCATGCTATAGGAAAATGTGACCTCATGATATGAAAACAGTACCTCAAGCTGTAAAAGACCTTACCTCATGCTGTAGGAAAATCATGTACCTACATACACTGATAGCAGGTATGGACAAAACTTGCATAAGAGACCTTACCTCATATGTAAAAAATCTGACATACATACACTGATAGCAGGTATGGAAACACTATGCATAAGAAGACCTTACCTCATGATGTAAGACAATCTACCATACTACACCTGATACAGAGGACAAAACTACGCATAAGAAGACCTTACCTCATGATGTAAGACAATCTGTACCATACATACACCTGATAGCAGGTATGGACAAACACTATCGCATAAGAAGACCTTACCTCATGATGTAAGACAATCTGTACCATACATACACCTGATAGCAGGTATGGACAAACTATCGCATAAGAAGACCTTACCTCATGCTGTAAGACAATCTGTACCATACATACACCTGATAGCAGGTATGGACAAAACTATCGCTCATAACACTATGTACGTGACAATGTAAAGTACATCAGTGAAGCTTGTCTGTCTTTCTTCTCGTTTTTTTTCTTTTTTTATAGATAATTATGTTTATCTGGTGCACGTTCAACAAGCCATTAAACAACTGTCCCTTGTTGGATGTAGGTTACACAAATTACAGACAAGTGTAAATCGATATGGCCCACACGCTCAACTGCCAGGTTGACTCCAAGTACAATTATAAATTGAGGAGGTAAAAACGGATGTAGCTGGTATTGACACTAAAACACGACGTCATAGAGTTATTGTTCTAACCACACATACAGGCTGTCACCTGATTCCGTATTGACAGACTTATAACCGGAGATTTGTTTGTTTTATGATCCCTTGATTGTTTGTTCCTTTGCTTGGAGATTGTGAGAATTTCACTGTCATATTTAGCATTGTTATTACAGTTGCTGTCAGTGTGGTGCGTTGTGTAATACATCGATTAGTTGAAGCCAACAACTTGCAAGTAATGTTTATTTCTCTTTCTATCAGAAGATCTTCACGAACAAAAATTGAAAAAAAGCAAAACTATTCCTATCAACGAAGACCAGAGACTAAAATTGTTTCCACAGGAAAATGTCAATATCATTATTGCCTTTTAAGTACTTGAAAATACATTCACAAGCACATGATGAAATTCATGAAAGAGCATTTTTACTGTTTTACCTATTTTAGTCAGAACAAATTGAGGCAACTAAAATGTGGTTTCTAAGAAGAATGTGGAGGGTTCCAAGGACAGAAAGAAAACAAACGAGACAGTCTTGAAGGAGGCAGACACAAGAAGATCATCAATAAAGAAGATTTGGAAAAGACAAGCAACTTTTTAGAACATTTTATGAGGCAAAAGAAATTAGAGCACCTGGTCACAACAGGAATGTTGGAGGGAAAGAAAACACCAGGTAGACCTCCTAGGGAGAAAATATTGGACGGACTTGTGAGATGTTCTTACAGCGACGAAGGGATAGATGAATATGGAGGGCTATGATCGCTAAAACCCTGCGGCAGGACACGTGATGATAATGAGTCAGGTACCCGTTGTTATCATTTATGTAATACTACTATTTCCAACATGACAAACTCATGGTATCCGCCGTAAATGAAACGAATTGATCACGATTTTTTTTGTTTTGTTTTCATTAGGTTTTAAGAAATTGACTGATTTCATTGAACATGACACCCTTCTTTTCAAAGCTTAATATCAATCTGAATAACCCCCATATCTTTCCTTTCTTGTATTAAGAAAATGGTATTATGCGCATGGTTTCACTCTGGGCTGTTCCTTTCTAAAGGAAACGTATCATTTGTCAAACCAAAAGGTTCAGTTCTAGGTCCAATCTTATTTTATCTTAAAACTGATTCACTTTTACACCTAACGTAAAATTATGTCACAATGTGTGCTGACTACACGACTATTTACCACATAGTAAAAATTATGATGTCACAATGTGTGTTGACTACACGACTATTTACCACAGAGTAAAAATTATGATGTCCAAAAAGGATCACAGTATACGTGTGTGAGACTGGCATAATGCAAATGTTACGCATATCTCTTCTACAAAAACCAAATCACGAAAATAACAATTCGTCTAAAGCACAAACTCTTGAAATTGTCTGTCAAGTTCAATTATAACTGATGATAAAAATGTAGTAGAACAACGTATACTTGGTGTGAACATGAACGAAATATGTACATAGAAACTCTCGTTTAAGATCCTAATAAAACCCTCTAAGAATATTTTTCTTCTTGGCAAGTGTTCATACTTTATTAACAATGAAGCAAAACAGACAAGAACAACACAAAGGTCACAATTTCCGTGCTAATTCAGGCCTATCATCCATTTTGGGATATAAGCCATCAATACGAGACCCCCACAATTCTTCGTCTAATGCTTTTACCTGTAGTCATCTTCAGGTAAGGCCCACCCTCCTGATGTCTGCTTTGAGGTCTCTTTGTAAGGTATATGTCGGCCGGCTTTTTTTTTTCTTTTCTCTTGGGGTTCCATGTCAAGGCTTGTCTGGTCACACATGACGCAGGTTTACGTAGTGAGTGCCCCACCCATCCCCAACTTATTCAAATTCACTCTGTGCCGGTATTTGTTCCACAGAACGATGTTAATCTCAACCAGCCTGTGAACCTGATGATTCTTCTAAGACAGCTGTTAATAAAAGCTTGCACTCTGTTGAGGGTAGTATTTGTCTTCCTCCATGTTTTGGCACCATACAGTAGCATTGGCTTCATGTTAGAATTGCCTTCAACAATCATCCGAATGTCAGTCAGTCAATTCACTGGTTATTTACCAGTCGCCGTGGTGTAGTGGTTAGCGCAACGGACTACCGATTGGAAGGTTGTTGGTTCGAATCCCCATCAGTCCATTCGAAAATCATTGTGGGTTTTTGTTTGGTTCTAACTGGCTCCTACCCAAAGTTGGGTGTGCTATGGGCTCATTGGGAAGACTGGGACCACACAGTCGAGTCTCATCCACTTCACGGATGCGTCATTGAGCATGTTGCTCAAATATTCTGGCCAGCACCGCGGGTGTTTGTATCTCTGGGCCTGGTTGACGTCGGGATATATTATGATAGTAAGCGTAGAGTACTGCCCTGTCACGCAGTCTCAATCCTAGATGGAACTTCATAGCATCATGGGTGTCATCCTTATCGAAAATCTGTTCCAGCTTAGTGGCGTTGAAAATGGGACACACACACACACACACACACACACACACACACACACACACACACACACACACACACACACACACACACACAACACACACACACACACACACACACACACACACAACACACACACACACACACACACACACACACACACATACACACACACTCGTTCAAATCACTGTTCAGTTTGTTGATCGGCGTGTCTAGTCTCAAACAATCTAACCAATAAACAAACCAATGAATCAAACTAATCTCTCTGCCTGTCTGCAGCTGTTCTTGTTTCAGCTCGAGGTATAAACTTCTCGCTGGCGTGAAAGAATAAAAGCCAAACAATCAATTACGAATGATTAATCAATACATTTGAATGAGACAGAGAGACAGAGTGAAATGAATGACATGTTATATCTGATCAGAAACTTTGCAGTTTCTAACAAAACAACAGTTTTGCTTTCCTTTCTTCATTGTTTATTTCTTTCGTTTTGTATTTTCTTTTTTTTTTTTTTTTTCAAACGTGTTTGCTTCCTTCGTCCACAGTGGCGTTCACAATAAATGCGATTCAAATGTTTTGTAACGAGAAGTGTGGCAAGATGATTCAGACGTTCGCCTGCCAAAAAATAAGTAATTAAAAAATAAATGAATAAATAAATTCAATAATAAATAAATAGATGAATAATAATAGTAATAAGAATAATAATTATAATAATAATAAAATAAAATTAAACTTGAAGTTCCATGGTTTGTTTCCCGTAGAGGCCTCAGCCTTTCTCCTCAGTTTAATTGGAAAATCGAAGTGAAAGTTCAGTCCTTCGGAAGGGGACGAAAAACGCGTCCGACCCGTGTGCCCCTTGTGTGTCTGCGCACGCTTAAGATCCCAAGGCGATAGAAAATCGTGATAAACAGGGAATTGGTCTGGCTACCCAGGTATGGAAATATCAAGATATAGATTCATTTCCCAGTAGCCTCCCCTTGAAGACCAATTAGCCGTCTTGCCTTCTGAAATCTCGGTAAAAAAAAAAAAAAAAAAAAAGAGGGGGGGGGAGGGCGGGGTGGTACTACACTGCGGGGACAATGGGGAGAGCAGCCCCAGTTTCACATGGTAAATTCAATGAGACAAAAGAAAATGAATATGAATATGAATGTGAATATGAATATGAATATGAATATGAATATGAATGTGAATATGAATATGAATATGAAGGGGGGGATAGATTATAGTCTACATAAATCAATTTTGAGAAAAAGTCAAAACACCCCAGACAGATCCTCAGTCACCTTTTCAGCTCCTAGTGCTGTTCGACTGACTGCGAGTTAAGACTGATTTCGTGGTCGGAGGTCACATATATATATGCATATATATATATATATATATATATATATATATATATATATATATATATATATAATATATATATATACAGACAGAAGAGACACGGACAGACACATAGATGGATACATAGATAGATACATAGATATATTGTTATTGTTATTGTTGTTGTTGTTGTTGTTGTTGTGTTGTTATTGTTATTGTTGTTATTGTTATTGTATTGTTATTATTGTGTAAAACCCAACTGACTGCGTAGAGCCACATCAGCTATAACCATTTCAAAACATATACAATATTCCACGGGAAAATAGTAAAAGAAAATATGTACACATATCAATGCATTCGTGCACATAATCTCAGGAGATGTCCCTGGTATTGACCACTCCGTCCAATTTTTACACATAAGGGTTTAAAAAAACAACAACCTGAACACAAATTTAAACATAAATAACATTAAACGTGTATAAAGACGCTAATTCAAAGCTTTTTTATCTCATTCCCTAGACCAAAAATGACTTGAATATGTCCACAATTATCATCCTAGGATACCTAAGACTTTATCGAACACTACAGTAATGACCAGCAAGCAGAAATATAGCAAAGAAGGATAGACAAAACAAAGCTGTACAGAAAAATACACTGTATTTCCAGAAGGTGGGAAATTATACGAAACCGACAGATCGGTAAATATAATATATTATATAATAGATACCACTTATTATCAATAGTAATTATATAATAATAGTTATAAATAAAAATAAATGATAAAATATAAATAATAATAAGATAGATAAATAGATAGTAGGTAGATAGAGATAGATATACTAAATGATTATTATAGTAGATAAGAAATGATTGAATAGATAAATTAATAATACTAGAGATAGATAAGATTATGAAATAATATAGGTAATAGATAAATAGATAGATAAATAGATATATAGGTAGATAGATAGAGATAATAGATAAAAGATATATAGGTAGATAGATAGATAGATAGATAAATAGATATATAGGTAATAGATAGATAGATAGATAAATAGATATATAGTAGATAGAGATAGATATAAATAGATATATAGTATAGATAGATATAGATAGAATAGATATATAGTAAAGATAATAGAAAATAGATAGAAAGAAAGATAGAAAGAAAGATAGAAAGATAGAAAGAAAGATAGAAAGAAAGAAAGAAAAGAATAGATAGAAAGAAGAAATAGAAGATAGATAGATAGATAGATAGATAATAGATAGATAGATAGCTATAATAGGTAGATAGATAGATAGGTAGCTATAGAATATAAATATATATATATATATAGAGAGAGAGAGAGAGAGAGAGAGAGAGAGAGAGGATAGATAGACAGATAGACAGACAGACAGACAGAAAGAAAAAAGACGGATAGACAAACAAACAGACAAGATAGATGTACAGTAGCTATGACAACATACAGATGTATGTATTCATACAAACTGAAGGAAAACAACCTTGGAGGAATAGAGGCGTGACAGATTCATATATACAGAGAAAGAGAGAGAGAGAGAGAGAGAGAGAGAGAGAGAGAGAGGCAGACAGACAGACACACAGACAGACATGCAGACAGATGGACAGACAGACAGAGAGGGGGAGACAGAGAGAGATGGGGAGACAGAGAGAGAGAGAGAAAGAAAGAAACAGAGACACAGAGAGAGAGGGAGACAAACAGACAGACAGACAGACAGAGCGAGAGAGAGAGAGAGAGAGAGAGAGAGAGAAAAGAGAGACAGCAGACAGACAGACACAGAGAGGGGGAGACAGAGACGGAAAGAGAGAGAGAGAGAGAGAAAAAGAGAGAGAGAAAGAATGAAACAGAGACACAGAGAGGGAGACAGACAGACAGAGAGAGAGAGTGAGAAAGAGAGAAACAGAGAGAGACAGACAGACAGAAAGACAGAGAAGAGAGAGAGAGAGAGAGAGAGACAGAGAGAGACAGAGAGAGACAGAAGACAGAGAGAATCTAGAGAAAAGACAGACAGACAGACAGACAGACAGACAGAAAGAAAGAAAGACAAACAAGCAAGTAGACAAAGACACAGAGACAGAGACAGACCAAAGCTTCCCCTTTTGCAGGCATAAGCGCTACGGTTTCGGCCAGAATTGCCCGCCCCATTCTCTATCCAGCCGTATCCTGACTGTAGTGGGAATCGAGTGATAAGATGATGGTCTGCTGTGCCATTATCACGTACTCAATGGCATGCCAGCTAGGATGGCTATAGGTCTCAGAGCGTAATTAGCGAAAAGAACAAATTAATTACACTTATTTGACTTGCTGTTGGCGTATACAAGAGACTAATTGCTTGACCAGTAGATGGAGGAATGGAACGATATATGTATATGTATATGAATATCTTTATGACTTGTTTGATGCCTTAATGCACCGATGAAGCTTGATGATAATCAAGCACTGTTTAGTGTATTACTTCATTAAATGTTAGATCTGGTCAGCAAAAGGAAGATCTGTTGACTGTTACACCGACGAAGTATCAACTGAGGAAAGCACGGAAAGTGACAATGTACGACGATGCAATCATACGCATTGCAATATTGGTTAATCCACAAAAACCCTATCTCCCCCCCCACCCCCCCCCCCCCCCCGCCCCACCGACTATTGTATTGTGGCCTAAGGCCGATGTACATTAAACAATTCTGAGTTCTGAGTCTCTCTCTCTCTCTCTCTCCTCTCTCTCTCTCTCTCTCTCTCTCTCTCTCTCTCTCTCTCTCTCTCTCCTCTCTCTTCTTTTCTCTGTCTCTCTCTCCTCTCTCTGTCTCTGTCTCTCTCTGTCCTGTCTCTGTCTCTGTCTCTCTCTCTGTCCTTCTCTGTCTCCGTCTCCGTCTTTGTTCTTCTCTGCCTCTGTCTCTGCCTCTGTCTCTGTCTTTCTCTCTCTATGTGTGTGTGTGTCTCTCTCTCTGTCTCTGTCTGTCTGCCTGTCTGTCTGTCTGTCTCCCTCTCTCTTTGTCTCTCTCTTTTCTCTCTCTCTCTCTCTCTCATATTCTCTGTCTGTCTGTTTGTCTCTCTCTTTTCTCTCTCTCTCTTTATCTCTGTCTCTCTTTGTCTCTCTCCTGCCTCTCTGTGTCTTTATCTCTAGTGAATAAATAAACATATATGTTATGTTATAAGTTGCTATGGCAAGTTGAAAATGTTTCTATGAAACTTTTACCGTGGAAAATAAGATATCGCCTTCATTGTCAATGCATGATCATTTCCTCACTCCCCCTCTCTCTCTCTGCTCTCTCTTCTCTCTCTCTCTGTCTCTCTGTCTCTGTCTCTGTCTCTTCTCTCTCTGATATTTTTTCACATGTAATTTTCTTCTCCCTCTATTCTCTCAATTTTTTATTTTTTTTTTTTTCTTATTATTTACTATTTTGTTTACTGTGTTTTCCTCTTCTCCTCCTCCTCTCCTCCTTCTTCTTCTTCGTCTTCTTCTTCTTCTTCGTCTTATTTTTATTATTATCACTATCGACATTATCTTTCTTTCTTTATTTACTTACTTATTCATTAATTTATCTATCTGCTCATCTGTCTATATGTCTTATCTATACTATCTATCTATCTATCTATCTATCTATCTATCTCTAAGTGCTGACTGTGTACGTTTCTTGATTTAATTGTCATGTTATCTTAATTTTAGTATTCAACATGCATTTTCCTTAAGCTGTACTTGTTACTGTAAACAAATGTCATGTGTATAGAATAGCAACGGCAAGTTTGAAAAATGGCTTCTAGCCAATAACTTTTACCGTTGAAAAATAAAGCATCATTGTCATTGTCATTGTCTTCTCTCTCTCGTATATGTATATGTATAGTATATATATATATATATATAATATATACTATATATATACATATATATAATATCTATATATATATATAATATGTATGTATCTCTCTCTCTCTCCCCTCTTTCTCTCTCTCCGTTTGCCTCTCTCCCTCCCTCCCTCTTTCTCTCTGTGCATACCTCCTTTCCCACACTAACACCTCCACCAAATCCAGACAGAGAAAATGTGATGTGTAATGTACCCTCTCAGACAAAACATTTCACAACACATAAGACGACCTTTGGTCCAGACAGACAGAATTAAGTGAAGAAATGAAACGTGAAGATTGTTTACCTTGTCCATTTGGAGATTGTTTACCTTGTCCACTCAATAACCCAGAACACCATACAAACACAAAGTTTCACAAAATAACACACACACACCACACACACACACACACACACGCACACACACACACACATGCACACACACACACACATACACACACACTCAACACACACACACACACACGCACACACACACACACACACACACACACACACACACACACACACACACACACACACACCACGCACACACACACACAGAGTCTCTTCACACAAATACAGACACACATTCTTTTTCACACAGACAGACAAACAGACACACACACACACACACACACACACACACCACACACACAATCAATATATATATATATATATATATATATATATATACATATATATATAATATATATGTATATATATAATACATATATTATATGTATATATATATATATATATATATATAATATACATATACATACATATAATATACACATATACATATACACTCACACTCACCCACTCACACACACACACAATCACTCACACACACACACACACACACACACACACACACCACACACACACACACACACACAGACATACAATTATTTACACATTCACACACATATACACACGCATAAACAATCTATTGCACACAGGCGAACACAAACGCACTCACACAAACACACACACACACACACACACACATATACACACACTCACACAAACACACGCACACATACACACACACACACACTCACACAAACACAAACACACACATATACACACATAAACAAACAATCGCATATCCACACACACACACACACACACACACACACACACACACCACATATATAATATATATACACACACAACACACACACACTAACTCACACGCACATGGAGTCTCTTCGCAGAGATGTAGATAAATACATACAGTTAAAACGTTAATAAAGCTAAATAGATAGAGAAAGAAAGTATGTATACATAAGGTTTGATAGGTACATGACTGAATAAATTAATTAATAAACAGGAAAATAGATACATGAAGAAAAATAATAAATAAGTAGTTAGCTAGCTAGCTAGTAGATAGATAGACAGACAGACAGACAACGACAGAAAAAGATAGCTAGCTAGCTAGATAGATAGACAGACAGACAGACAGATAGATGGATATATAGTATAGGTAATAGATAGATAATAATAGATAATAGATAGATACATAGATACATAGATACATAGATAGATATATTTTATTAATTTACATCGTTGAATAGTCTTGACGACAGCTTACAACGAGTGAGCTGGTACAGGCCATTCATATCTTCCCAAAGCCCAGTCACATTTTACCACTCATGAAAACAAACAGTCCCTCACACCTTCGACCCCCTCCTCCTCACTCTCAGCAGTGCCCAACCGGCTGGACTATGGGATAAATCCATAGAGCGTATACGTTATACGATCTCTATGGATAAATCACTGACGAACTCTAACGAGCAACGAACGTCCGTGTGCTTATCCACCCTATCGACAGCCAGTTACTTCCTTTATGGACTCTCTCTTTTGCTGAGAAACCAGAATAGGAGCACGCACGTGAAAGCGCGAAGAAGTGCCGGATGCAGGGGAGAGAAGCATTGTGGACCGTCACGTGCCTGACTGTCTACTGTGGCTGAGGAAGGGCGGAGGGAGGGGGTGAGAATTGCTGAACAAAGAAGGGGGAGGGGAGAGGTTGATGGTCTTTTGTTAAAACCCTCTGGTGCACTTGGTGTGCACGTGCGCTGTTTCAGCAATGTTCGGTCCCCTGATTCGTCCAACTGTTCTTGATGCGAGGATAAGACTGTGACTGTGACTTTGCTTTCGCGTTCTCTCTCTCTCTCTCTCTCTCTCTCTCTCTCTCTCTCTCTCTCTCTCTCTCTCTCTCTCTCTCTCTCTCTCTCTCTCTCTTCTCTCTTCTCTCTCTCTCTGTCTCTCTGTCTCTTTCTCTTTCTCTCTCCTCTTTTCTCTGTCTCTATCTCTTCTCTCTCACTCTTCTCTCTCTCTCTCTCTCTCTCTCTCTGTGTCTCTATCTGTCTCCCTCTGTCTCTGTCTCTTCTCTTTTGTCTCTGTCTCTGTCTCTCTCTCCTCTCTCTCTTTCCAAGAAAATTCATGCATACATGAACATGAAAAAACCGAAACCAAAATAAGATGAAATGATGAAAGCGAATGATTTGGATGGACAAGCCCTACTACGGAACCTATTTCTAATTTATAGCTTTTGGACATCATGGACAAAACCGTGGCTTTGCTTTCATGCTGTATCAAGAAAGGTTCAAACAAGAATAAAACATACAAATAAAGAATGATAAAAAAACAAAAATCAGGTGGACAGTCAGTTTAACGAACTTAACGATCTCTGATATCTTTTCTATTAAAATAAAACTCTTGTGAAAGAAGCAAATTTTGTCATTTTGTTTAAGATCAAATATTTCGTGACCGGTTACTTTCCTTGAGTTCTGTCAGCTGGAGACTCATCATCATCATCAGGTGCCCTGCCGCATGGCGTTGGCGATCATGGACTTCCATTTGATCTCTATCTCTCATTGCCCCTAGCATCTCCACCACCCTCCTCGTCCACAGCCACTCTACAAGTCCGTCCAGCATTTTCTCCCTGGGTCTACCTGGTGCTCTCTTTTTACTCCAGCTTTCCCGTTGTGACCAGGTGCTCCAAAT
>JAPXFY010000019.1:67981416-67983916 GCA_030674185.1 Monoplex corrugatus
CATCCATGCTTGCAAAGCAAAAGTTTAATCCATTGATTCCCTCATTCTATCCACCGGCTTTCTGCAGGAAGCTGGTGGATAGGGTAAGGGAGTCAAAAGGTTAAGTGTTTTTTTTGCAGTTACGTGAATAGGGTGCGGGAGTCAAAGGGTTAAAGCAGGTGGGGGTCGTTAGCTTTGTCAAGGCAGACTACCGAGGAGAGTGAAAAGTGTGATTTTCAGAACCCACGAAGCTACCCAGCCTTGACTAACTTACTCTATAACTATGAAAAAGGTTGTTGTTGAACCGGTGACTACGAGGCAAATTCTCCCCATAACAAAACTCTATCTGCAGGATGCTGCTGGACAGTGTGCGGGAGTCCATGGGTCAGATATTCACTGACTACTAACTCCCCTGATAATGGCAAGGGAGAAGTTGGCAGAATGGTTCAGACGTTCGCCTGCCAATAACTAAACTCGAGGTTCCAGGGTTCGTTCCCCTCACACGCCTCAACTTTTCTCCTCGGTTTGACCGGAAAATGGAAGACACACAGAAAGACACGATAGACCCTAAACTGAATTCATACCAGACATCACATGCAACTCTTCCGGATTATGTTTTCTTTTTAATTATTAATTTTCAACCAGACATTTTGATACTTTCCGGGGATGTCTTGCGTCAAGTGCCTCTATGAGTTTCTGTCACTACAGTTCAAGAGAATCTGAAAGTAGTTCTGTAGTGTTCTTTCATTCCGGTGTTCTGGTGCGTAGTGTTCCTGCTGTTTGACTGCAGATTATTCCTGTCACATTCATCACAAGAAGCAATATTAATGACATCGATTGTTTTTAATGAACGTTTGCAGTTCAACGTGTGTTCAAGAAGGTTCCACAGCACCAAAACAATCCCGTGTGCACTCTGCACAAATCTGCAAGAAGTTCTCCGAAAGACTCCTTAAGACTGCACATAATCCTATATGCTGAAGAAGTATTGAAATGGGCAGGGAGAAAAGACTTATGAAAAAGCGACACCACCAGAACGATAGGAGCGTGAACCTTTGACTCCCGCACCCTGTCCACCAGCATTCTGCATTGTCAACCATGCTAGCAAGGCAAAAACTTAACCCTTTGATTCCCTCACCCTATCCACTAACTTCCTGCAGGCAGCTGGTGGATAGGGTTGAGGGAGTCGAAGGGTTAAGTTTTGCAGTTGGTGAATCGGGTGTGGAAGTCAAAGGGTTAAGTAGGCGGCAAACAGGCCATTTCTTTATTGGCAGGCTGGGACTGAAGTGGACACATAAATGTTCAGTCCAGGGCTCCATGAAAGCAGCCAGTCAGCCGTGAACACGTGATTAAGACAAGGACAGGTTGGGATTTTAGTGTGGTTAGTTTTGAATTCATCTGAAATCCTCTCGCCAGAGTAATATAATCACATTGACAGATTTTTGTTTGTTTGGTTGGTTGTTTTGTATTTTGTTTTTGTTTTGTTTGTTTTCTTGTTTTAATCTTAACAATAATCTCTATAAGACCTGTTACATGCGGTTCTGGTGCCTCTGACTGTAACCAATTGATTTACTAAATCCATATTTCCTGTCTGATTGAGATTTTACGTTGGCGCTCACGTCAGGTAATATGGCCTACGGAGACAGTTATCCCCTTGTCGTATAAGGGTAGGAGATTATGGATGATGGATGAACGATGACAAGGTGTTCAGATGGTTAACACTCCAAACTGATAATGCACGGGTCCCGGGTTCCATTCTCCTTACATGGCAATTGTGGCATCAGTATGTACAGATCTTATGTTTAACGCGGAGACATCATCTTGAGAAACTGAAGCTGAAACTGGTGATCTGAAATAGGAGGTCCGGTCACTCTACCGTTTTGCGGGTAATACTTTCTTTGATCATCCGGCCTTGCCAAGACAATCCTGCAAGGCATAGTCCGGGAGGAAGGAAAAGAGGCAGACAGAAGAAGAGATGGGAAGATAATATTCGAGAGTGGACGGGCCTGGAGCTGAAGGATACAGTAAGGAAAGCGGAGAGCAGGGAGGAGTGGGGAAATGTTGTTGTCAAGTCTTCGGAGGCGCCCCGACGGACGGCCAGTCTAAGGGATCGGTGACGGTGACGGTGACTTTCTTTGGCGTGTTCATTCTCTATGTCTTCAGTCGTTTTGCTGATGTACTTAAATCATTTTCAGTCTCCCATTTCAAGCAATGACTACTACAGGAAATCGAGATTTTGTGCTTTTCAATGTTACTAAGACCTTGAAAAAAATGTTGGTTGAAATGTAAATTGACGTGATAAATTGTCACAACAGTGAAAGCTTATCTAAGATATTGTCAACAATTCTTGAGAAATAGCTGTCCATACAGTTTATTCTTAATATGCTGCTTTCAGGTACTTTTGGTTGCAGGACCGTGTAACCTTGACCTTGGAGCTTAGCTTTCCAAAATTATGAATTCACGATTGCGCAGTGCTCGACAGTTTCGACAAAAATTTTAGCAAAAACAAAACCTATTTATGATA
>JAPXFY010000019.1:67988916-67991416 GCA_030674185.1 Monoplex corrugatus
GCTACGCAGACGTGACTTAGAGAACACTTAACCCTTTGACTCCCGCACGCTATTCACCAGCTGCAAAGAAAACTTAATCCCATGACTCCCTCACCCTATCCACCAGTTTTCCCGTAGGAAGCTGATGGATAGGGTGAGGAAGTCAAAGAGTTCAAGTTTTTGCTGTGCTAGCATGGTTGATAGTTCAGGATACCGGTGGACAGGGTGCGGGAGTCAAAAGGTTAAAGCATGTATTAGATAATGGCGCTGACATAATGACAGGATACTTTAACGTGCATAGTTGATCATCTGCCTACATCAGTACACAAAGAGGACCAGGCTGTCAGGGCTATACAGATGCTTACCCGAGGGATCAGATAAATAATTCTTTCTTTCCACCAGGCATAATTGTTTCCCCTGTTGGGTTTCCGGGGGCTCTTTCAGTATAAATAGTATCCCCACCTTCTGGAAATTCTGTGCTAGAAATTTCCTCTTTTTGTCACTCTCTCTGTTTCTGCCTTGTTGCCTTGATTTCCGTCATTTCTACTTATTTTCTGCCTTAATGGTCCATTCATCTGTATTTTTTCGATTAAGTCTTACGTACTTTTTCTTCGGATTGATAATTGGGTACATGTATTAAGTGCATTTTTGGCTCTAAGGAGGTGAAATATGCGGAAGCACTTTTAGGTAATTTATGCCTGTTTTTTGTATGTTTTGGTGTCCTTCTGTATGCTTATATTTGTATTCAGGTGTGTTTTTTTTAATCTCCCCTGTGCAATAAATCGGACGGAATGGTCATACGCCGGGGACATGTCCTTAGATTATGTGCGCGAATGCATTGATATGTGTACTTAATTTTCTTTTCCTTTTTCTTTCCTGTTGAAGTTTTGTGTTTTGAAGCGGTTATATCCCTGGTGTGGCTCTGCGCAGTCGGCTGGGCTTTAAACAACAATAAAAATAAAGTAAAAAGGCAGTTTGTTAGCTGGATCGAACTCTGGACCTTTCAAATGCAACGTTTACCACCTTGACCACCTCGCAACTCAAAAAAACGAACAGAAGAGAGAGAGAAAGGAGACAGACAGACAGAGAAAAGAGAGAGAAGAGAGAGAGAGAGAGAGAGAGAGAGAGAGAGAGAGAAGAGAGAGAGAGAGAGAGAGAGAGAGAGAGAGAGAGAGAAACATACACGGACGCCTAACCCGATCTCTATTTTTACGACAAAAATACATTCTAATCGAGCGATGCCTATCATACTTATTGAGGTCAGCGCATATGAGAAGAACCTTGGTAACAGGTAAGACAAACAGGAGACAAACAGGATAGATGCCAGATGTCATTAACACTGTCTGACACTGGACCCTGGGGTGTGTAGGCAAGTCTGGACACGAGGTGTATATATTTTCACACACACACCCTGGGGAACGACGGACAATCTTTGTCAGACGATCAGTTCTGTAGCATCCTTGAAATCGACGATGGCTGTGACGTCTGGGCAAAGGACTGGTTGAAGATTTGTTTACAACAATTTGCTGTGTTTTTGAATGTTAGAGTGTCCTGTGTCTCTTTCACCACCCATGGGTTCTTTTTTTAAACTAAATTATTGGTTATTGTTTTGTAGTTGTTGTTGTTGTTGTTGTTGTTGTTGTTGTTGCTGTTGTTGCTGTTTTAGAGCATATTTGCTTCATCATCATCATCATCATCGTCATCATCATCATCATCGTCGTCGTCGTCGTCGTCGTCGTTATCATCATCATCATCATCATCATCATCATCATCATCATCGTCGTCGTCGTCGTCTCATCATCATTATCTCATCATCATCATCATCATCATCATCATCATCATCATCATCATCAATGCATCGCCATCGTCATCATAATCGTCATTATCAGCAGCAGCAGCAGCAGAATGTGCCCTACCACATGGTGTTGGTGATCATGGCCCTCCACACGAATCTATATTTTGCCGCTGTTAGTACATCTTCCACCCTCTCTGTCTTTATTCACTCCGCAAGTCCGTCCAATATGTTATCCCTGAGTCTACCTGGTGATCTTTTTTCTTTCTGTCCAGCTTCATTGTTGTGACTACGCGCTCAAATTTCTCTCGCTTCATAAAGTGTTCTATAAATGTTTCTTGTCTTTTCTTAATCTTCTTCTTTAAGTTCTTGTGTTGTGTGTGTGTGTGTGTGTGTGTGTGTGTGCGTGCGTGCGTGCGTGTGTGTGTGTGTGTGGTGTGTGTGTGTGTGTGTGTGTGTGTGTGTGTGTGTGTGTGTGTGTCTGTGTGTCTGTGTGTCTGTGTGTCTGTTGTGTGCCTCTCGTTTGTTCTGTTTGCTGTCAATGAAAATTTTAACATTCTTCTCAGAAACCACATTTTAGCTCCCTCAGCCTTGTTCCGACTTTGCCCGTTGACTGTCTACGCCTCACAACTGTATAACAGTATCGGTTCTATGCAACACTGAACAATTTTCTTCTAGATGTTAATTTATAGGCATCGTTTGATAAGAAAGGTTTTCATTTTATCTGCA
>JAPXFY010000019.1:67998916-68006416 GCA_030674185.1 Monoplex corrugatus
TTATGAATTGTACGCTAAATGTTTGAATAGAAAAGCAAATGATTTTTCCCGTACAGTTCATTATGTTTAGTGTATATGATTTTCGAGATATCTTGATCTAAATAAGTTGAATGAGCTGTCATACTGAAAATCTGAGGACATATTTACTTACATATGGTTTCCTAGCATATTTCAATAAGTTTTAACAATATAACTTGGAAGTTTGCACACTTATATTTTACGGTATTTGCAAGATGCTGAACGTAAGTCTATGCTTTTAAATTGATAAAAAAAAAAGTGTTAAAATACGAAACAATATTTTCAATGATTTATTCAATTAATAATCCTATAGGTTTGTAGAACTAACTTTTGTGCATAATAGCTTAGAATTTAGTTCTGACATCAAAATTAACTACGCAACGTAATTTTGAAAGCGGCTGCCCTTAATTAAATGTTTGGGGTTTTTTTTTTGGTGGTTTTTTGTTGTTTTTTGTTTGTTTTTTGGTAAACTTACTCATGCTTGTGCTGTCAAATGTAAAAGATTTTTGCTTTTTTTTTTGCTGTTGTTAATTCCATCCTCTTTGTTAATTTTAGACAAAACTATTATATTATTGTAGTGTATAAATGGCATATCACCAATAAAATCATGTGCCCTTTTCAAGTAGTACTCAGACATTCGTGCAAAATCAATATGACTTCTGTGTGTCTTCTGTCCACGATTTTAGATTCAGATTAAATTCCCAAAATAACGTCTCAGAGCTTTGAATAAATGTCATAAGCACTGACGCAACGGATGCCAAGTGACATAGAAAACCCAGCATTATCATCGTATATGCCACGAGCCTGATCATAAACCCTATGTGGTGGCAAGGTCTTCAGGTCCTACCTAGCCTATGGAGTGTATGTCTATCGTTGTATCAGTCTGTCAGATACAACTGAGGCTACATTGTAGTGAAATGAAATGCATATTTCCATATCTTCATATGTAGTGTTCCATAGACAAACAGACAGATTTTTGGTGTCTTTTGATTTGGATGCATGAAGTTTCCTCCTGTACCTAATGGACTGTATAATTCTTTCATCTTAATCTGCCTGTTATTTTGTTAAATTCGAAATTCATGCTGTTGTAATCATATTTTAATTATAGAACATTAATAGATGTTCACTTAAATATATTTATTCTAGGATAGAGACAGGTTATAGTGATGGATCACGTGAGCTCTTAGCACTTCGTCTGCAGCCCTGTCAACCGTATCATTCTAATAAAAAAGAACAATAAGATAATATCCAACAGAAAGAAATTGTCGATGTTCTTAAGGATGGAGTATGAATTATGTGGCCAATTTCTATCAGTTCTGTTCTTGCTTGTGGCTTTTTATTATGCAGGAACTTGAAGTGCTGGTTTTGAATCAAAACAACAAGTTATCGGTTATACTGTCTTCAAAAAGCTTATTACATAATTCAAAGCCCTCAATAGTGCACAGAGTTCAGCTGCAAATTTTGTTTTGTTAAATTCTGTGTGAAAAGCTTCTGTATTAGGAGATAGATGTTAAACGAGCTGACAAACTATGCAGTTTTTCCTCAAGCATATAATCATCAGCACGTAAACGTTTACATTACCGGGACAACTGTTTATCGATATGACATTTAACGCCACGTGCACGTAAACGTGCACTGTCTTCCTTTTTAAATCAGCGTGATGTGTGTCAAACCGTGCACGTTAAAATTCCCAAATGGGTGTTGATGAGAATAAAAGTCGCATACAATTTACAGCGTGATCAATTCCAGAGTCCTTCATGACGTCAGATGTGTATGTTGCACTTGTGACCCGAGAAGATATTGATTCAGCTCGTTTGGGAAACTCAATGTATATATTTGTGCTGAATTTGTTGTGAACTCTTGATGAAAACTGGAAGGGGGTTTACATGTATGTGCAAGCTAAAGGCTTGTGCCGTGATCATTCTGGTTCTTCTCTACCTGTGACGTTAGTGCATATGGAATTTATTCCGAGCGCGGAGACGTCATATTGAGGAAATTGAAACTGAAACTGAAAACTGATAGATGTATCGAAACTTATATCCTAGAACCAGTGAGAGGTGAGGTTTGGGCCCTTGCGTGCGGACGAGCAGTAAGTGCTTCGTTGAGTCAGATAGTTTGATGAAACGACCAGCGTCGTGGTTGGGCCTGGTGCCTTAGGACGTTGAAGAGAGGAAGAAGTCGTTATTTTGATGTTGTCCTTGGGACGTCAACACCAGTCGAGGTCAACGCCACTCTGTCTTGTGTGTCGTCGTCTCTGGTAGTTAATGTCGGAAGGAAAACTGCTGTAAAAGCACAGTTTTTTTGCGTTTGCCGCGAATGTACCATATCAAATTTACGTGCGGAAGTGCACAAAAGTTTCGCTAAGGGCTCCGTGAATTGTGTTGGGTTTGATACTGACGCCCAGAGCTCACCTCCAGTAAAGCAAACATGCCTTGGAATCACAATACTAACAGCAAATATATTGGATTGTATCTTAAATGTCTTAAAAATCACATGTTTTCTCACAGTTCTGAACCTGAATCAGAGTAACTGCAATGTTCAAGCAAACAGATTTCAGAACCACTCGAATATAAAATCAGAACTTATCTCTAGTTAACTACACACGGCAGACGACATTTTCAGACAGCTGCCCTTTGTCGGACGCACAAAAATGCACCCAAAAATACGTTTACACAAAAACTAGAGAAAAACAACAACAGCAACAACAACAAACAAACAAACAAAACTGAAAAAAAATTATCAACAACAACAGAATTTCCCTGCTGTGTGGGAATTTCCAGCTCAAATGAAACATCAAGAAATTCTATTGCTACTGCCGTTTTCTAAATTTTGCGAATTTATTTCACCATTAAGAATGATAATTATAGTATTTTAATAGCGCCAAATTTTGATAATTCAAATCAAAGTACACTCACACTTAAGAGATATACATGTGATCAACGGAGACAATACACAATATGCAGAGAAGACCGACACAAACTGGGAGAATGAGGTAGTTGTATAGTTCATTGCCGGGGAAAAGAGGTGGATTTTTAAATTTGGGTTTCATAGCAGAAAGGATAGGTCTTACGCAGAATAAAAGAGTGGAAGTATATCCCAGGCATTCCAGGCAGATGGCTTGAAACAGCAAGACAATACTAGTCAATAGTTCATAGTTCAAAATCTCGGAACCTGAAGGGAAACATGTCTGAAATTGAGCGCAAGGTCCGAGTTCTCTGCTGTGGTATTTTGCGCACGTCTTCCAAAAGCCAGTTGGCTCAAATTTGTGCCTGTCTTGTCTAATGAATTAAATAGGAGTTTCTCATTCTATTTTCATGTTGATGCATTTTTGAACCTGTTTAAATGATGTTTATAATTATAGGAGACACGACTTACGGACAAGAAATGTCAAAACGTGATTCGGTTGACAACGTGTAATGGTCGTGCATGCAGAATCCGTCACCACACAATTAAGAGGAAAACTGAAATAAACAATGATGTTGTCATTGTTGGGGAAAATTAACTATAAACAGTGGATCATTTATTTATCGAGGAGGGTGATATATTTGGCTGAGAATTCATTGCGTGAGTTTGTTTTGGAATCTGATTAAAACGCTTCATATCAATATCTTGATGATCAAAAGAGACACGTATCTATCAATTTATTCATTTGACTATTTTGTCTCCATGCGGGAGTCGCAGGTGTCCGCTGTTTTGGTAATTTTTTGTTTTTTTTTGTTGTTGTTTTTTTCAATTCTTTCTGCTTTTTGTGGACTAGTGTTACTGATATCCGTTTCCAAGTTGTTTTGAAATGCTGTTAGTTTGACGAACTAGGTTTATGTTGCATTGGTATACATGTATTTGTGTGTGGGAGAATGACAGACAGTTTCCTTCCAGGGGCTGTCTAGGCACTATCAGTACAAAGAGTGCTTGTGTGCTCTGGGACGTTGGTGTAGGAGTTACGATTTTTAACAGTAATGTTTCAGTTTCAAAGGTAGCGTAATTATGCGTGTGTGTGTGTGTGTGTGTGTGTGTGTGTGTGTGTTGTGTGTGTGTGTGTGTGTGTGTGTGTGTGTGTGTGTGTGTGTGTGTGTGTGTTTGTGTGTGTGTGTGTGTGTGTGTGTGTTGTGTGTGTGTGTGTGTGTGTGTGTGTGTTGTGTGTGTGTTTGTGTGTGTGTGTGTGTGTGTTTGTGTGTGTGTTGTGTGTGGGTGTGTTGTGTGTGTGTGTGTGTTGTGTGTTGTGTGTGGTGTGTGTGTGTGTTTTGTGTGTGTGTGTGTGTGTGTGTGTTGACGATGATATTTCTAGAACACGCAAGTAGACAATTTCCTGTTGTTTTATGTACACTGTGGCTAATACAATCATGTTGTCATGTTATCCTGTTATCATGGTACTGTGCCTCATCTCACAGGAGCCCTAAGCACCTTACAAATGTATAAGTGATAGAGGTGCACATCATCATCATCATCATCAGGTGCCCTGCCGCATGGCATTGGCGACCATGGACCTCCATCCATCTCTATCTTTCGTTGCCCCTAGCATCTCCCCCACCCTCCTCATCCCCAGCCACTCTGCAAGTCCGTCCCAGCATTCTCTCCTAGGTGGACATACATACAGCAAATACATATAAACACCTACCATAACAATCAAAGGGACGAACCACAAGTCATACAATGTTCTAAAAGCAATAGAATATCAATATGACATAACAAAATATCTACGACTACACGCCAGTCGCTACTGCAACTGCAGTATTAGTAGTTGTGACAGAATAGCAATAACAATATCAGCAGTAGCATACAAGGTGTGATAGAAGTTGTTGTATTAATAGCAGCAGCAGTAGTAGTAGTAGTGGTAGTGGTAGTGGTAGAAGTAGTAGTGATAACCACAGCAACAGTAGCAGTACAGGTAATAGTAGCAGTAATAGAAGCAACAATAATGTAATTGTGGTAGAAACAGTGTCATCAACAGAGCAGCCATAGTATAAATACTTGTGTCAATGCTTGCCAAAAATTATAAGACAAAAGACAAGAGCAAAGGTAACTGTCTTCTGTTGCTCTTTCGATCATCAGATGGTCAGTAAAATGTGCCCGGCATAAACAAAAGGACATACAACAAAAGGGGCAAAAAAGACTGATGGGGCACATACAGCGCATGGGGCAAAAGAGAGGGGTGAGAGGAGGATCAGGAGGTCGCTGCTGACCAGTAGACTTTGTTCATCTTTTGCCATTGTTCTCACGTATGGGGATATTTCTGCTTTCAAGAGATACCGCAATGTCTGTCCAGCTCTTGCCGTTCATAATGTTCTTTCCGTCAGCCTTCCTTTTTCTTCTCGTCTGTCTGTCTGACTGTCTGTTCGTCTGTCTTCTGTCTGTCTGTCTGCCTGTCAGTCTGTCTGTCTGTCTTACTCTCTCTCTCTCTCTCTCTATCTCTCTCTCCTCCCTTCCTCTCTCTCTCCTCCCTTCCTCTCTTTTTCTCACTTACACATACTGTTTCTATCTCTCTTTCTCTCCATTATAGAACCAGAGAGACAGGCAGACAGATATATAGATAGACAGACAAACAGGCAAACATACAGACAGACAAACATGTATATGCATACATATATATATATATATATAATGTGTGTATGAGGCCTATATACATATATATATATATATATATATATATATGTATATATATAGAGAGAGAGGGGGGAGAGGGAGAAGAAGACAGAGAGAGATAGCAGAGAGAGAGAACCAAGAGAGAAACAGAGAGAGAGAGAGCAGAGAGAGAGACAACACAGAGACACACAAGAGACAGAGAGAGAGACAGACAGACAGAAAGAGAGACAGAGAGAGAGAGAGACAGACAGAAAGAGATGAGAAGAGAGACAGAGAGAGAGAGACAGAGAGAGAGAGACAGAGAGAGAGAGAGAGACACAGAGAGAGAGAAGAGAGAGAGAGAGAGAGAGATAACGATATACGTAATGTTGATGTTACATATTGTTGTCCCAGTACTGATCAATGTTGATGTACGTCGTTAGACCTATAAATACATGAATAAAAACATATACAGATAAATAAACAAATGTGCAGGATATATTTTACAAGCATATTTAGACTAAGCATGTGTTTCACATCAAGCAATCACATCGATGCAGTTTGACATCACTCAAACCTGGGGGTAAATTTGGCATGGTACCCTAACTTGCAATACCAATTGTTAGGCCCCTCCTGCAAATACATACTTGTGTTCCCTGTTCCAAATTGCTCTACTCACACGAAAGACAAAGAATCCTAATATCTTAACCCGCGGCTCCTTTTTCCCACAAACTTTGTTCAAGTATTGTCCGGTCACGACCGAGAGAGCAAAGAAAAGGAGATCATTGATTTTCATTTTCAGCGAGTTTGTGCTTAATCGCGTATTAATCTTTTCTTCCGTATTTTTCATCGCTTGTATTTGGGGTCTTGCCTCCAGCACATCCCATGAATTGAGTGGACGCCTTTTTGTTTTTGGACCTGATAGTGCATTGCTGCTCAGAGGAAGTTTAGCGCATGCATGATGCAGAGCAAGTATTTGTGTTTCATGGACATTTTTGATTTGGTGATTTTTCAAACACGACCTCAGGATGGGTGTTTTGTGTTGATAGAAGGTTTGTTTGCTCCTGGGACATTTTTCTTTGTTATTTGTATCCGTGTTCTTTTGTGTCATTGGTTGGTTGGCTTGTTGGTTCTTTGATTGATTATCTGTGTGGTTTTGTAAGATGTTATCAGCATTTTGGTTTCTCACCATTATTTTAAATACGAATGCGTAAAACGGTGTGTAGATTTGGTGTCTGCAGGCTTGCAATAGTCATTCTTGCAAGTCACAGCTCATGCTGAGAACAAGGTATGCTATGTTTCAGTTTCAGTTTCAGTGTCTCAAGATGACGTCTCCGCGCTCGGAATGAATTCCATGTGCACTGACGTCACAGGTGCCATGTGATGGAGAAAATCTAGAATGATCACGGTGCAAACCTTAAAGCCTGCACATAAACCCATGAGTTGGACAGGTCCTGATGTCCTACCGAGATAGTTCTATAACCCTGGGGTCGTAGGGGAGTGAGGTGACAGAAACCTCAATTTTTCCCAGGGCCAGCACCACGAGGGCAGCGCCCATCCCTCTCCCTCGCACAAATTCATATTCATCTTTTTTTTCTTTTTTTCTTAACCAAGACTTCAGAAAGGCTACAAGGCTAATTGGTCTTCAAGGGTTGGGACCTGGGGAATCGACCTATTTCTCCAATGCTTTTTTTTTACCAAGTCAGCCGGGCAATGCCCATTGCTCATCATGATTTTCAACTGCCGTGGGATCTTTAGCGTGTGCAGCCAGAGGCACACGGGTCCAACTCGTTTTTTCGTCCCCTTCGGAAGGACAAGACGTTCAGTTCGATTTTCTGGTCAAACTGAGGAGAAAATTCGATCCCTCTACGAGGAGCAAATTCTGGAACTCGAGTTTAGTCATTGGCAGGCGAACTGGTGAAC
>JAPXFY010000019.1:68021416-68023916 GCA_030674185.1 Monoplex corrugatus
ACAGAGAGAGAGAGACAGAGAGAGAGAGAGACAGACAGACAGACAGGCCAACAGAGATAGAACACCACAAGAGAGAGAGAGAGACAGACAGACAGACAGACAGACAGACAGGCCAACAGAGATAGAACACCCAGAGAGAGGAGAGAGAGAGAGAGAGAGAGAGAGAGAGAGAGACAAGACAGACAAAGACAGGCAACAGAGATAGAACACCAGAGAGAGAGAGAGAGAGAGAGAGAGAGAGACAGAAGAGAGAGAAGAGAGAGAGAGAGAGGACGAGAGACAGACAGCTGACAGGCCAACAGAGATAGAACACCCAGAGGGGAGAGAGAGAGAGAGAGAGAGAGAGAGAGAGAGAGAGAGAGAAGAGAGAGACGAGAGACAGACAGACAGGCCAACAGAGATAGAACACCCAGAGAGAGAGAGAGAGAGAGAGAGAGAGAGAGAGAGAGAGAGAGAGAGAAGAGAAAGAGAGAGAGAGATCTGACAGTTTGATGACTAAATAGCATTTAAAGCATTTAGCCGAAACAATACAGAAGGCTGGTTTAAAAACATCAATAACAACGAAAATAGCAACAGCCAGTTACAGAACCATTAATCACGACATGACTAGTTGCACCATAACAGTAATCAAAAAAATAAACATATACATGAAGAAAGAAAGAAAATAAGAGACAGAGAGAGAGAGAGAGAGAGAGAGAGAGAGACAGACAGACAGACAGACAGACAGAGACAGACAGACAGAGACAAAGACAGAGGGGAGAGAGAAACAGAGGGAGAGAGAGAGACAAAGAGACAGAGTGACAGAGAGAGACAGAGAGGGAGAGACAAGAGAGACAGACAGAGACAGACAGAGAGCGAGACACCGAGACAGAGACAGAGAGGGGGTGAAAAGAAAGAGAGGGAGACAGACAGAGACAGACAGAGACAGACAGAGATAGAAAGAGACAGACACAGAGACAGACAGACAGACAGACAGACAGAGAGAAAGAAAGAGACAGACAGCCAGACAGATAGACAGAGGCAGACAGACAGAGACAGAGAGAGTACACAAATGAACACCACACAAAAATTATTCAGTCAAGGCCACTGCCTCTTATGAAATGGATGTTATGCGTAGATGCAAATCAGATAAATGTAACCCAATCCACCATAGTCACCAAAATAACCATTGAAATTACTCGCGTGTAACCAGAACTAATTTCATCACATGCAGACATTAGTAAACTGGATCTGGATTTACACAGATCACGATAAAACTTTGGTGGCGTCAGTGTCATTTTAAGCTTATGCACGAGCAGTAGGAGACTACACAGGAAGAAGTACATTTCATTTCTTAGCTATGTTATCTCTTAGCCATGTTAACTCTTAGTTATATTATGTCTTAGCCATATTATCTATTAGCTATGGCTATGTTATCTCTTAGGCATATTCTATTAGCGGCAAATAGTTTCATGTTGTCTTCGTATACTTTGTTTGATGCGAAGGTAAGTTAACTATCTCACAGACACCAAACCTGAATACAGTAAAAGGTCTTTGGATATAATTTTTTTTATGTGTCCATTTTAAGTTTAGTATAATGGTTATAATGTACAAAGCACAAGAGACAGAAAGAGAGAGAGAGGGGGGGTGCTGAAGAGAGAGAGATCGGGTTGAAGAGAGAGAGCAAGAGAGAGAGAGCAAGAGATAGAGAGAGAGACAGGCAGACACAGACACAGCGATAGTGAGGGGAGAGAGAAAGAGGGAGAGCCAGAGAGAGACGAGAGAGACAGACAGACAGACAGACAAACAGACAAACAGAAAGACAGAGAGGAAGAAATAGAATAGAGAGGAAGAAAGATGAGATGAAAAGGAAGAAAAAAAAAGAAAAAAAAAAGGAGGAGAAGAAGAAGAAGAAGAAAAGAAGTTGAAAACGAAGAAGAAAGAAGAAGATGAAAAAGAAGAAGAAGAAGAAGAAGAAGAGAAGAAGAAGAAGAAGAAGAAGAAGAAGAAGAAGAAGAAGAAGAAGAAGAAGAAGAAGAAGAAGAAAGAAGAAGAAAAAGAAGAAAAAGAAGAAAGAAGAAGAAGAAGAGAAGAAAGAAGAAGAAAAGAGAAGAAGAAGAAGAAGAAGAAGAAGAAGAAGAAAGAAGAAGAGAAAAAGAAAAAAAGAAAAAAAAGAAGAAAAGAAGAAGAAGAAGAAGAAGAAGAAGAAGAAGAGAGAGCAGAAGAGGAGGATAAGGAAGAGACGTGCTGGTGGCAGACAATGGATTCGAAAGAGATGGAAAAATAATAAAAGAACAAAAATGCACCTCCATACAAAAAGACACCCCTCACAAAATTAGAAGAAGAATAAGGGAAAAACAACAAGAAGATGACAAAGAAAAAAGGAAGAAAAAGAAAATAAAGAAAAACAGAGAACGGATGAAAAAAATGGATGAAGAATAACATAAAGAAGAAGAGAAAGAAGAAGAAGAAGAAGAAGAAGAAGAAGAAGAAGAAGATGATGATGATGATGATGATGATG
>JAPXFY010000019.1:68031416-68033916 GCA_030674185.1 Monoplex corrugatus
AACATTGCATTCGGAGGGACGTCACTGAAGAGGTTCTTTAAGGAGTTCGCCGTGTAGCGCTTATGTCTCACATCGTGCAAGTCCAAACATTCTAATATGCAGCGATCAAACTGGCTTTCATATTGGAGGGTAGGATTGTACTCCAAATGTGGTCGCTATAAGAAGAGACTGCTTGCCTGTGAGAGAATACTGTAGCCTTTTTCCTCAATATTCTGCCATCACATATGGCTCATATGTGCAGGCTTCATTCTCACGACACGAGTATGTGTATCTTCTCCATCACATGGTATCAGAGGGGTCAGTACATAGAGAATAATTATTTATTCCGAGGTTATCTTGGAAAAGTTGATACTGTAATTGTAACTGTGACCCGACTATAAGTCGAATTTACTACTTCTCTATTATCAGCATGGCGGTTTTACTAAATCAGCTAAAAGGCCACACATACAGTACATAAATTCATAAATAAATGACTATACAGACGAAGGAAAAAAAGAGAGAAAGGAAGAAAGAAAGGAAGGAAGAAAGAAAGGAACAAAATAACAAAACGTAAATGAATACATGATTAACCCTTTGACTTCCCGCACTCTGTCCACCAGCATCCTGCATTTCTGTCGACCATGCTAGTAAAGCCAAAATAAACCCTTTGACTCCCTCACCATATCCACCAACATCCTGCATTATCGCTCATGCTAGCAAAGCAAAAACTGAACCCTTTGATTCCTGGTGGATAGGGTGAGGGAGTCAAAGAATTAAGATTTTGCAGTTGGTGGAGAGGATGCCAGGAGTCAAAGGGTTAAATTAATAGCAAATAAAAAACTACCTAAATAGCTAACTAACTAACTAAATCCCAAAACAAGTGTCTGCCCGCGTTCAAGCAAACAGGAACCAGAAAAACACGAAAGAAGAATAAGAACGCGTATTTAAGACAACAATACAGATTCGTATTTTTTCCTGGTTCCTAAATAACCATCAAATTAAAGTGGAAAAATGTATGGACTACATGGGATTGGGCCCATGATTTGTATATCATCAGAATGATGTTGTAACCAGCTCACCTAGCAAAGCCAGAGAGAAATCATTCAACACTAGACAGTAGGGATGGTATTTGCTGGCCCATACTGTATGGAAACAGGGTTAGTGGAGGGACAATTTCGGCAGGGAACATTTTGTGGTAGGACACCGGTTCTGTGGGTAAGTGACGTCTTATCTGTGGTGACGCTGACTGACAAGATGTCATGGCGTCAGTCCAGTCGGGGAATAAAATAATTAACCCTGATGTGGGTACATGATGGTTGAGCTTTTTGTCTGACACAGGACCAGAAGACTGTGTGTGTGTGTGTGTGTGTGTGTGTGTGTGTGTGTGTGTGTGTGTGTGTGTGTGTGTGTGTGTGTGTGTGTGTGTGTGAGAGGAGAGGAGGAGAGAGAGAGAGAGTATATAGGTTAAAAGGTTAAAGGTCCATGGTCAATATGGCCGTAGGGGCGGTGAACTGTTAAAGATTCACCGTGTCTAGGGCACGGCATTATGAAAGGCGGAGCCCATCCCTCTCCTTTCGCCGCCTTTTTAAACCTCCACCGACCGAAGTCAGGTACCCATTCACTGCTGGGTGGACAGAGTGAGTTTTCAGGCCGGAAAAATCGAACCAGCGTTTAGCGGATTCGAACCACGACCTTCCGCACCGCAGACGAGCGCTCTAACCACTCGACTACAGGCCTGTACCTACGTCAATGTAGGTGTCCTCTTCATGTTTACGTATACAGGTGGGGAGTGGTTAAAAAGAGGAATCGAAATCACTGAGATCTCGTCGTTTTTAGCTGAAATGATACCAATCAATACACCACATTTTGTGGTATACTAAATCAGAAATTTAGAACTGGCTGTGTTAAGAAACAATCGAATCAAGAACATTATAGTATTTCATGACAATTACTCAGCAGTTTCCGGATGCATTTTTTTGTCTTTGTTTTGTTTGTTTTGTTTTGTTTGTTGTTTGTTTGTTTGTTTGTTTGTTTGTTTGTTTGTTTGTTTTTGCCTCAGTGAACTTAGAATCTTTGAGTATCCTGACAGAAAATGATTTTCTGAGGTGGTCTTTTTTAACTTTGCTTTTAGGCGAAACGTTTCTGAGAATTCATGGACAATATTATTGCTTAGCCAGCTGGGCAAGTATGATTTGCTGGTTGACTGGTTTGTTGACTTGTTGGTTGGTTGGTTTTACTTGTTCTTCTTATGTCTGTTCTTTTGGGTGATTAGTTGGTTGGTTGGTTGGTTGTTGCTTGGTTGGTTTTGTTAGGGTTCTTTTTATGGTGTTTGTTCGTTCAGGCGGTTAATTAGGTGGTTTGTGATTGGTTGGTTGGTTCGTTGGTTCTGATTGGCTGGTTGGCTGGTTGGTAGGTCAGTCGGAAGATTGGTAGATCTGGTTACTTGGTTAGCTAGGTAGTTAATAGTAAGGCTGATGAATACCTGTGTTGTTTGGTGATTACTTCTTTGGTTGGTTAGTTT
>JAPXFY010000019.1:68041416-68046416 GCA_030674185.1 Monoplex corrugatus
AGATGTAGCTGAAAAGACTTTGGTATCATCATCATCATCATCCCTGATCATCATCATCATCATCATCATCAGGTGCCCTGCCGCATGGCGTTGGCGATCATGGACTTCCATCTGCCTCTATCTCTCGTTGCCCCTAGCATCTCCCCCACCCTCCTCGTCCCCAGCCACTCTGCAAGTCCGTCCAGCATTTTCTCCCTGGTCTACCGGTGCTCTCTTTCCCTCCAGCTTTCCCGTTGTGACCAGGTGCTCCAAATCCCCCTTCCTCATGAAATGGCCTATAAATGTTGCTTGTCTTTTCCTAATCTTCCTTATGAGTGATCTACTTACGTCTGCCTCCATCATGACTGTCTCGTTTGTTTTCTTTGCTGTCCATGGAACCCTCAACATTCTTCTTAGAAACCACATCTCGGCTGCCTCAATCTTGTTCTGTCTTTGTTTGTTGATTGTCCACGCCTCGCATCCGTACAACTGTATTGGTTCTATATAACATTCAAGAAGTCTCATATTGACAGCAAAATAACCATCGTTGAAATGTAGCTTTGGAAAAGGGCAGTCTGTTAGGTCAGACGTGGCAGGAACAGAACCGCCATAATCAGAAAAAAAATGATGGGAACAACACGCATCCATCATCAGAAAATTAACCCTTTGACTCCCTCACCCATCCACCTTTTTTCTGTAGGGAGCTGGTGGATAGGATGAGGAAGTCAAAGGGTCAAGTGTTTGCAGTTGGTGGATAAGGTGCAGGAGTCAAAGGGTTAAAATTGTTTGATAATCTGACAGGAATGTGTCACCACACGTGGCTCAACGAACATATAAGACACTGATAAATACGCGGAATTAGAGCAAGAGGCATAACAAGGAAGACCTGGGTTGATGATACGCAGGAAACCTTCAAACCATGAAGCATTTCTCTGCTTTAGCTTGCTACTAAACTTTAGCTTTTGTCTTTCCATGATATCAAATAGTTCAAGCGAACAGACGAGAGACGAACAAGATAGAGTCTGCAGTAATTTCCATTGGGAGGGCAAGAGGTCTACTTGTCATAGATCTGCTGGTACCATTTTTGTTTAAAAGCCCAGCGACTGCGTACAATCAGATCAAGGCTATAACCGTTTCAAAACATAACACAATACCTCAACAGGAACAAAATGGAAAAGAAAATAAGTACACATATCAATGCATTCGCCATCATAATCTGAGGAGATGCCCCTGGTGTTGACCACTCCGTCCAATTTATCGCACAGGGGATTAAAAAAAAAAACATACCTGAATACAAATTTATACATAACTAAGGACACTAAAACATACATAAAAATCGGGCATAAATTACAAAAAATTACTTCCATATATTTGCCTTCCCCACAGCCAAAAATGCACTCAATACTGTACACAGTTAATCAATCCTAAGAGAAAAGAAAGTGCGTAAGACTTTATCGAACGCATACAGGTGAATGCACGAACAAGGCAGAAAATTATGGGAAGAAATGACAGCAAGAAAAAGAACGAGGCAGAAACAAAGAGAAGGACAAAAAAGAGGAAATTTCTTGCACTAAATTTCCAGAAAGTGGGGATACTATTTATAAAGAAAGAGCCCGGCATCCCACGGGAAGTGGGGGGCATAGATCTACTGATGGACATGCGCGCTTCAATGAACATAGACTGTTTCGATGTCTGGCAGAGATAAGAGTAAGCAATACAGAATAATATTTACAAAAAAAATGTCAACAGTTTAGGTAAAAATCTTGTAAAACCTTACCAGGCGGAAAGCAGGATCAGTTTGTATCTTTCCATGACAATGGTCTCTATGGTGTTGTCTCATAAAGATTTTAAACAGAGCAATGGTGAGCAATCTTGAATCTAACTGAAATGTGTAACGGTTCACGTGAGCACTCATTCCAGTATCGATGTGATGTGTGTAGTGTGTGTGTGTGTGTGTGTGTGTGTGTGTGTGTGTGTGTGGTGTGTGTGTGTAGTGTGTGTGTGTATGTGTATGTGTATGTTGTGATGTGTGTGTAGTGTGTGTGTGTATGTGTGTGTGCGTGTGTGTGCGATGTGTGTGTGTGTGTGTGTGTTTTGAAGAAGACGAAGAAGAAGAAGAAGAAGTACAAGAACAAAGAACAAGAAGAAGAACAACAAGAACAACAAGAAGAAGAACAAAAAGAGCAAGAAGAAGAAGAAGAGGAGGAGGGACGAAGAAGAAGAAGAAGAAGAGAGGAGGAGGAGGACGAAGAAGAAGAAATGAACAAGAACAAGAACAAGAACAAAAAGAACAAGATGAACAAGAACAAGAACAAGAAGAAGAAAAACAAGAAGAATAAGAACAAGAAGAACACGAAGAACGAAAAGAAGAACGAGAACAAACAACAAGAACAAGAAGAGGAGGAAGAAGAACAAGATGAGTTAAAAGTAGACCTTTCTAGTAATTTTGACAAAACTAACATGTTCGTTGTCATGGGATCTTTAAACATCCGCTGAATGAATGCTGTCCACCGGAGCTCAGTCTATCATTTCACCTCAAGGACGGGTGCCTGCGTCATCTTTTAAGATCTACTGAAAGCGGCTGGAGATAAACCCTGTGTCATATCTGGGATTCAAACTGAGGTTTCTTGAGTCCAATGCAGTGGGTATAACCACTAAGCCAGACGTTCCTCTACAGGCTCTACAAACTTGGGTTTAAATGGCCAGTGTTAGTCGTCTAGAATGTAGGACTTGCTCGAAAGGGAATAACCACACTTGGGCAACTCCATACGCACTCCACCCGTATTTTTCTCGTAATCATCCACAGGAGCAGGATCGAGGCAGCCGAGATGTGGTTTCTCAGAAGAATGTTGAGAGTTCCATGGACAGCAAAGAAAACAAATGAGACAATCTTGATGGAGGCAGACACAAGTAGATCACTCATAAGGAAGATTAGAAAAAGACAAGCAACATTTATAGGCCATTTTATGAGGAAAGGGGATTTGGAGCACCTGGTCACAACGGGAAAGCTGGAGGGAAAGAGAGCACCAGGTAGACCCAGGGAGAGAATGCTGGACGGACTTGCAGAGTGGCTGGGGATGAGGACGGTGGGGGAGATGCTGGGGGCAACGAGAGATAGAGATGGTTGAAAGTCCATGATCGCCAACGCCAAGCGGCAGGGCACCTGATGATGATGATGATGAATCATCCACTTCGTTTTTATTCTAAGCCTTCACAAAATTCCATGCGCAAGTAAAAACGCTAGAATGGATTACTTTAGGAACTTGTGTTTTTAAGCCAGTTTCTCTAATGCATGTCTCTGGTATTGATCTGTACACAGAATCATTTGTATTCTCTTTGGGTTAGAGCCTTTGTCACATGATTAGTCTGTGCGAAGGGAGATAAGCAGACTACGACTTTCCCTGACCCAATCATCTCTCGTCACTGATGACGGCGCAGGTATCAGTGTTCGCCACAGAATATAGTCCGGCATGAAAGCTTGGTGGGAACTGTTTCTGGGTTTATAGCTGATGTGAGTGGATTTGTAGTCGACTGATTCAGAGGGGAAGAGAGAGAGAGAGAGAGAGAGAGAGAGAGAGAGAGAGAGAGAGAGAGAGGAGAAGAGAGAGAGAAGAGAGAGAAGAGAAGAAGAGAAGAGAGAGAGAGAGAGAGAGAGAGAGAGAGAGAGAGAGAGAGATATATGGATGGAGGGAGGCAACCGTTTTGAGTTCCTCGGAGAATTATGTGAAAGGAAGGAGAATGATAGATCAATTGATTGATTGATTGATTGATTGATTGATCGTCACTGTCCAGCGGTAAAGACAATGACACGATACACAAATGTTTGATTGGTTTTCAAAAAGTATAGACTAGGTTCCACACCAAGAGAGAGAGAGAGAGAGAGAGACAGAAAGACAGAGACAGAGACAGAGACAGACAGACAGACAGACAGAGAGCGTGAGTGAGTGAGAGAGAGTGAGTGTTTTGTGTGTATGTATGTGAGAGAGTGTTTTTAGTTTTGTTTTGTGCGTGTGTGATGAGTGTGTATGTGTGTGTGTGTGTGTGTGTGTGTGTGTGTGTGTGTATGTGTGTATGCGTGTATGTGTGTATATGTGTGTGTATGTATGTGTGTATGTGTGTGTTAATGTGTGTATGTGTGTGTTATGTGTGTGTATGTGTGTGTATGTGTGTGTTGTATGTGTGTATGTGTGTGTATGTGTGTGTGTATGCGCGTGTATGTGTGTATGCATGTGTGTATTGTGTGTATGTGTGTATGCATGTATGTGCATATGTGTATGTCTGTGTGTGTGTGTGTGTGTGTGTGTGTGTGTGTGTGTGTGTGTGTGTGTGTGTGTATGTGTGTGTATGTATGTGTGTGCATGTGTGTATATGCGTGTATGTCTGTGTATGTATGTATGAGTATACGACGTATCTGTTTTTCTGTGTGTATGCGTATTTGTGTGTATGGTGTGTGTGTGTGTGTGTGTGTGTGTGTGTGTATGTGGGCGCGCGTGCGTGTGGGTGTGTGGCGTGCGTGTGAGCGTGCGTGTGTGTGCGTGCGTGTGCGCGCGCGCGTCATTGAATGCCAATTTATGCTCAAAACAAGCAAACTACAATAAAGGTAATTTATTTTCATGCGTTTATTTCAAATGCATAATTGTAAAGCAACAAAATTAACACGAATTTTTTTTTTTTTTAATTAATCCTTTTTTCTGTTTACATTTTGAAATAAAGGAATGCAAACACTCACGCTGAATATACAAAAAAAAAAAAAGACTTTCCGTAATTTAAAACAAATATTGATTGATTCAAACTTGATTTGGCTTTCAATTTTTGATTTTAGGATTGCAAGCACTTCAACAATTTTACTATTCACATTTTCAGCGCTATTAAGGGAGACGACTATTTTTTTTTAATTGTTGATGGATGACGCAGACGCTGATGAACGGAATAAACAGGACTAAATAATCATGGTCTTGATGGAATCAGTAAATAGGAATGATTAAACATGACACTGATGAAACAAATTGGGATGAAAACTG
>JAPXFY010000019.1:68058916-68061416 GCA_030674185.1 Monoplex corrugatus
ATGAGATATGCGAGCAGTTTTACATAATTTAGGCCCTTCTTATGTATGCTTTAATGTCCGTAGTTATGCTTAAGGATGTATTCAGGTTTGTTTGTTTTTAATCCTTTTGTGATAGATTGGACGGAGTGGTCAACGCCAGGGGTATCTCTTTAGATTGTGAGAGCGAATGCATTGATACGTGCACTTATTTCTTTCTTTTTTTTGTCCTGTTGAAGTATTGTGTATGTTTTGAAACAGTCATAGCCCTGATATGGCTGTACGCGGTCGGCTGGGCTTTAAACGAAAAGAACGATAGCAATGACCATGGCTTGGAGTTTGTTTTTTTCTCCTTCTGTAAGTCAGCTGTAAGAGTCAAGGTTTTTGCAAGAAAAAAGGAAAATGCAGACACGACAAAACAGCCCGTCAGTTTTATTTCAGTGTTGATCAAAATGTTGTTGTTCCATACTGTGTTTCTGTCTAGTGAAGGTTGTTGTTTTCTGCGCAGTGCTGGAAAAGCAATTCATTTCGGTAGCCTTCGTCCGTTGATATGGTTTAGCGATATGCAGAGTCGTTATTTCTCTTTGTTTTCGAGGTTTTAAGGTTACCGTGATTTCTTTTTCTTTATTTTTTTATATAATCAGAATGTTGCTTTTCCCTTTCTGCCTCACAGAGGCCGTGGGGCATGGCAAAAGGATTTTTTTCCACCAAAGGAGACGTATTAAAAGTGAAATGCGATTTGAAATTTGAGTCCCTTAGAGGGTCTGACGGCCCACACAGCCTGAGGTGAAATCAGGGACTCCAGAATTCAGCAAGCCCACACATCATGAAGGTGGAAAACAAGATGGCCAGGCCATACTTACTAACTTCCCTTTTTGTGTTCTGTCTGACAAACGTGTGAGATAGTAACTCTAAACATCAAAGCTGTGGACAATACAACCAAAATCACCCATCAAACACATAAACGAATGAAGAACTGAATAGGTAACTTTGTAAACAAATAAATGAATAGGTTGATAAAAAGACATAAAATTGATCGATAAATGGACGAATGGATGGATGAATGAATAAATGAATAAATATATCAATCAATCAATCAATCAATCAATGAAATAATGAATGAATAAATGGATGAATGAATGAACGGATGAATGAATGGATGAACGAATGCATGGAAAACTGATAAAAAAAAGGAAGGAAGGAAGGAAGGAAGAAAGGAAGGAAGGAAGGAAGGAAGGAAGGAAGGAAGGAAGGAAGGACGGAAGGAAGGAAGGAGCGGATAAATAAAAACTCTTTAATTCTCAAAGGAATCCGATGTGATACAGGCTAATGGTACTGTAATATTCGCTTGAGAGCGTAACGGATACATGCGTCCGTCAGGTTTAAATTCTTTTGTACCGCGTGTATCGACATAATCGAAGGGAATTAAACCTGTTCCAGACTCTTTCAGACAGTTTTGTAGGAGTTCTTCACCTTTGACCATCATTCAATCATTCGATATCGGCTTTGTAATCCTGCGTTTGAATTGACCCACCGCGACCATGCTTCCAAAATGACATGAAAGGTAAACTTTCATAGTGTAGTGTGGGTTTGTGGTTGTTGCTGTATTTTGCCAAAACCAGTATATTCAGTGGAACAGAAACATCGATTGCATGTTGCATCGAACCTGTGTGGAGGATATAGTGTATTATACAAATGACAGGGATTTTTGTTTTTCGTTCTGTGCATTCCTTTTTTGATCATTTATATCAAGAATGCTGTCAAACACATACTTACTTCAAGTGAAACCATCTTGAAGTTCATTTGTTTTAATTTTCAGAGGTGATTGTTTTATGTCTATGCTGTTTGTGGATGATTTTTTTTTAAACTATCGTAAATAATTGTGTGATTTGAGAGAGAAGATTGCCCCCCTTTGACTGTGATACATTTGAGCTATAATTCACACACACACACACACACACACACACACACACACACACACACACACACACACACACACACACACACACACACACACACACACACACACACACACACACACACACAAAAAAACCCGACATAGGCGTCCTATGATATACACTTTGAAAATAATGTACAGAACTCAAACAGCCCATCAAACACTAACACGAAAACGATGCAATCAAGCCATATGAAAAATTCCTTTTTCCATGTTCTGTCAGTTTAACTCGTGTTGTGATAGATTAACTTTGGAAAACGTCAAATGACGATGGGATGGAGGGAAGAATCATCAAAGGAGAGGAGATGGACGTCAGCTACATACAACTAACCCACAGGAAAGTAAAAGGCTGTTGTTTGTATTTCCCATTCACCATACAGGATCAGTATGATGATAATTCACTTCCAAATCTACCGTTGTACCAGCCCGAGTTTGCCCTACAATTTGCGAGCCTTTCTGGCCCGAATTGGCCTCACCAGCCACTTCTGGACCCACAATCACCAATCCACCAGTTAAAATTTAAGTCGTGGTCTTCTTCGACAACGAAGGACGAACAACAACCACACA
>JAPXFY010000019.1:68066416-68073916 GCA_030674185.1 Monoplex corrugatus
TGCGCACTATCCAAGATCAGCAGCGTGGTAAATGGCTAATAGGTGGAGACTTTAATTCCCACTCCCCATTTTGGGAAAAGAACTGTTCTACTGTTACGAGCAATCGTTTGGTAGAAAATATCGTTGATAGTTCGCTTTACCTTCTAAATGATGGTAGTGTCACTAGGATCCCTGATGTTTCCAAACACAGGGCGACAGCCATCGATTTGTCTCTAATCTCACCAGAATTAGCACCATCCTGTACCTGGGAAACTCACAGAGACACTTTGGGAAGCGATCACCTACCTATCATCATAACCATAACTGACAAAAACATCAGGATGAAAGACAGCTCTCCTGAAATTATTCCAAAATATAATTACAAGCGTTCTGACTGGTCCTTATTTCGAACTGCTCTAGCTAATCAAGATTACAGACATTATGAAAGTGAAAATGTAGACATTATGTTTTCTAAATTCCAAGAGTCAATTTTAGCCGCTGCAGACCTATCGATTCCGAAACTCAAATCTTCTAGATCAAATAATCGATTGGGTAATGTTTGGTGGACAGAGGCATGTGAGAAAGCAGTTCAATATAAAAGGGAGAAATTCAAAATCTACATCAAAAGCCGGAAACCTGAGGATCATGTCGAAATGAAAAAAGCTAACATCCAATGTAACAAAATCATTGCTGAAGCAAAGAAAGATTATTGGGCATCATTCTGCACAAAAGAAATTTCAGATTTCAAAGATTTCCATAAAGTCTGGACGAAAATGAAACAAATGAAGGATGGAACCAACTTACCTAGGTGTCCGATAATGATTGAAACATGTAACACATTTCCTTCAGACATGGACAAAGCAGAAACTTTTGTGGATCTGTTCGCCAAAAACAGTAAAGTTGAAGGTTTATCTCCTGACTGCAAACATCACAGAGAAATGGAAGATTACAACCCAATCTACACTGATCCAGTACCACAGAATGATCTCTGGTTTAATTCTCCAATCACCTTAGAAGAGCTAAAAAACACAGTACTGTCTCTACACAACAAAAAGAGTTCGGTAGGTGTTGATGCAGTTTCGACTGAAATGATTAAACATCTCCCTGAAAACTACCTTATCTTCCTACACAAAATTTTGCAGAAATGCTGGGTTACTGGAACTGTGCCACAAATCTGGCAAAAGTCTATAGTTATACCAATCTTAAAAACAGGAAAATCGAAAACCGATAAAAACAGTTACAGACCTATTGCTTTAACGTCCCACACAAGCAAACTAATGGAAAGATTGGTCTTAAACAGACTTTTACACTACTGTGATAAAAATAACGTTATTCCGGTAAACCAGGCAGGTTTTAGAAAAGGAAGATCCGCAGTTGAGCACCTAGTTAAACTTACAACTCAGATCAAACAACAGTTTGCCCGCAGAAAAAGTGTTTTAGCTACTTTCTTTGATGTGAAAAAAGCTTACGATCAAGTTTGGCATAAACGTTTATTGTTCAAGCTAAAATTTGTTGGTTTATCGGGCAATATGTTCAATTACATTAAATCGTTTTTAGCTAATAGAACAATTCAGGCAAGAGTGGGAGCTAGTTATTCTTCTTCACGATGCCTCGACATGGGGATTCCACAAGGTTCAGTGATAGCACCTATTTTATTTAATATCCTTATACAGGATCTTCCGAAAGCTCTTTCAAATCGTGTTGTTTTAGTACAGTACGCTGATGATATATGCACTTGGATGAATATCACTTTAAAAAAGACAACTCCACAGAGAACGCGAAATTACATCAGGAAGTTGTATCAAATTGATCTTGATAATCTTGGAAACTATATGTTAGAAAATGGGCTGTCGTTGTCAGCAGAAAAAACTAACATGATGCTGTTTGATCCTGGTGGTAACTCAAATAACTTGCCTATTTTCAAATTGCTTGGTGAAGTGTTAAATTACAAACAGGTCGTAAAATTCCTGGGAGTTTACATCACGTCCAAATTGAGCTGGAATGTCCATTTTGATTATATTTTAACAAAAGCGCGAAAAACCTTAAATTTTCTAAAGATAATAAGCAAATTACCCTGGGGAATGGATACAAATGTACTGATTCATCTGTCAACAGCGCTGGTCAGGTCTAAATTATCCTACGCGCAAGAAGTTTTCTTCAATGCACCCAAATATTTACTAAAAAAGATTCAGAGCTTGGACTGCAAAAGTCTTAAAATTGCACTAGGTGTACCAACTCATGCTTCTACTCTGGAAACGTACAAAGTTGCTGGAATTCTACCTTTAAACAACCATCGTGAGTTAGCTACAGCAAAGTTTGCAATTAGAACTACTTCACAAGTGGATAATTTTGTGAGCAAAGAAATTAAGATCAGGTCTGATACTGACTTTCCAAAACGAGCAAAAAACATTTCATCACAAATTACAGCCGCAACTTACATATCTGGCCTGATCAAACAGTCCAACATAACAATGGATGAAATTGCTGAGAAACCAACGATAACGCCTATCCCTACATGGGAAATGCTAAATGCCACATTTGATCTCGATTATGCAAAAGTTAAAAAAGATGATAATGTCAACATTACGCTATCCACAGCTTGTGAACACATCGATGAAAAGTACAGTACCCACCTCCACATTTTTACCGATGGGTCAGTCTTAGCAAACCAGAGCGCTGGAGCAGCCTTTTATATTCCAAAATTTAACATTAAAAAGTCTTTTTTCATTGGGGCAAATGTATCTATATATACAGCAGAATTGGTCGCTGTTGTTCAAGCGTTGCATTATTTAATAAGCCTTCGGCCTGTGTCATTCAAAGTAGTTCTCTTTGTTGATTCAAAATCTGTATTATATGCCTTACAGTCTTTTGATACAGACACAAGACCTGACTTAATTATTGAGGCAAATCATCTAATACATTGTTTAAAGATAAATGGTTCGGAAATCAATTTATGCTGGGTGCCTTCTCATGTTGGTCTTCATGGCAACAACGTAGTTGACAGAGCAGCTAAATCCGGTGCCCTCCATTCTGAAAATTCCATAGAATTACATGTTAACACCTCGGTAAAAGAAGCTTACAACTCGCTAGAATTAGCATCATGGATTCGATTTCATGAACATTTAAATGAAAAATTTGTGTCTCAAAAAAGAATCAAACTTTCAGTTCAAAATATCTGTAAAAATTTGCAGTATTCCTCGTTATATCATTTGAGATTAATTGTTATGACATATTTTCGCATTCAACTGAACGCTTTGAAAACAAAATATTGTAACAACGTTTTATGTATTTGTGGCGAACAATTCACATTGTATCACTGTTTGTTTTACTGCAGAAAGCTTCGTTCCTTTTTACCAAAGACGTTTACACAAGGAAACTATCTTGAAACGCATTTTAAAGAAGTAGTATCGGATCAAGTTTTGTTAGTTAAAATTTCAGAATCATTGGTTCACAGTCCTGTTAATGCGTTACTTTAAGATTATTATTATAATTATGATTATTTTTGTTTTGTTTTGTTTTTATGACGATTTTTCTTTTACATTATTGATGTTAGCGTTGCTCTAGTTTCATTTCTCTGTTCATCCATATACTTTTTCTTAAGACCTTGCCGCTTCCTTTTAATTTTTTTTACGTCCCTTACTCTGTTCCCCTCTCCCCTCCACACCCCCCCCCCCTTATTTCATCCTCCATGCCATTTTTCCCCGTCTAATATCACTTATAGTGAAAAGACGTTAAATCAAGCAACGAACACTCACACACATAAACTGCGTACACCCTCCGGACCAACACATACAGACTGTCAGTCAATATTTCCCAACTGCTTACGCATAAATAGGAAACCCATTGTGTCTGTCTTGTAGTTTAACAGAAAACTGTGACTGTTGTATGGCTGAGTGTGATGGAACTATTTTTAATTCCACTTTAAGGTTTAAACAAGAAGTGGATTTAGAAACGCCAGACAATCACAACACGTCTAACTCTGTCTCTGTCTGTCTCTCTCTGTCTCTCTCCGTCACTCTCTCTGTCTCTGTCTCTTTGTCTCTTTGTCTCTCTCTGTCTATCTGTCTGTCTGTCTGTCTGTCTCTGTCTCTGTCTGTCTCTCTCTCTCTCTCTCTTGCTAGCTCTCTCTCTCTCTCTGTCTGTCTCCCTGTCTCTCTTTGTCTGTCTGTCTCTCTCTCTCTCTCTCTCTCTCTCTCTCTCTCTATCTGTCTATCTATCTATCTACCCATCTATCTATCTATCAATTTCTCTCTGTCTTTCTGTCTCTCTGTGTCTCTGTGAATCTGTGTCTCTCTGTCTCTGTCTCTATCTCTGTCTTTTTCTGTCTCTCTGTCTCTGTCTCTGTCTGTCTGTCTGTTTCTCTCTCTTTCTCTCTCTCTCTCTCTCTCTCTCTCTCTCTCTCTCTCTCTCTCTCTTTAAAGAAAATGAATATTCAGCAACGGCTGGCAAGTCTGCGTGCTAAAGGACTGTAAACTATGCCACGTGAATCCTTCACACTTACCGCCTTACATGGAGACTTTGGTCGTCGCTTCCGGCTCTTTGACCCTCATCCTGTTCTGCTCTTTCAGGCTGAAGAGCAGATTAAGGGACGTAACTCAACGACGCATGGACAACGCGTTTTTATTCAGCCATTTTTCATTCGCTGTATAAGAAAGCAATGGCAAAGCCACACCAATCGTGTTGACGTGGTTACCGCAATTGGCTGCAGGCTTGGAGGTTGTAGGTTTGAATCTTTATCAAACCATATCATTGTAACGGTTTTCAGTCTCATACGGTTCCTACTTCGGACCGAACATGATATATGTCGTCTGGATGACTGGAACCAGAAGTTTGAGCACTATCCATTACATATATTAATATATATATATTTTCTATAGTTCTCTATCTATCTATGTATCTATGTATCTATATATATGTCTGTCTTCTATCTGTCTATCTATCTATCTAAATATCTATCTATCTGTCTATCTATATATCTAAATATCTACCTGTCTATCTATCTATCTATTATCTATCTAACTATCTATCCATCTATCTATCTGTTTGTCTGTCTATCTATCTATCTATATATCTATCGATATATATATATACATATACATATACATGTATAATAATAATATATATATATATATATATATATATATGTGTGTGTGTGTGTGTATATATATATGTGTGCATATATATATATATATATAATATATTATATATATATATATATATATATATATAAACATATGTATGCATATATGTAGATGTGTATATATATACCATGACCGCCATATATATGTGTGTGTGTGTACAGAGAGAGAAAGCTGTTGGATAGGGCGAGGGAGTCCAAGGGTTAAGGGTTTGCTTTGCTAGCATGGTTAACAATGCAGGACGCTGGTGGACAGGCCGCGGGAATCAAAAACTTAATTTTATCGAAGTCCCTTTGCAACAAAAGCGTGGGAAATTTGAGAGATCATGTCGCCACCGGGCCACCCACCAGAGAAAACTCTGCACTGTTGCTGTGATTCAGCTTTCTAAAGACAATGACTACTGACCCATACTAACGACAGTTATTGCTCAATCACGATGCCAGACCGTGTAGGAGATCTCCGATAAGATCTGAGTTGTTATCGAAGCTCTGCAAGACTAGGATGATACAATAAAACAGTCGCTCCTCCCAAGAACAATTGTGGACTGGAACTCTCTCCCCCAGGAGATCGTCGATGCCAAGACCTCTGACACATTTGTGTCACGGGTCAACAGACTCCTCCAGTAAACTTCCCCATACTTTGTCTCGTTGTGTGAATGGATAGTGGAAGGATGTTGCGGGCCTGAGTTCCTACTGCAACCTGGGGTCAGCTAGTCCATAGTAATGGATGAAAAGCGAACGTGATAGCCTGCTGACTGCTCCGCACATAGTTTTTACCTTTTTTTTTTTTTTTTTTTTTTTTGTGCAGGCTCATGAGTAGGTAAGGTAGGGGTTGGGGGGTGGGTCACTTTGTAATATGAATGTGAATAATCTCGTGATACAGAAATAGGAAACAGAATAGTTTGTTTGTTTTTTGTTTATTTTTTAAGCAGAGCCCGCGTTTCACGGTCTCATAATAATCAGCCTGTTGATTGTGGAGACTTTACGGAAGAAGAAGAAGTTGATGTCTGTCGGAGTATCGATTTGTCTTATTTACGTCGCTTTTTTATCTGTCGTCAATTGTTATTAGTTGGAGTATCAATTTATCTTATTAACGTCGATCGTTATCAGTCGTCGATTGTCATCAGTCGGATTTTCCGTTTGCCTTATTTATGTCGATTGTTATCAGACGTTGATTGTCATCAGTCGGAGTATCGATTTGTCGAATTTACGTCGATATTTATCAGTCGGATTTTCAATTTGTCTTATTTATGTCGATTGCTATCGGTCAGAGTATCAATGTATTTTATTTACGTCGATTGTTATCAGTCGGAGTATTTTTTTTTCTTGTTTAAGGTGAATGTTATCAATCTGAGTATCATGTATCTTATTTACGTCGATTGTTATCAGTCAGAGTATCAATGCATCTGATTTATCTGGATTGTTAAGATCAGCTGATGATAAAATCAAGCATTTATTGATAGCATTGTATTAACTCTCATTTTGGATTTTTCGTTTGTATACGATCTGCAAAAACAGCATTCAAGAAGATGACAAGCATTCTTACCAACAAATGCCTATCAATTAACATCAGAAAGAGAGTTCTTGAATGTTACATAGAACCAATACTGTTGTACGGATGCGAGGCGTGGACAGTCAGCAAGCAAAGACAGAGCAAGATTGAGGCAGCGGAGATGTGGTTTCTCAGAAGAATGTTGAGAGTTCCATGGACAGCAAAGTAAACAAACGAGACAGTCTTGATGGAGACAGGCACAAGTATATAACTCATAAGGAAGATTAGGAAAAGACAGGCAACATTTACAGGCCATTTTATGAGGAAAGGGGAATTGGAGCACCTGGTCACAACGGGAAAGCTGGAGGGAAAGAGAGCACCAGGTAGACCCAGGGAGAAAATGCTGGACGGACTTGCAGAGTGGCTGGGGACGAGGGAGGTGGGAGAGATCCTAGGGGCAACGAGAGATAGAGACAGATGGAAGTCCATGACCGCCAACGCCATGCGGCAGGGCACCTGATGATGATGATGATGATATACGATCTTCTAGGTGACGATGCTCACCCAGAAGTTGCTTCCCTTCTTGTTCTATTTATATTGATTACATATACTTCAAGTGTGAGTGTTACGTGGTTGATTTCTTGTTTGCTTTCTTGTGTGGTGGAATTGTTATCCGGATATCTATCTAGTAAGTTGTTGGTTTGGTCGGTTCTTCGATTTGTGCATATCAAGGTGATATAATCCTCTGGTAGAAAGTGTTTGGAAGTTTTTAAGCAAAGTATCATTTACATGTTGACTGCCGTGTGAAAAATTAATGTCAAAGGGTTTCCGTTTAGACCCTCCATCAGTCTTCTCTTTTTCTCCTTCCCTCCTTCTCTCTCTTTCTTCTCTT
>JAPXFY010000019.1:68078916-68083916 GCA_030674185.1 Monoplex corrugatus
AGGGACTAAAAGGCACTGGATTTTGTTTAGGCTCAGGGACTAAAACGCACTGGATTTTATTCAGGCTAAGGGACTAAAACGCATTGGATTTTGTTCCGGCTCAAGGACTAAAAGGCATTGGATTTTGTTTAGGCTCAGGGACTAAAACGGACTGGATTTTGTTCAGGTTCAGGGACTAAAACGCACTGGATTTTGTTCATACTCAGGGACTAAAACGCACTGGATTTTGTTCAGGCTCAGGGACTAAAACGCACTGGATTTTGTTTAGGCTCAGGGACTAAAAGGCACTTGATTTTGTTAGGCTCAGGGACTAAAAGGCACTGGATTTTGTTCTGGCTCAGGGACTAAAGCGCATTGGATTTTATTTAGGCTCAGGGACTAAAACGCACTGGATTTTATTTAGGTTCAGGGACTAAAACGCACTGGATTTTGTTCAGGCTCGGGGACTAAAACGCATTGGATTTTGTTTAGGCTCAGGGACTAAAACGCACTGGATTTTATTTAGGTTCAGGGACTAAAACGCACTGGATTTTATTTAGGTTCAGGGACTAAAACGCACTGGATTTTATTTAGGTTCAGGGACTAAAACGCACTGGATTTTATTTAGGTTCAGGGACTAAAACGCACTGGATTTTATTTAGGTTCAGGGACTAAATCGCACTGGATTTTGTTTAGGCTCAGGGACTAAACAACACATTCTGTCATATTTTCATTAGTGTGGCATGGCATCGCTGTTTGTACAAGATAGATGAGGATAATTGGGTTTCAGAAAAAAAAAAAAAACCACATGAAAACATAACCAGAACTCGTATTTAATGGAACAAGACAAGACATGCGCACATTTTCGGCCAACTGTCTTTTGTCAAGGGACAGATGGAAGTCCATGATCGCCAACGCCATGCGGCAGGGCACCTGATGATGATGATGAAACTTAAGGAACAAAGAACAAATTACAGGAGAAAATGTCTGATGCAACAACAGGGAAGTTTGGCTGGTTTATTTTTTTGTTTCTTTTTTGTTTTTCTATTGATTTTTGTACTTGTTGTTTGCTATTTCTTATTTGTTGTCTTACATTTTACGCTTGACAAAATTTACACCTGTCCTCCCTGTCCTGTCCTGTCCTGTCTTGTCCTGTCTCGTCCTCGTCTCTCTCGTCTCGTCTCGTCTCGTCTCGTCTCGTCTCGTCTCGTCTCGTCTCGTCTCGTCTTCGTTCGTCTCGTCTCTCTCTCGTCTTTTCGTTCTCTCTCGTTCTAGTCCTGTCCGTCTTGTCTTGTCTTGTCTTGTTTCTTTCTTCTTGTTCCTGTTTTTCCCTTCTCTTTCTTGTCCTGTCCTGTCTTGTCTTGTCTTGTCTTTCTTCCCTTGTCCTGTTTTGTCTGTCTTGTCTTGTCCTTTGTTGCGTTTCCAGTTTTGTCTCTATTTTGTATCTTGTCTGGGTTCTGTTCGTTAAACGCGAGTTGATTCAATTGATACGATATTATTCTGGTTCCCTGTCTTGTTAAGAACTGCGGGGCAGCCCATTGGGTGGACAGCAAGTATCGTCCCGGCCCTATCCCGATTGTCAACATGTCTGAGACTGGACGTGACTTAGTGACAGCAAGCAACGTCAAACCAGAGTAGAATCAACAACAGACAGACCCGACCGACAACACACAGACAGCAGAACCAGACGACAACAAACACACGAACATACAAACAGTGACAGACAACACACAAAGAAACAGACAAACAAACAGACAGACAGACCTAACACAAAATGACAGACAGACCAACACACGGACAGTCAGATAACCAGACAGACAGACAGACCTACACACAAAATGACAGACAGACCAACACACGGACAGTCAGATAACCAGACAGACAGACAGACCTACACACAAAATGACAGACAAGACCAGACCAACACACGGACAGGCAGTAGCAAGACAGACAGACAGACCAACACACAAAATGACAGACATATGACAGACAAACCAACACACGACAGACAGGTAACCAGACAGACAGACAGACCAACACACAAAATGACAAAAGACCAACACGTACAGACAGTAACCAGACAACAGACAAACCACACACAAAATGACAGACAATGACAGACAACACAACAACAGACAGACAACCATCACACGTACAGACAGGTAACCAGACAGACAGACAAACCTACATACAAAATGACAGACAAGAAACAACACACAGACAGACACGCAACCAAACGGTACCAGCAGACAGAAAAACCCTACATACAATACCAGAAAACAGAAGACTGAATCAAACGAGACAAACTCACACTTCTACCAGCTGTAAACAGACTCCAGCCCTCGGCAAACATGCCATTTTCTGAGAAAAGGCATGATTAAAAATCCTGAGTGCGAATATAACATTATTTGCAACGTTTTGAATTTGTATTGTCTGCAGGTGTAACGTTACTAAATTAAGTTTGCATTGTCCAATAATTTCTATGGTGGTTTCTTTGCAAATGTATATTTGCATCACACACAAAACTTTTACCTATGTTGGGTCAGTTGTTTATCATTTCACGATATTTTAGACAAGATCGTATTTATATGTCGGTAGGTAGACTATGTAAATGTAATTTAACTGTCAACTTCCATTGTAATTGTCGTGTTTCGATTTTCTTTTCACAAACGTTTGTCTTTCATCATTTTTCAATAATAAAACAACCTTCACAGAGAGAGAGAGAGAGAGAGAGAGAGGAGAGAGAGAGAGAGAGAGAGAGAGAGAGAGAGAGAGAGGCAGACAGACAGACAGACACGCAAATATATACATGCAACACATATGCACACGCACGCACACACACACACACACACACACACACACACACACACACACACACACACACACACACACACACACACACACACACACACACATACACACAACTAGACACAAACTTGTCCGGATTCACAGCTCTAAAAATCTCAGCCCTCAAAAATCCAACACGCCTATGCTTTGTAACTTGTTTTTTATTCAGATTTTAGCAGAATATAAAAACAAGCATAATTAACAGAGCAAAATTATATTCATAAAAAGACTTTAATTTTAACATTTCTAAGGCATCCACGTCTCGTTCAAAGGATCAACATATGTGCACGAAATGCCATCAATATCAAAGCGTGAAGTATAACAAGAAACATTTATTGACTTACATTTATATTACATGTGTAATAGAACCAATACTGTTGTACTGATGTGAGGCGTGGACAGTCAACAAGCAAAGCCAGAACAAGATTGAGGCAGCCGAGATGAGGTTTCTAAGAAGAATGTTGAGAGTTCCACGGACAGCAAAGAAAACAAACGAGACAGTCTTGATGGAAGCAGATATAAGTAGATCACTCATAAGGACGATTAGGAAAAGACAGGCAAAATTTATAGGCCATTTTATGAGGAAGGGGGTTTGGTGCACCTGGTCACAACGGGAAAGCTGGAGGGAAAGAGAGCACCGGGTAGACCCAGGGAGAAAATGCTGGACGGACTTGCAGAAAGGCTGGGGACGAGGAGCGTGGGGGAGATGTTGGGGGCAACGAGAGATAGAGACAGATGGAAATCCATGATCGCCAACGCCATGCGGCAGGGCACCTGATGATGATGATGTGTAAATAAATGATCCCATTAAACTTCATCCGTAACACGTGGTAAATAGGGCAGCCATTTTCCACTAAAAGCAAACAAGTTCCATGTCACTTTTGATATCTTATGGTGAGGTATCTTCTAAAAGAAACAATAGTCGGGAACATTTTGTTGAGTTTTCATTTACAAGCGTGACCTCCCACCACAAAATCAGTCTTAACTCGCAGTCAGTCGAACAGCACTAGTAGCTGAAAAGGTGACTGGAGGGTTAATTAATCTGGGATGTTTTGACTTGTTCTCAAAATTGATTTCTGTAGACTATAATCTATCCCCCACAGAATTTTTTTTCTTGAAAAAATATCATTAATCAATTTAAAATTGCATTTTTAATGCACTGATTGCAGCAGAAAGAACGCAATTTCCTACCAAAAGTACCTATTTTTGTCTCTTATTATAAACCATAACCTGTGCAGTACCCGCACACGTAATATACTGACAGAAAGCTCTTTGGTGCATCTTTCAGATAATGACAGCGAAAATTAGAAACAAACTGGATCAAATCCACCAAATAAGGAATATGGAAAATGTGTAGGAGAGCACACAAAACTTTAGAGGCCGTTTTCTCAAAATGGCGTCATACAACTTAATGACTTTAAACATACATAACTTCTACATTTTTTTTAGTACAAGCTTTATTCAAGAAACCAAAATAATCAGCAGAATGTACACTTTCCAGTGATATGTATATCTCAAAATGTCCAAAATGCTAGTTAAGACTGATTTCGTGGTGGGAGGTCACAAATGCACACATTTCCCAGAAGGACTATTAAAGCAAGTGTTGAATCTGTTCACGTGTTTTCATCAATAACGAACAAGATTTTTGTTCATTGTATTTTTATTTGATCTTTGCAAAATTGATACATTTTAACTTAAACAGTTCTTTAATCATTTCCCAAACTCGTTTGACATGCCATTTCCAAAATATAAAATCAATACTGTCATTTCGTTTCCAAAGAAAAACCACAGAAGATGTTATTGTAAGTCAAATGCTATTTCTGACTTGTAACTGAGATGTTCTTTGTGGTGACTGAAATGTGGTCTGAAAATGGTAGTAGTGGTGATGGTGATGGTGGTGGTCGTCGTCGTTGTGGTGGTGGCAGAGCGGGTAGGGACATATATTTTGATAGTTCTTTCCTTTACTGTCTATTCATATACAAACAACTAGCCGATGATATGTCTTTATGTTTTTTTAAATATATCATTTTGGTTTATTCATCTATAAATATAAAAAGGTTGTATATCGAGCAGAGGTGTATGTGAGTCTGTCTGCCTGTCTGTATACATGTATGTGTGTGTGTGTGTGTGTGTGTGTGTGTGTGTGTGTGTGTTCGGGTTGTGTTATTTTGTAT
>JAPXFY010000019.1:68086416-68088916 GCA_030674185.1 Monoplex corrugatus
TATTATTATTATATTATTATTATTATATATTATTATATTATTATCATTATTATTGTAAGAGTTTTTGGTCTCAACAGGCTTCTGCTCAGACATTTGTACTCCGGGCTCTTTGGCAAGTTTGAGACTACACACTCGAGTCTCAACCGCTTCAGGATTTGTCATTGAATGCGTAGCTCACATTTCCTGACCTGCACTGTATCTCTCGGGCCTGGTTGACATTGAAAATTATCATTATGAAAGTTGGAGTGGCGTTTATCCCTGTCAAGCAGTATCAGAGCAAAAATCGCACTCTTAAGTTTCATGTTTTGCCATTTTCATTTTTTTTATAAATAATTTCAGTACTGTCAGCATCGTCCCTTATTTTGTTATCCTTCGTGTCTCGCTCTCGTGGTGAATCTATTTTTAGTCGGGTCTGCAGGTGTTTCCAGAAGCTCAGACCACACCTGTTAGTGTTACTGTGGACAAACATTTCACCAAGTACAGAAACAGGGGATTTCGTGCTGTTTGCCTCCATGGTTCAGATAACAACACGACACTGTCTATCAACAGGTCTTCCTATCAGATGCCGTCTCTGTTCTCAAGGCCTTAAAATTGACCAGCTAACCTACTTAACGCCTGAACCAAGACCTTCCAATCAGTGAGAACGAAAAGAAGAACGGTCCTCCAGTGGATCCGTGTCCAGTGTGAGGTACCAGGAAACAGAAGGTAGATGAGCTGGCAAAAATAAAAATCCTAGGCTGGAAGACCAACCATACCAGACAACAGCATCAGCTACGGCAAAAAGGACATCATCAGATCACTCTAAAGCCACATACAGACAGGGACGACAACAACCTTATGTTTAAAGAGCATCAAGTTGTCATGATGAGGTTCTACATGCCACAACCAACTCAACGCACACATGAACCAACAAATTCAGACAACCCTCGAGTCAAGAGGACCAGATAGCTGAACACATTGCAGAGATACTACCACCATCAAACAGAGAGACAGGAGCTGTGGGCTAATGCAGCTCCGCTGACCACACCAAGCTCCATGCTAGCCGACAAGAGCTGTGGGCTAATGCAGCTCCGCTGACCACACCAAGCTCCATGCTAGCCGACAAGAGATGTGGGCTAATGCAGCTCCGCTGACCACACCAAGCTCCATGCTAGCCGACAAGAGCTGTGTGCTAATGCAGATCCGCTGACCACACCAAGCTCCATGCTAGCCGACAAGAGCTGTGGGCTAATACAACCCCGCTGACCACACCAAGCTCCATGCTAGCCGACAAGAGCTGTGGGCTGATACAACCCCGCTGACCACACCAAGCTCCATGCTAGCCGACAAGAGCTGTGTGCTAATGCAGCTCCGCTGACCACACCAAGCTCCATGCTAGCCGACAAGAGCTGTGGGCTGATACAACCCCGCTGACCACACCAAGCTCCATGCTAGCCGACAAGAGCTGTGTGCTAATGCAGCTCCGCTGACCACACCAAGCTCCATGCTAGCCGACAAGAGCTGTGGGCTGATACAACCCCGCTGACCACACCAAGCTCCATGCTAGCCGACAAGAGCTGTGGGCTGATACAACCCCGCTGACCACACCAAGCTCCATGCTAGCCGACAAGAGCTGTGGGCTGATACAACCCCGCTGACCACACCAAGCTCCATGCTAGCCGACAAGAGCTGTGGGCTGATACAACCCCGCTGACCACACCAAGCTCCATGCTAGCCGACAAGAGCTGTGGGCTGATACAACCCCGCTGACCACACCAAGCTCCATGCTAGCCGACAAGAGCTGTGGGCTGATACAACCCCGCTGACCACACCAAGCTCCATGCTAGCCGACAAGAGCTGTGGGGTAATACAACTCCGCAGACCACACCAAGCTCCATGCTAGCCGACAAGAGCTGTGGGCTAATACAACCCGCTGACCACACCAAGCTCCATGCTAGCCGACAAGAGCTGTGGGCTAATACAACCCGCTGACCACACCAAGCTCCATGCTAGCCGACAAGAGCTGTGGGCTAATACAACCCGCAGACCACACCAAGCTCCATGCTAGCCGACAAGAGCTGTGGGCTAATACAACCCGCTGACCACACCAAGCTCCATGCTAGCCGACAAGAGCTGTGGGCTAATACAACCCGCTGACCACACCAAGCTCCATGCTAGCCGACAAGAGCTGTGGGCTAATACAACCCGCTGACCACACCAAGCTCCATGCTAGCCGACAAGAGCTGTGGGCTGATGCAACTCCACTGACCACACCAAGCTCCATGCTAGCCGACAAGAGCTGAACAAAAATGTCCACTTTCATGGGCAGACGTGGCCTGATCGTTTAGATGGCGAAACGAAAGAGGAGGGAGGTGTGTCCGTGAGGCAAAATGATGGGCGTGGTGGCAGCAACATAAAGTGGTGCTTAAGATGGGTCAGAAGAAAAAAAAAAATTTTTTTGCCTTTTAGTAGCAACATTGATTGGGATGATGACGTTGGTGGTGATGGTGATTGTTGTGAT
>JAPXFY010000019.1:68093916-68111416 GCA_030674185.1 Monoplex corrugatus
TAAGACAATATTCTAATCAATGATGGTGTTATTATGTACATCAATATTGAAGAACATGTCATGAAAAAAATCTGTTTTCTACAGGGAGAACATTGGCATATAGTTGTTCAATTGAGCATTAAAACTGTGCAAGTGAAAGTTTATTTTGGCATTATATCGATCAATTTTGAATCTCACCCTCCTCTCTGTCTTCATCCATCTCCGCAAATCCAAGGACTAAAACCGTACAATCAAATCTCACCATGGTCTGCAGAGAATAAAGTAGTTTTCTCATCTGAATAGAGTGAAACCTCACCAACAGTCTGAACAAGCATGCACCATCAAGGTACATGGATTTAAAGCAAGAAGCACACTAAGAATGACTTGGATCGATAACTTGAAAGATAGTTTTGGTGTTACTGGGCATTTCTCCACTTCAGACATTCCAGCTGGCTGCTGATCGTCAAATTCTGTCTCCCCGAAACATTCACGATGACATAAACGGACAGATCATAGAAACTTACCAAAGAATCAGACATACTCACTAGTCCCACTTTAAGCATTTCAAGGACTTGATTGGTTGGTTGGTTGGTTATGGTGGCTGGGTCATAACATATTTCAGTCGCTCGTCTATTCACTGTCTATGTGTATATCTGTTTGTTTTTGCTTCCTTGTTTATTTTTTTTTTTCAGCCTCCATGTATATGTGGGTGTTCATTTCTAAAGATGGCAATGAACCCCACAGTAGGTAGGACTTCGAGCATGAGAGCTCATGCACAGGCAAATGGTCTGGGCCATGATCTTGTCCATCACATGGCATCAGTGGCGTCAGTGTAAATCATAAGGAAATTTTGCCCATACTTGTCGAAATGTATCTGAAAAAAATCTTTAACTGTAAACTGAAGCCTTTGTATCGTTTGTTGTCAGCCAGAAAGGTGTATCTCCTTTATATATTTTTTAATGTAATGTTCCACTCTGACATAAACATTTGAAGCCCATATGCTAGGGTAGGACTCATGATCTTGCCAACTGATAGGGCTTTCATGCAGGCTTAACCTTTTGACTCCTGCACCCTATCCATCAACTGCAAAAAAATAACTCTTTGACTCCCTCTCCCTGTCCACCAGTTTTCTGCAGGAAGCTAGTGGCTAGGGTGAGGGGGTCAAAGGATTACTTTTTGCTTTGCTACATGGATGACAATATAGGAAGCTGATGGACAGGGTGCGAAAGTCAAAGGGTTAAGGCTTATTCCCTGATTATTCTGGACCCTCTCCACACATGGCATATGTGGTGTCGGTGCGTATGTAGTTCATTTAGAAAGTGAGGACGTTATCTTGATGAACTGTAATTAAAACTGAAACGTTTTATCATGTCATCCTCTGTTTTCAATTCCGATTCCAGTTTCTCATGGAAGTATTTCGACACTCGGAGTAAAGTCCATACGCATTGACACCGCAGATGCCATATGATGGAGAAGATCCAAAATGATCATGTAACAAACCTTAAGCCTGCACATAAACTCTAAAAGTTGGAAAAACGTAAGCCGTAAGCTTGCACATAAGCCATGCACACTGGCACGGTAACCCTCGGTATCTCTGTTAGTGTGTAGCGATGTCACTGAGTACATATCTGTGAGGTGTTGTTTCGATGAGAATAATCATTAGACTGAAGGTGCCAGCTTGAATGTCACAAAGGCTGCCTAATGAATATTTGCTCCAAATAATCAGTGAAATGTGCATACGCTAGCATTTTCTCACCAGTAGTTAAATTATCAAATAATAAATGAATAAGGATGGGTGGTCGTAATTAAAGCGGAACAAGTGGGTTTCAGGAAGGGTTGAAGGGTGTGTGTGTGTGTGTGCGTGCCGCGTGTGTGTGTGTGTTGTGTGTGTGTGTGTGTGTGTATGTGTGTGTGTGTGTGTGTGTGTTGTGTGTGTGTGGTGTGTGTGTGTGTTGTGTGTGTGTGTGTGTGAGTTGTGTTTTTTGTGTGGTGGTGTGTGTGTGGTGGGTTGTGGTTTGGGTGTGGGTATCGTGTGTGTGTGTGTGTGTGTGTGTGATGTGTTGGGTGTTGTTGGGGCGTGTTGTGAGGGTGTGTGTTGTGTGTGTTGTTGTGTCCGTGTTGTTGTGTGTGTTTTGTGTGTTGTGTGTTGTGTGTGTGTGTGTGTGTCGTTGTGTGTGAGTGTGTGATATGTGTGTGTGTGTGTGATATTGGGTGTGTGTGTGGTGGTTGTGTGTGTGTTGTGGTTGGTGTGTGTGTGTGTGTGTGTGTTTGTGTGTCGTGTGCGTTGTGTGTGTGTGTGTGTGTGGTGTTGTGTGTGTTGTGTGTGTGTGGGTGTGTTGTGTGTTGTGTGTGTGTGTGTGTGTGTGTATGTGTGTTGTGTGCAAGTGTTGTAGTGTGTGTGTGTGTGTGTGTGTGTTTTGTGTGTGTGTCCGTGGTGTGGTGTGTGTGTGTGGTGTGTGTGTGTGTGTGTGTGGTGCTGTGTGTGATGTTTTTGTGTGTGTGTGCTGTGTGTGTGTGTTGTGTGTTGTGTGTGTGTGTGTGTTTTGTGTGTGTGGTGTGTGTGTGTGCGTGTAGTCGTGAGCCAGTCAACGCACCTTTCCATTAACATGCCACTTAAGCAAATGAGCAATCGATGCATGGATCAATCAATCACGAATCAATGAATAAAACAGGAAAGTAATCAGTGAATCAATCAAAAGGATATCTTTTAAGCACGTAACGAATTAACCAGTAAATCAATCAGTCAGCAGAACACAAGTTAATCAGTCAATTAACCCTCTGACTCCAGCACCCTGTCCACCAGCATCCTGTATTGTCAACCATGCTAGCAAAGCAAATCTTAACCCTGTGTTAACCTCATCATATCCACCAGCTTTCTGCAGGAAGCTGGTGGATAGGATGAGGAATCAAATGGTTAAGTTTCTGCAGTTGGTGGATAAGGTGCGGGAGTCAAAGGGGTTACTCTATCAACCAATCGGCACTAGTCACACCAATCAACCATCTCCTCGAAAAATGTACAGATAAGAGAGAAATAAAAACATTAATATGGCGTGACTAACATCATTTTCTCTGTCACACTATCAATCAACCAATTTTCTATCTACCTATCAATCAACCAACCAACCAACCAATCAAGCCAACCAGCCACCAACCAACCAACCAACCAACCAATCAGCCAGCCAACCAACCAACCAACCAACCAGCCACTCAGCCAACCAACCAATTAACAAATAAACTGCATCAAGTAACGAACCAACAACTTTTTTCAACAAGGATGTCCCTGTAGACATAACGATTCCAGAGAATGCAACTAAATGGAAGAAAGGAACAATTTTTATATGGCTTAACCACGAAGATGTCCATTTCATCATTATCATTCTCCCTCTTTTGGTTCTTCAGACTTGCAGGATGGCTGCACCATGGTGCATTCCTTCGTTCCAGTATGACTATATATTTCCCTCTCTTGTTAAAATTGTGTGGATACAAATAGGATGGATCATCAGCACCCTGTCAAAGAATAAATCAATTAGTCAATCAACCAATCAATCAGGAGACGAAGCATGACTACTTTGACCTAAAGTGCCCACACAAAATATTGGGCTTCAAATGCAAAACCAGTGGACATCTCTGCTACGCAGGCGCAGAAGTGAGAGGTAGATGCAGTGTCATTGTTTCCATACATACTGCTTCCCTCCCTCCTTCACTACCTTGCCAGTGCACAGGGTTTGGCGCAGGACCAAGGAGTTTACCCGATACATGCTGGCAGATTTCGGTGGAGCGCACGCAGAAATGTCTTAGTTCAATGAATCCCTCTTGAAAAAATATATCCACAAACTGTCAAACTTCAATTAGTCGACGAATCAACCGACCAGTTAACCAGCCAATAACTCCTCTCTCTCTCTTTTTGCTTTGCTTTCAGTTGTTGTTGTTGTTGTTGTTGTTGTTGTTTTAGTAAATTATCCCGAGAGATAGTACAACTGAAGGTTAATTGAGGTGATGGGTGTTCCATGACCATGAGTTCGTGAGGGAATGAGGTGGTAGAGACATAATTTGTTAGAGCCAGTATTACGGGAACAATACCTATTTCCCAGTCTTCGTTGCTTTACCTTCCTCATACCATGTCAAATACACAGAAAATCTGATAAGGGAAAGGAGCTGGCAGCTATGCGATCTGGTGACAGGACGGGCTGCCCAAAAAAGAGATAAAGACCAGAGTGGGGCGAGAGAGGGGTCTTCCATTCTGTTTTGGTCCAGAAGCTGGGCTGGACTTGGTTGGTGTGCATTGTGTAAATATGTCCCGGGGTTTGTCATCTCCCCCACCTTGCCACTCAGTTTGTAAACAAGGTAACTAATGACTGGGTCCGAATGGATCGTGCAGCGCGCGGACACCCCCCCCCCCCCCCATCTAGTTTTATTTTTTTCTTGATGAAATAACTATTGAGTGGCGTCTGGAGCTTAGGGGTTATTGTCCAGAGAGTGGAGAGGAACTGGTACTCTGGGTCCCATCCACAGCCTCGTGGGTTTATTGTTAACTTAAGGTAGACAGCGAATACTTCGGGTTTTATGTTACGGGCTGGGATTGAACTCGAGATATCAGATTTTGAAACCACAGATCTGTTAGAAGAATCAACCAACCAGCCAGCCGCTCGACTTGATGTTCACCACAGACATGGAAGCAATGGAAGAAACCAAAACTGAGGTCATCATCATCATCATCATGTGCCCTGCCGTGTGGTGTTGGCGATCATGGCCCTCCATATGCATCTATCCCTTGTTGTCGCAAGCACATCCTCCACCCTCTATGTCCCCAGCCACCCTGCAAGTCCGTCCAATATTTTCTCCCTAGGTCTACCTGGTGTTCTCTTTCCCTCCAACTTCCCTGTTGTGACCAGGTGCTCTAAGTCCCTTTCCTCATAAAATGGCCTATAAACGCTGCCTGTCTTTTCCTAATCTTCCTTATCAATAATCTTCTAGTGTCTGCCTATGTGGTCACCATTTTAAAAAGGAGACAATTAGTATGGCTTGATCATCAAGACGTCCCCACTTTGTCATTATCGTCCTTGTGTGCACCTTCAGACTTGCAGGATGATTGGCACCATGATGAATTCCTTCGTTCCAGTCTGATGACCTTTTCCTGCTTTGTTCAAAAGTGCGAGGAGGAAAATGAAATGGATCACTCCTGGTCTTGGTACGAAAAGGACCATCTTTTTCCTTTTGTTTGTTATAGTTCGGAGTTCACGTGGCCTCCTATTGATCATCATCTGGTTTCGCTTCGATGAAAATAATGGTGCTGAAAAATGGATTGGTCTGGTACGTGGGACGAGGGGAAAATGGTAATGGAAGAAGGAGGCAAAGATGAGAAAAAGTTTAGTCGTTGTTGTTGTTGTCGTTTGGTTTTTGGTGTGCTTTTTAATTTAAAATAGTCCTTTTTGTGACATCGCTGTGTCTGTCTGTCTTCTTCTATCTCTGTGTATTTGTCTCTGTTTCTCTCTCTCTCCTTTCTATCTTTGCCTTGTCTGTCTGTCTGTCTGCTGTCTGTCTGACTGTCTGTCTGCCTGCCTGCCTGCTCCTGTCTGTATGTCTGCCTCTCTGCCTTGTATCTGCCTCTCCTCTGTCTTCTGTCTCTGTTTTCTGTCTCTCTCTCTGCCTGCCTGCCTGTCTGTCTGTCTGCTGTCTCATCTCTCTCTCTCCTCCTCTCTCTCTCTCTCTCTCTCTCTCTCTCCTCTCTCTCTCTGTTCCCCCTCACAAATGCTCTGTGGCCGTCTACCTTCCTACCTGTCAGCCTGCCTGTTTCTATGTCTGTCTGTCTGTCTGCATGTCTGATCTACCTGTCTGTTTGTCTGTCTGTCTTCCTGTTTGTCTGTCTGTCTCTTCTGTCTGTCTGTCTGTCTCTCTTCTCTCTCTCTCTCTCTCTCTCTCTCTCTCTCTCTCTCTCTCTCTCTCCTCCCTCTAACTCTCTTTCTGTCTTCTCTTTGTCTTTGCGTCTTTTCTCCTCCTTCCGTCCTTTTCCTGTCTCTTATTTTTTTCTGCTGTGGCTCGGTCTTTGTCTGTCTATCAGTAAGTCTGTCTTTCAATATGTGTGTCTGTCTGTCTCTTTCTGTCTGTCTCTGTCTCTCTGTCTGTTTTCTCTCTGTCTCTCTATGTCTCTGTGTCTCTGTGTCTGTCTGTCTGTCTGTCTGTCTATGTCTGTCTGTCTGTCTCTCCCTCTCTCTCTTTCACTCTCTCTCTTCTGTCTTCTCCTTCTCTCACTCTCCCATTCTTTCCTCTGCCTGTCTGTCTGTTTGTCTGTCTGTCTATCTATCTATCTGATCTATCTATCTATTATCTACATCGTATGTATGTATGTATTATGTATCTATCTATTATGATATATCTGCTATCTATCTATCTATCTCTATCTATCTATCTATCTCATCCATCTATCTATCTATCTTCTATCTATCTATCTATCTATATTCTATATGTCTGTCATCTTCTATCTATATATCTATTTATGTATCTATGTATCTACATATTATCTATCTATCTATCTATCTATATGTCTGTCATCTGTCTATCTATATATCTATTTATGTATCTATGTATCTACGTATCTATCTATCTATCTATCTATCTATATATCTATCTATCTATATCTATCTATCTATCTATCTATCTATCTATCTATCTTCTTATATGTCTGTGAAAACCTACGTGTAACTCATGTGTGTACATCACTCTTTGATATTCTTTGGTAAATTATTATCAGTTTATTTTGAGATAGAAGACGAACGTGATAAGGTAAACATGCAGCATGATTGGTGTCTTACATATTTCAAGGTAACGTAATTATGACTGAAATTTGATATTTTCAGTTGCAATCATAGTTTGTTTCACATTAGTTCCGTGTCTTACTTGGTTAATTACTTTAAAATTCATTAGATCATCAAATTCTCAAATGCAGAATCTACCAACCATTCTTGTATATTATACTGCCTTTGCCATGTATTGGTGTTGAAAAACAACATAATTCATTCCTTATTGTTTTTCTCTAATATGATAATGCACTTGTATTAGTATACTCTTTCTATGTAGGCGAGGGCTGGATGTAGAAGAGAGTACTCATGTGTTTATGCATTCTTGTTACTAGTCTGGTATCTATCTATCCATCTAGCTAGCTAGCTATTATCTATATATCTATCTATCTGTCTATATATATATATATATATCTAATCTGTCTATCTATATGTCTCTCTGTTTTCTATGTCTATCTATCTACATGTATATGTCTATCATATCTATCTATCTGTTATCTATCTACTATTATCTATCTATCTATCTATCTATCTGTCTCTCTACCATCTATCTATCTATTATCTATCTATCCATCTATCTATCTATCTGTCTATCTATCTACATTATATGTCTATCATATCTATCTATCTGTCTAGTCTATCTACGATCTAGTCTATCTATCCATGTCTCTCTATCCATCTATCTATCTATTTATACTATCCAATATCTATCTATCTATCTTCAATCTATCCATCTATCTATCTATCTATCTATATCTATCTATCTATCTATATATATATTTATCTATCTATCTATTAACCATCTGCCTATCCACCTATCTATATGTTTTCTGTCTGTCTGTTCTGTCTGTATCTGGGTATGTCTATGTGTCTATATGTCTGTCTCTCTGTCTGTCTGTATGTCTGCCTCTCTCTCTCTCTCTCTGTATGTATATAGTATGTAATATATGTATTTATGTATGTATGTATGTAAGGATGTAGTACGTATGCATCTATGTATATATTTTATCTATGCATCTATTATTCCATTTATCAAACACATAACCCCCGCACACACACACACACACACACACACACACACACACACACACACACACGCATGCACACACACACTCACACACATCACACACACATCACACTACACACACAACACGACACACACACACACACACACACACACACAGACTCACACACACACAAACACACACACACACACACGCACGCACGCATGCACGCACGCACACGCACACACACACACACACACACACACACACACACAACACACGCACACACACCACACACCACACACACACACACACACACACACACACCACCCCACACCACACACACACACACACACACACACACACACACACACACACAACACACACACACACACACACAAACACACAACACACACATTAGACACTGAACTGAAATATCGATATCGTGACTACCATATTATTTCAACAACAAAAAAAAAAACAGTTACAACAGGAACGTTGGAGACGATGATGGAACAGAAATTTCCATAATTATTCTAATTGTGAATTTTGTGTGGGAGAAAACATTCAAAACTTTGGTTTCCTCCATTGCATGAACTAATGATCAAGGACACAGATTATGACTTGCACAATCTCTGGCTGTTTTCAAACTTGAGGTTTTGTTTTTGTAACACTGCAGGCTGATTTAGAAACACGTGAAGTCTGTACAGTTAATTTGCTCCATTCACCCCCACATATCTCCCCCAGATAAATCACGCATAGATGTTTTATTGATGTAAGATTAATCATCCATAGATGCTTTAGTGGTGTAATTTATATCAAAAGTAAAGCTTATGCTGCAATCAGAAAAAAAAATGAACGAAATCAAGACAGAAAGAAACTGGGTTGACTGAGGGGAAAATCGATTGGAAGAAAATTAAATAAAACATAAGAAAATATAAAACGTACTGAAAAAAAAAATGTATCCGAGAAATGAAATAAAAATACAAGCAGTCGTTTAAAGTCGAAAGCAAACCGAATTGCCTAAGCAGACAGTAAGGAATTATTTCTGTAATTTTGAAAAAAAAAGACACTTTATACATAACATATGATCAAATTGATTGGAAATATTATATTATGAATGTCTTTAATATGTCAAAAGATAAATCCATTCTGTAAGAATAACATGTACGCAAAGAAACTTTGAAATTGTCTGAAATGAATGATTTGATAATCGAATGTCCAGAATTATAAGAAGGTAAGAGAAACTTTCTAGAAGGAAAAATAGATATACACTACGCACAAAAAGTTAAGGATCACTATGAGAAAACAGGTGCGTAATAAACTCAGTTCGCTACTGTTATTTATTTCTCAGTCCAGCCAAATTGTTATGAATTCTTGTCCAGCTGTAAGTGGGCGATGTTGTGTTAGTGCGAAAATTGCACGGGATTCTCTACTACTGAGCTTGGCCGCAAACGGAAAAGCGGAAACTTGCGAAAAAGGACCTTGTTTTTGGACCGTTCTGCCTGAACACATTGCACAAGCCAGATGGAAAAACCATTATGCATGTGCAAGCACTGCTGTTTATGTGTGAGATGCTGTCTCTTGCTTGGCTTTATAAGAAGACATTCCACCAGTAGTAGGCCTGATCTGACAATGCCTCCACGACGAAAATTGAACGAGTTTGAGAGGGGACGAGCTGTTGCATGGTTCCAAGATGGTGTTCCCAAGCGAGAAGTGGCCAGGCGACTTCAGGTGTCCATCTCGGTCATTGTCAGACTGATTCAACGCTTCACAGCCACTGGGAGGGTCCATGAAAGACGCAGATCTGGTCGACCGAAGAAGACAAACCCACGTGAAGATCGTCTCATTGAACGACAAGCCCTGCAGACAAGAACAGCCTCTTCCAGCATCATTCGAAGGCAGCTGAGGGTGGCTACTAACATCAACATCAGCCAGCAGACCATACGGAACCGCCTTCATGGGTTTAACCTCCGTTCTCGTCGCCCAGCTGTTCGGCCACGCTTAACTCCAGCCCATAGAGCAGCACGCCGCGCCTTCTGCAGACGTCACGTGAGGTGGACACGTCAGCAATGGTCCCAGGTCCTGTTCAGTGATGAATCACGCTTCACCATGAACCACAACGACGGCCGACTGAGGGTCTGGAGGCGCCCAGGGCAACGCTTTATTGACACCACTGTCCAAGAAAAGGTGGCCTTTGGTGGAGGTTCTGTAATGGTCTGGGGGGCCTTCAGCCTTCACCACAGAACACCCTTGTATCATGTACAGGGTAACCTGACTGGTCTCCGATACCGGATGAGATCCTTCGACCGCTGGCTGTGCCTACACTGCAGCAGATGGGACCGACGGCTGTCTACCAGGATGACAACGCTCGCCCCCACAGGGCAAGGGTGGTCAACGACTTCCTGCAGCAGTCTGGAGTCAACAGAATGGAGTGGCCAGCATGCAGTCCCGATCTCAACCCGATTGAGAAACTCTGGGATGAGCTGGATCGCAAAGTGAGGAGCAACCACCCCCCTCCCAGGGATGCCCAACACCTCTACCAGATGCTGCAGGCTGAGTGGCAGGTGCTTCCACAGAGGATCTTCACCAACCTGGTCAACTCGATGAGGACTCACTGCGTCGAGTGCCAGAACAGCCATGGCGGTTACACGCATTACTGAACTTTTGGGAGCATCAGAATGCCCTGTCTTGTGATTTCAATGACTTTGGGAAATCAAATTTCGATACGTACCCACTTTGATCAAATGTACACACCAAACGATTGCTCGAAATTGAAGGCAATTGTGTATCGTTATCACTAAAGCATGGAATTAAGTGTTTGCCAAACTTCAACGCATTGGCTTTCTTATTTTGAAAGTTATGAATTTTTGTGCAAGTGATCCTTATTTTTTTGTGCGTAGCTTAGATGTAGCAGGATTTGCATTAAGATATATGAAATGATGGGAGGTTTCCAGGAACAGAAGGGTTTAGGGCAGAATTTTACACATTATTTTGGATAGTGATTGCTCCTTTTGCTTAAGGAACATTCAAACCAGGCATTGAGAGGGTGAGAGAGTCAGCAAGAAAAAAAAAAAACTCACGAAGAAGGACCTCCATCCCACAACCTGACAAAATAGAATACATAAATAACTGGAAAACTATTTAGCTACAGAATATCATATAAAAGATTGGAGCAGCGTGCCTTACAAATACGATTCAAACAATTCCTTCTGATCTTAATTTGTGAAGATGAAACAGGTTTTATTGCACATGCATACTTTGGAGACAATACTTGACTAATGTACAGTTTGATTAGTGAAATAAAGATGCGGATACCTTGGAGACAATACTTGACTAATCTACAATCTGATTAGTCAAATCAAGATAGAGAAATTAACTGTGGTTTTAAAATACTTACCTAATCCAAAATTTGATTATTCAAATAAAGATAGCAAATTACCAGTGTGTTATTTTGGAAAAGCTTTCATTCCTTTGGCAGGCAGTTTCTGGTCAAAACTTTTAAAGTGTATGATTTGGGGAAAAAATATATGTGAATCGATAAAAAAAAATTCTATGAAAAGATATAAAGTTGACAGCTGTCGTTAAACATATTGAACCGGTTCTCTGTAGAAAACAAAAACAAACAAACGAAAAACTTTGCAGACAACGTTACCACTCTCTTCTTAAATTAATGGCATTATGTGTTTGCTAGTAATTATGATGAGAAGAAGATGAAAACATGAAAAAGTCTGTTATTAGCAGTAATGAAAATAAAATATCTCAGTTTGCAGATGATGCTTAGCGAATGAATAATAGAGATAAGACATTCTTTGAAAAACATGTTTCCCCCGTCCTGAAATTTGCCAGTGCTTCAAGGCTTTTTAGGACCGCTGACAGAACACAAGCAACCTAATTAGGAAGTAGAAATATTTAAAAAAATACATATCTGCAGCATCTGAATATTAATGGAATAAACTATATGGAGTCTGCTCTCTCTCTGTTTTTGTCTCTGTCTCTATTTCTGTATCTGTCTGTCTGTCTGTCTGTCTCTCCCTTTCTCCCTCTCTCTCTGTCTGTATGTCTCTCTGTCATTCTCTCTCTCTCTCCCCCCCCCCCTCTTTCTCTGTATCTCTCTCTGCCTCTCTTTCTCTCTCTTTCTCTGTCTCTTTCTCTGTCTGGCTCTCTCTCTTTCTCTCTGTCTGTCTGCTTGTCTGTCTGTCTGTCTGTCGCTCTCTCTCTCTCTCTGTATCTCTCTCTGTCTCTCTATCTCTCTCTCTCTGTCTGGCTCACTGTCTGTCTGTCTGTCTGTCTGTCTCGTTCTCACTCTCTGTCTGTCTGTCTGTCTCTCTCTCTCTCTCTCTCTCTCTCTCTCTCTCTCTCTCTCTCTCTCTCTCTCTTAATGTAATGACTGCAAAAGATGATAAATGTATGGTGTTGAAGCAGTCTGGCTTGTGCCTTTTTAAAAAAATTTATGCATGTTTTTGCTATTGTAAGCGCTAAAGGCTTTTTTTTAAAGTCGAAACGCCAGTTAATGTTCATTGATGTTATTAACGTTATTTAACCAACACCTGTAACATACATGTACAAAATCTACTTCGATGATAACATTGCCATTACATCCCTTAGTAATGACCATCTCTTGGAAATTAATCACTACGTTCAAACTTTCGTCCATTCATCGTGTTCGCATCTGAAATTTTGAGACGCATTTGCATGGTCTATAACCAATTAGGTTTCATGTCAACCAGAAAAAATGGGCAAACACAGTGCACTACAAATTAAGAATTGTCATTCCTGTTTACACAACAAAACAGAACCCCTAACTGGATTAATCAACTGAGTCATAATCTTTCGTCATTCAACGGTTCGCATCTGAAATTTTAGACGCATTTCATGGTCTATAACCAATTTTGTTTCATGTCAACCAGAAAAAATGGGCAAATCACAGTCACTACAAATTAAGAGATTGTCATTCCTGTTTACACAACAAATCAGAACCCTAACTCTCAGTTCTTGAGACTGCGAAGCATTTGCTTAGATGATGGCTTTCAAGACAAAGCAGATGAAATAACCAAATTATTTCTATAGACACATTCTTCTTGTTTTTTCTTGTTCTTGTTCTTCTTTCTTGTCTTCTTGTTCTTGCTTCTTGTTCTTCTTCTTCTTGCTTCTTTCTTTCTTCTTCTTCTTCCATTCTTTCTTCTTTATCTTTTTCTTCTTTCTTCTTCTTCTCTTTTCTTCTTCTTCCTTTCTTCTTTCTTCTTCTTCTCTTCTTTTCTTTCTTCTTCTTCTCTTCTTCTTCTTTTCTTTCTTCTTCTTCTTCTTCTTCTTCTTCTTCTTCTTCTTCTTCTTCTTCTTCTTTCTTTCTTCTTCTTCTTCTTCTTCTTCTTCTTCTTCTTCTTCTTCTTCTTCTTCTTCTTCTTCTTCTTCTTTCTTCTTCTTCTTCTTCTTCTTCTTCTTCTTCTTCTTCTCTTCTTCTTCTTCTTTCTTCTTCTTCTCTTCTTCTTCTTCTTCTTCTTCTTCTTCTCTTCCTTCTTCTTCTTCTTCTTCTTCTTCTTCTTCTTCTTCTTCTTCTTCTTCTTCTTCTTCTTCTTCTTCTTCTTCGCATTTTTCTTCTTCGCAATTCTTCTTCTTCGCAATTCTTCTTCTTCGCAATTCTTCTTCGCAATTCTTCTTCGCAATTCTTCTTCGCATTTCTTCTTCTTATTATTATTATTATTATTTTCTCCTCGTCCTCCTCCTCCTCTTCCTCCTCATCCTGCTCTCTTCTTTTCTTCCTCTTCTTCTTTGTCCTCCTATTCCTCCTCCTCCTCCTTCTTCTATTTTGCCTCCCTTAACTCCGTGAAGAATCATTGGGGTACCGCACTAAGTTAGGAGCTTCCGATGGCTAACTGAAGTTACTACAGCAAGGGAGGAGGACTGGCGTCTGTACGAGGTAGCAGCAGGGCAGGCTGTCCAATAGGGAGATGTAAGCCCAGAGTATGGCAAGAGAGGACTCTTTCGTCCTCCCTTTGTCTGGTTGATGGGCTGGGCTTGGTTGGTGCTCGTTGTATGACTATGTTCCAGAGATTGTCATCTCCCCCACCTTGCCATTAGCTTTGTGAAAGAAAAGGTAACTAATGATGGGTTCGTGTGGGTCGTATGGCCCATGGACAACTCCTCTTTGCTTGGTGAAATGACTTTTGAGTGGCGTTGGAAGCTTGGGAGATGGTTGCCCAGGAGCAGGGGGTGGGGGTGGACCATTGGTGCTTTGGGTCCCCATCTGGTACCGTCGGATGTTACTTGTTAATTGTTCACCACGTGTCGTATGGCACATGGACAGCCCCTCTTTGCATGGTGAAATAGCTTTCGAGTGGCGTCGGAAGCTTGGAAGATGGTTGTCCAGGAGCAAGACGGGGGGGGGGGGGGGGTGGACCACTGGTGCTTCGAGTCCCATCTGGTACCGTCGGAAGTTACTTGTTAACTGTTCACCACGTGTCGTATGGCGCATGGACAGCCCCTCTTTGCATGCTGAAATGGCTTTCAAGTGGCGTTGGGACCTTGGAAGATGGTTGTCCAAGAGTGGTTGCTCTGAGTCCCATCTGGTGCCCTCGGATGTTTCTTGTTTACTGGTCTTCACAATCCTCAGGTCTTGTCCAGCTCTGTGTGTCTCTGGAAATATCCTTTTCCCGTTCATTCTAGAATTTGTCAGTCTGTATCGTTTTCTGTAGTTGTTGTTGTGTTCTGTCTTCCCCCCTTTCATATTTTTACCTCAGCCATTCCCTTGAGTACTGGTATATCAAGACCATTTCACCTTGCTACATAGCCATATTTATGCGGTTTTGTTTTCTTAGCTGAAATCACCATATCGTGCATGGTCCAGTATGCTGATTGATGGTATGGCGCACTTGTTCTTGTTCATTGGTGGCATGATTAACGTATTTGTTTGGCATATAGCTAAAACGCTTCATTCCTGACAAGATTTTTTTTCACAAAACACATAGAATAACCCTAAAACCGCTCCAGAAGATTAACCGATTATCAGATTGTTCTACCACTCTTTCATGAGTTGGACAAATAAGATCATGTTTTCCATTTGGGACATTCTATATTTGGTCCTTCTTTATCCACTGGACAAGGCGGCAGGGAAGTTTTTAGTCCTCTTTTTATTATCCGTTGTTTGGTGTTTGTGGTCTGTTTGTGACCGTGCGTTCGCGCTTGACAGAGGCCGGTTGGCCGACAATTTGCATTTGTCTTGTTTTGTTGAATACACGCTTACATTGGTTTTATTGTTCTTCTGGTTCCTGTTTGCTTGGGCGCTGGCAGTCGCACTTGTCTTGGATCTCATTCTACATTCTAGTTCTACCGTGTTTGAAATTTTTGTCCAGCCACTTTATACTGTCTACAGAAGAGACACGAGCCTCAGTAACTTGCTACTATGTTCAAAACCCAGAAACCCAGTCATCAGTCCGCTAGGAGAAAAACTAAAATAAATAAATAAATAAATAAACAGATAGATAAATGAATAATAAATAGTTGAATAAATAAACAAATAAATAAATAGTCAAATAAATATATAAATAAATCAATGTATAAATAAATGTTTTAAACAAAGTAATTAATTAATTAATCAATTACTTAATTTATGTAAACAGACGTGCTTTCTTGTGCGTTTCATTACTGAAGTCTAACCTCACATGGAAATCACAGACATGTCAACTGTCATAACATACGACATTGTCTGCCTGATCAGCCGATCCAAATGCTTTAAACTTTAGATTGGTGAAACTGGACCAACCCTTGACATACTTTTCACAGAACATTTGGCTGATATCCGACATGGATGAGACAAAACAATCTCGAATCATTTCAACATGCCAGACCACTCCATCAATGCCATCCGTGTGAAAGGTTTGTGTCTCCTCTACAGTGACAGTATTGTAGATAGAAAAGATATGGAATCTCATCTCATAAGAAAATGTGGAATACGCAAACCACATGGTTTAACCCTTTGACTCCTTCACCCTATCTACCAGCTGCAGAAACTTAACCCTTTGCTTCCCTCACCCTATTCACCAGCTTCCTGCAAGAAGCTGGTGGATAGGGTGAGGGAAACAAAGGGTTAAGTTCTTGCTTTGCTAGCATGGTTGGCAATGCAAGATGCTGGTGGACAGGGTGCGGGAGTCAAATGGTTAATGAAATATCGTATCTACCTATCCCATGAAATCTTCCACATGACTGAACCAATACTTAGGTTTTATTTGGTTCAGTTTTTTACGTCAGCACCCACCTCAGGTGATATGGCCGACGGGGATAACCATCCCAGGGAAGTGGGGAAAGGAGGACTTATCTAATCCTATACCGACACCACCAGAACAACAATGATGTTAAGATGGGGGAAGGGGGAACTTATCCGATCCTGTACCGACACCACCAGAAGAAATATGATGTTAACATGGGGGAAGGGGGAACTTATCAATCCTATACCGACACCACCAGAAGAAATATGATGTTAACATGGGGGAAGGGGGACTTATCTAATCCTATACCCACACCACCAGAACAAAATGGTGTTAAGATGGGACAGTGACAAGGCCAGTTTTAATGTAACGCACACCCGGGATTCATCGCACTCGGACAATCCCATATGTGCTTCACCCGAATCTGCCTGCAATCAACTAGCAGACTCCCTCAGCCTACTCAAACCTTACGCACTAGTAAGGTCTTGAAATAGAAGCGTGGGGGAGGCTCTATGAAATATTAAATTGACACCACCAGTATGATGGAAACATTACGTGGGCACCGTACAAGACAGTTTTAATGTCGCTGGCTGGGATTGAACTCCAGGTATCCGATCTTGAGTCCAAGGGCTCTTCTTGCATAGTTTTGGTCACGTCACCCGTTACTCGACAAATCTTTAGCCATCAAGTTCTAATCACAACTTACTCGAACTGGCACGTCTCACGTAGACACAACAACAGCTGGTAAGGAGACAGGAGGGATGTTGAGAGAGAACGAGGGGTGTGTGTGGGGGGGGGGGGTTAGGGCAAACGACAGGGAAGGGGTGTGCTGTGATCGTGTTGTGTGAAAGAAAAATCAACTCGCTGCTTTGTACAGACAGTCCCGACTTTGATAGAATAAGCTGAACAGGCCTCCAAAGGTCCCGGGTTCGATTATCGAATCAGTTCTCTCTGTCTGTCTGTCTTCTCTCTCTCTCTCTCTCTCTCTCTCTCTCTTCTCTCTCTCTGTCTATCTGTCTGTCTGTCTATCTGTCTGTCTCTCTCTCTCTCTGTATCTGTCTGTCTGTCTCTGTCCGGTCTGTCTGTCTCTCTCTCTGTGTTCTCGTCTCTGTCTCTGTCTCTGTCTCTCTCTCTCTCTCTCTCTTCTGTCTGTCTGTCTTATCTCTGTCTCTCTCTGTCTCTCTCTCTCTCTCCCATGTCTGTCTGTCTGTATCTCTCTCTCTTTCTCTCTCTCTCTCTGTCTCTCGTCTCTCTGTCTCTCTGTCTCTGTCTCTCTCTCTCTCTCTCTCTCTCTCTCTCTCTCTCCTTGTCTGTCTGTCTTTATCTCTTATCTCTCCTCTTTTCTCCCTTGTCTGTCTGTATCTCTCTCTCTCTTTCTCTCTCTCTCTCTCTGTCTTTCTCTCTCTTTCTCGCCTTCACTCTAGCTCTCTCTTCCCCCGCCCCACTACGGAGAGCTGAATGATTTATATACAAGATACGCAGGTGTTTTCATAGTTAACAGTTTTTGAAAACACCAGCAAAC
>JAPXFY010000019.1:68116416-68118916 GCA_030674185.1 Monoplex corrugatus
GACAAATGGATGATATGATGTTTGGACCACAGCTGGGCAGGAGAGGAATGGATAACAGGATGTTTGGGCCTCAACTAGGCAGGAGAGGAATGGATGGCAGAATGTTTGGACCACAGTTAGGTAAAAGAGGAATGGACGACAGAATGTTTGCGCCTCAGCTCGGCAAAAGGCAGAGGATGGATAATCTGATGTTTGGAGGAAGACTAGGGAAACGAAGCTCCGATGATCTTTTACGAGACCTGCAGTCTTTGTTGGTGAGTCCTGTGTTGGTCTGTAAGTCTGTCTATCTGTATGTGTATACTTTTCTGTCTGTCTGTCTATCTATCTATCTATCTATCTATCTCTATCTATCTATCTATATCTATCTATCTATCTGTATATCTATTTATCTGTCTGTATATCTATCTAGCTATCTATCTATCTGTCTGTATATCTATTATCTGTTGTATATCTATCTATCTGTCTGTATATCTATTATCTGTCTGTATATCTATCTAGATGTTTGCGTTAAGACAATCCAGTGAAACCTAATGTTACTATCCTTGAGTAATATAGTATTCTGAACTCTAAACTATCAAGTATAAACTCTCTGTCTGTCTGTCTGTCTTTCTCTCTGTCTTGTCTCTGTCTCTGTCTCTGTCTGTCTGTCTGTCCTCTCTCTCTCTCTCTCTCTCTCTCTTTCACTTTATTGCCATACTGTAATGTCACACAGCTATATTCAATAACCTGGAACCAGCAGCTGAATGTGATTGTACATGTAGTGCCCCGTCTACTTACCTAAATACAGGAGTTCCAGTCTGACCCCTCAAAACTTACGCTCTTGAAATTGAGAGTACTGCGATTGTTCAACAGGGATTCGCTGTACTGTAAAAAGACCATGAGTGCTTCACCCAAGCCTCAGGGACTTCCAGCTGGAATATGGCAGAATCATTTAAGCTTGCAAAGTTCCCATGCGCTGGCAAGGCCTTGAAATGGGGAAATGGAAATAGGACCAAAAATACACTAAACCGAGAACACTGAGATGAATGGAACATTAACCTTTTGACTCCCTGCAGGAAGCTGGTGGATAGGATGAGGAAGGCAAAGGGTTAAGTTTTTGCAGTTGGTGGACAGGGTGCGGGAGTCAAAGGGTTAAGATGGGCAACATACAGTCAGTTTTTACCTGGACGCATGGAATTGAAATCGAGTCCATGGATGTATTTAAAGAACCAGCCAGCCTACAATTACAAAAAAATCACAGTGTGTTAATTTAAGGGGCCCCATCAGCCCGGTGAATCAGAGCACCATGCTGATATAAAATGCAAGGTCGGGGTTCCAGCCCGGCTAGGCCAAAAGTAGGAGTGTGTGTGTGTGTGTGTATGTGTGTGTGTGTGTGTGTGTGTGTGTGTGTGTTGTGTGTGTGTGTGTGTGTGTGTGTGTTTGTGTGTATGTATATGTGTGTGTGTATGTGTGCTGTTGTTGTTGTTTTTTGTTTTTTTTGGTTTTATTGTTTTTTTGTTTGTTTTTGTTTTGTTTATTGTTTCATTACGCCGGCTGACTGATTCGTTTCATGTTTGGAGTTCTTTTCACCCTTTATCATAAATTTGTCTCGTTGTCTCGGTCTCTGCTCCAATTATCACAGTAATATCGGCATTTGTAAGGCGCTCAATCTTGATATAAGACAAAAAAACAAATAAAAGCGAACACTCTCATCATTCACCAAAGCATTCACTTACAATGATCAAATTCTAGGATACAAACACATATACCAGGAGGGGAGGCCAGGAGAGGAGTAGGACGTAAGGCTTGACAATACGAAAAGCAAATTATTCTAGGTACAAAACACACCTATACCAGAAAGGGGAGGGCGGGCTGGAGTAAGACGAAAGGGTTGGCACGTAGACCAGCAAATCATCTCCCATCTTCCAGATTAACATGTATGCAGATCTGCCAGTATCTAATCCCATACAAATACGTTCGTTTGATATCCCGTAAGTCATGGCAGTGGCAGGCATTATGGAAACATGAAAATAACCAACATACAAACCCACCTAAGATGCAGGCTTTTCGACAAATATCGGAATGTGTACAAGTATAGCCAGCCTGACAACTTGAATTCTCCGTGCCTGCCATAAATATCTGATTACGTTTACTATGGAGTGAGTCCACATGAGTTTGGAGATTTTGGAGATTAGCCCTTTAAAAGGACATTCACGATAGTAATAATCGTCACCCGTCATTGTCACCTATCCCTTAGACTGGCCGTCCGTCGGGGCGCCTCCGAAGACTTGACAACAACCTTTCTCCACTCCTCCCTGCTCTCCGCTTTCCTTACTGTATCCCTTCAGCTCCAGGCCCGTCCACTCTCGAATATTATCTTCCCATCTCTTCTTTGTCTGCCTCTTTTCCTTCCTCCCGAGACTGTGCCTTGCAGGATTGTCTTGGCAAGGCCGGATGATCGAGTGATGTGTCCATACCATGTTAGTTTGCGTCGTCTTACTGAGGTCAGGAGGTCAGTGTA
>JAPXFY010000019.1:68123916-68128916 GCA_030674185.1 Monoplex corrugatus
AAGTACCAAGATGTTAGAACCAGACCAAGTACCAAGATGTTAGAACCAGACCAAGTACCAAGATGTTAAAACCATACCAAGTACCAAGATGTTAGAACCAGACCAAGTACCAAGATGTTAAAACCATACCAAGTACCAAGATGTTAGAACCAGACCAAGTACCAAGATAGTAAAACCACACCAAGTACCAAGATGTTAGAACCAGACCAAGTACCAAGATAGTAAAAACCACACCAAGTACCAAAATGTTAGAACCAGACCAAGTACCAAGATAGTAAAACCACACCAAGTACCAAGATGTTAGAACCAGACCAAGTATCAAGATAGTAAAACCACACCAAGTACCAAGATGTTAGAACCAGACCAAGTACCAAGATGTTAGAACCAGACCAAGTACCAAGATGTTAGAACCAGACCAGGTACCAAGATGTTAGAACCAGACCAAGTACCAATATGTTAAAACCATACCAAGTACCAAGATGTTAAAACCAGACCAAGTACCAAGATGTTAGAACCAGACCAAGTACCAAGATGTTAAAACCATACCAAGTACCAAGATGTTAAAACCATACCAAGTACCAAGATGTTAGAACCAGACCAAGTACCAAGATGTTAGAACCAGACCAAGTACCAAGATGTTAGAACCAGACCAAGTACCAAGATGTTAAAACCATACCAAGTACCAAGATGTTAAAACCAGACCAAGTACCAAGATGTTAAAACCAGACCAAGTACCAAGATGTTAAAACCATACCAAGTACCAAGATGTTAGAACCAGACCAAGTACCAAGATGTTAGAACCAGACCAAGTACCAAGATGTTAGAACCAGATCAAGTACCAAGATGTTAGAACCAGACCAAGTACCAAGATGTTAGAACCAGACCAAGTACCAAGATGTTAAAACCATACCAAGAACCATGATGGAACAGCCAGACCAAGTACCAAGATGGTGGAACCATACCAAGTACCAAGATAATAGAACCACGCCAAATACTTAGATGCTATATGGCAGAACCATACCATTCCATGATACAATAGAACCATCCAAGAATCTAGATGGTAAAACACGACAAACACCCAGATGGTAGAAATGTACCAAATACCTAGATGATAGATCCATAGCATAACGTGACATCATCATCATCAGATGCCCTGCCGCATGGTGTTAGCGATCATATACTTCCATCTGTCTCTATCTCTTGTTGCCCCAAGCATCTCCTCCACCTTCCCCGTCCCCAGCCACTCCGCAAGTCCGTCTAGCATTTTCTCCCTGGGTCTACCTGGTGCTCTCTTTCCCTTCAGCTTTCCCGTTGTGACCAGGTGTTCCAAATCCCCCTTCCTCATGAAATGGCCTATAAATGTTGCCTGTCTTTTCCTAATCTTCCTTATGAGTGATCTACTTGCGTCTGCCTCCATCAAGACTGTCTCGTTTGTTTTCTTTGCTATCCATAGAACTCTCAATATTCTTCTTAGAAACCACATCTCGGCTGCCTAATCTTGCTCTGGCTTTGCTTGCTGACTGTCCACGCCTCACATCCGTACAACAGTATTGGATCTATATAACATTCAAGGACTCTCTTTCTGATGTTAATTGATAGGCATTTGTTGGTAAGAATGCTTTTCATCTTCTTGAATGCTGTTTTGGCTTGGCCGATTCAGCTGGCTATTTCCGATGTGCATCTGCCGTCTGATGAAATGACCGTTTCCAGGTATTTGAACTTATCAACCTGTCTCAAGGTTGTGCCATTTGCTGTTATTTTGCATGGGGGGATTTCATGTTTTTTACATAACATGATATATGAGAACCATACCAAGTACCTAGTTGGTGCAGCCATATCTAGCTTGTAGACAGTGCAGTCATACCCCTCATGTAGGTGGTAGAATTGTACCAATCTTCTAGATGGTACAACCATACCAAGAGCCTAAGTAGAAAACCCATACCGAACACCTGTACGGTACAACCATACCAAGAGTCTAAATAGAAAAGCCATTCCGAACACCTGTACGGTACAACCATACCAAGAGTCTAAATAGAAAAGCCCTACCGAACACCTGTACGGTACAACCATACCAAGAGTCTAAATAGAAAAGCCCTACCGAACACCTGTACGGTACAACCATACCAAGAGTCTAAACAGAAAAGCCATACCGAACACCTGTACGGTACAACCATACCAAGAGTCTAAACAGAAAAGCCATTCCGAACACCTGTACAGCACAACCATACCAAGAGTCTAAACAGAAAAGCCATTCCGAACACCTGTACGGTACAACCATACCAAGAGTCTAAATAGAAAAGCCATTCCGAACACCTGTACAGTACAACCATACCAAGAGTCTAAACAGAAAAAGCCATTCCGAACACCTGTACGGTACAACCATACCAAGAGTCTAAATAGAAAAGCCATACCGAACACCTGTACAGAACAGGCGTATGAAAATTATGCTTTATGCATTTATATGAGTTTACTTTTCGATTGACATCTCTTTCTGTCTCTGTCTCTGTCTCTGTCTCGCTGTTTCGTTGTCTCTCTGTCTCTGTCTCGCTGTTTCGTTGTCTCTCTGTCTCTGTTTCTCTCTCTCTCTCATTCTCTCTCTCTCTCTCTCTCTCTCTCTCTCTCTCTCTCTCTCTCCTCTCTCTCTGTTTCTCTCTCTCTCATTTCTCTCTCTCTCTCTCTCTCTCTCTCTCTCTCTCCCAGTCTCTCTCTCTCTCTCTCAGTCTCTCTCTCTCTCTTACTCTCTCTCTCTGTTCTCTCTCTCAATCTCTCTCTCCTTTCTTTCTCTCGCCTCGTCCCTCTCTCTCCCCTCTCTTTCTCTCTTTCTCCCCGTCCTCCACCCTCTCTCTTCCTCTTTATTTCTGTATACATAGATAGATGGATAGATAGATAAATAAGATATAGATAGATAGAAAGTTAGGTAGGTAGATAGATAGATAGATAGCTAAATAGATAGATAGATAGATAGATTACTAGGTAGATAGATAGATAGATATGTAGGTAGGTAGATAGATAGATAGATAGATAAACTGATAGATAGATAGATATATATAATATAGATAGATAGATAGATAGATAGATAGATAAACTGATAGATAGATAACTGATAGATAGATAGATAGATGTAGATTAGATGATAGTAGATAATAGATAGATAGTTAGATAGATAGATAGATAGATAGATAGATAGACAGATAGATAGATAGATAGATAGATAGATATATAAATAGATAAGTGTTGGTATGTCTGTGTTTCGTGTGCAATGAATGGGGTACAGTAATTTCACCGTATATTTTATTCTTCCTGGGATGATTTACAAAATCTTTCATTTGCATGATAGTCAAATTTGATTTTGTTTTGTTTTGTTTGTTGTTGTTGTTTTTTGTGATAATTTGTTGTTTGGCTTGCTGGTTTGCTATTTGTTTGTTTGTTTGTTTGATTGTTCATTCGTTTGTTTGCTTGTTTGCTTGTTCGTTAGTTCATTTTTTTTTTGTTGGTTTCTTTTTCTGTTTGTTTGTTTGTGTATTTCATTCTTAAAGTTGTGTTCTTATAGATTCTTCTTACCGTCTGAAATGATCCTTGTCAACAATTTATGAAAATCAATAATTACCTTGGAGCGCACAGCCTAACCACACAGACACATACACGCGCACGCGCACGCGCAAGCGCACGCCCATGCGCACAATCGCTAAAGCAGCCCTCTTCTCCCATCCCACACTCTTGGCGACTAACAACATTGCCCCTCTTTTACAGAGAGACTGAAGCAACCTCATCGATATGCAAATTGTTGTTCTCATGTTTTATTTGAAAATCTTCGTGCCCTAGAAATCTAATAACATCGATTTTTGTCAACAGAAATTGCAATCTTAGGGATGCAAATTCCAGCAAGTTGCTCTTCTTTCATTCCAAATACCTGAAATTGTCTCTATCAATTCGTGTCGTATCGCATTGTATCGGGTCGGATCGTTTTTGTTTTTTTTCTTTTAGTTTCGAATTGTTTTGTTCATCTTTTCGTCCTTGTGTTTTTTGTTCTTTTTTGTTGTGCTTATTTTTATTCGTGCCCTTGTTATTGTTCCTGTCCTTCGTCTTCTTCGTCTTCTTCTTCTTCTTCTTCTTCTTCTTCTTCTTCTTCTTCTTCTTCTTCTTCTTCTTCTTCTTCTTCTTCTTCTTCTTCTTTCTTCTTCTTCTTCTTCTTCTTCTTCTTCTTCTTCTCTCTTCTCTCTCTCTTTCTCTCTCTCTCTCTCTTGTTCTTCTTGTTCCTCTTGTTGTTGTTGTTGCTTTGTTTTTTTTGTTGTTTTGTTGTTGTTGTTTTCTTCTTCTTCTTCTTCTTCTTCTTCTTCTTCTTCTTCTTTCTTCTCTTCTTCTTCTTCTTCTTCTTCTTCTTCTTCTTCTTCTTCTTCTTCTTCTTCTTCTTCTTTCTTCTTCTTTTCTTCTTCTTCTTCTTCTTCTTTTCTTCTTCTTCTTCTTCTTCTTTCTTCTTCTTCTTCTCTTCTTCTTCTTCTTCTTCTTCTTCTTCTTCTTTTCTTCTTCTTCTTCTTCTTCTTCTTCTTCTTCTTTCTTCTAATTCCACGACCAATATGACCGTTGAGGGATTCATAGGAATCGAGAGCAGACATGGTTCTCCATTTCTGTTTCTTACATGCAGAAGTGAGACTGGTCAAGTCTTTGATCTTTGTCACCCAGCTCTTCCTTTTTCGATTCGGCGATGGTTTCCTTCGAGAATTGCTGGAAACAGATGCTGAATGCCCTGTTGTCTCCAGGATACCTGTTTACGATGAAGAATGCCTATGATTTTTACAAACTAATTGTGATGTATCGTCTCAATTCTATCAGTCGAACAGACCGATCCAGTCTTACGTAAGATGTTAATAGTTCTCCAAGTTTTTCATGAACTCTGTTGATTCATCTGGTTTCGCGATACAGGTGTTAAGTCCTTTTTCTTGAATTTCAAAAGGGTTCATTTAAAACTCGTACAACATAAAACTAAGCCTTTCTGTTTAATC
>JAPXFY010000019.1:68138916-68151416 GCA_030674185.1 Monoplex corrugatus
TCTGTATGTCTCTTTTTTTTTCTCTCTCTCTCTCTTCTTTTCTCCCCTTCTGTCATCTCTGTCTTTCTCTCTCTTTACTAGTTACTATCTATTGAAGCTTAACGAAATGCAATGACATAATTCAAAGTGGGTATGTCTAGGTCACACCTACGTTCGTATCGTTTTTCACTAACGAATGACAACGGTGTATGTCCAGTTTGCCTCAATACAAACAAAACGAAATCCATTTCATGTTTAATTGTTATTTGTACAATATAATCAGACAAATCATCATTTCAAATGTTATCAAGGGCGATGACTTAGAAAGCAAACCTACTAAATTATCAAGCTGTGAAGTACCAAGAATGATCTTTGATTTGGCCAAGATTTTTCGCTGCTGCCTCCCGTACAATATGAGTTCATACTTTTGACAATATAGAAACATGAAGCGTTTGGTGTTATTCTGTGTAAATTGAGATCCAAGTGGGTGTAAACATATTTGTGTGTTTACGTTACTGCGTATGTACTGTTTTGTTGTTTCTCATCGTGTTATTGTTTATTGTGTCTCATGATTCATTCCATGAAAGTTTGCAGGCCTGTTTACTGACAGTCAAAACATCCTGAGAGCTTTCTCTCTCCCTGTCTCTGTCTCTCTCTCTTCCTCTCTGTCTCTCTCTCTCTGTCTCTCTCTCTCTATCTCTCTTTCTCTTTGTCTCTCGTTCTCTCTCGTTGTCTCTCGTTGTCTCTCTCTCTCTATCTCTCTCTCTATCTCTCTCTATCTATCTCTCTCTCTCTGTATGTCTCTGTCTCTCTCTTTCTCTCTCTCTGTCTCTCTCTCTCTATCTCTCTCTCTATCTGTCTGTCTGTCTGTCTGTCTATCTGTCTGTCTGTCTATCTGTCTGTCTGTCTCTCTCTCTCTCTCATCACACACGCTCACACTCACACACGCTCACACACACACACACACACACACACACACACACACACACACACACACACACCACACACACACACACAAACAAACAAACAAACAACCACGCACACTCGTACACACACAAGCGCGCGTGCGCGCCCGTGCGCGCACGCAACGACCCTCACACTAATTGAGTAACTGATTAAGCGGAGCCCACAACAAATGAATTTAAATCTCGAAACAGGTAAATTACGATAAACATTCAAAAGGTAGACACATACCTAAGTACCTTATAATTACTGTACCTTTTGGGGGACTGAATTGTTTATAGGGTTTGAGACTTGCAAAGGAGTTTCCTCAACACAAAAGTGACAATGTATGTTGTCTCAGATAACTGATTGATTGCATACCTACAACATGGTATTAAATATGACTGATTGTGCCCCTACAATATAGTACCTGTATTAGATATGTCTGACTGTGCCCCTACAACATAGTCCATGTATTAAATATGAATGACTGTGCCCCTACAACATAGTCCATGTATTAAATATAACTGACTGTGCACCTACAACATAGTACATGTATTAGATATGACTGACTGTGCCCCTACAACATAGTACATTTATTATAGATGACTGACTGTGCCCTACAATATAGTACATGTATTAAATATGAATGACTGTGCCCCTACAACATAGTACATTTATTATAGATGACTGACTGTGCCCCTACAACATAGTCCATGTATTAAATATGAATGACTGTGCCCCTACAACATAGTCATGTATTAAATATGACTGACTGTGCCCCTACAACATAGTACATGTATTAAATATGACTGATTGTGCCCCTACAACATAGTACATGTATCAATATGACTGTGCCCTACACATAGGACATGTATCAAATATGAGTGACAGTACCCCTAAAAATAGTCCATGTATTAAATGTGATTGACTGTGCCCCTACAATATGATATTTAAGTTGATGTCACTCATGAAAACTGTAAATGACTGACCTACCATTAAGGACATCATGTCTTTTTAAATCATCCAGAATTTTTTAATGCTGCTTTTATTCAGATTAAGAATTATGTGTGACTTAGCATAGGAAAAGGAGGCTCAAGACTGAGCAATATAATCACAATTAAGACTGAGAATAGCTGGAATAGGTCAAGATTGGGTCAACAGAGTCCTGTCCATGTTTCAAGTCTTTAACATCACATGTTCAATGTCGTGAACTTGTATCATATCTTATTAATGAAAGCATCCAAAATCAAGTCTTAACTTTTGTTTTTCTTTGTTTTTTTGTTTCGTTTGTTTGTTTGTTTGTTTTGATTTATAAGCGTATCACTTTCCTTGTCAAAAGTATGTATGCATGCATTGTTCAAACGGGTCTAAAATGAAAACTTTATAAAATAATGGCTTCTTTTCTTTTTGTTCTATTCTGTAATATGTATTCATTATAGGCTTTCAAATTTGAAAGTGCATTGGTTTTAATGATGTTGAATAGAATGGTATCATTTGCTGTGAATGTAACTACCCTGAAATTAACGTTGAAAATCAGAAACACAATAAAACACAACAAGATCGCGTGTTCCATACACAAAAAACAAGACAGCTGCAAGTTTTCAACCCACTGGTCTTTGTGAAGCGTACACAAAAGACAACAAAACCAAACACACAAAGTTTAGGGGAAAAAACAGAAGCTAGACTTACTTGATGTTTTATACAAAATCCAAAACAAGTGTGACTGCCCACGTTCAAGCAAACAGGGACCAGAAAAGAAAAAAAAAAAACACGAAGAAAGAATAAGAGCGTGTATTCAATACAACAAGACAAGACTTGTAGTAAATACGTGTTCTCATTCTCTTTTCTTGGATTTTTTCTGGTTCTTACTTGACGTTTGGTTGAGCAAGTGAAAATGATGGACAGGAAGCCGACTAGTTCCTTTGTTTTGTTTTGTTTTGTTTTGCTTTGTTTGTTTTGTTTTGTTTTGTTTTGTTTGTTTGTTTGTTTGTTTGTTTGTTTTGTTTTGTTTTGTTTTGTTTTGTTTTGTTTTGTTTTGTTTGTTTTGTTTAGTATTTCTTTGTTTTTGTCTCGGAATGTTTTTGGGTTTTTATTTGTTTGCTTGCTTGTTTGTTTGTTTGTTTGTTTGGGTTTTTAAAAAAAAAATTTACTTGTCTATTTGCATTTCGTAATAAAAGATATGTCGCCAAGAAATCCTGGCTGCTTTGTCATCATAGATCCGACGTATTCGGTGTTCATTTATCTCTGAGTCTGGTTTACCACGCTCTGCAATGGCTTTTGTGACTTTGCTGTCCATTTTTATATTTCCTTGGCATCTGTTATCTCGTCTATTTTAACCCAATTTTTGCAGCGTCAAAAATGCATTACTGAGACTTATTTCAGGATGATATTTAGGTTTTTAATCGCTTTCTGTTTATTGGAAGAAGTCACCTTTTACGCGTCTGTTGCCATGCCAATTGTTTAATATTGACACCAAGCTTATAAGCCATTGTGTTCCCTTGTTGGCTGCTCAGATAAACATGTTTATGAGTTTGTGCTTTTATGTAGCTTTTCATGACAATACAGGAAAACAGAATATACATATACACATGAATAAAATGACGAGAACCATGTTCTCTTCTCGCGAAACAAAGGACCCAAAAGGAGATTCGACTCTTGTGTCTTTGTTTCTTTTATCATATATTTGTCTGCCTGTGTCCGTATCCGTCTCTTTGTCTGAGTGTGTGTGTGTGTGTGTGTCTCTGTCGCTTTGTCTGAGTGTGTGTGTGTCTGTCTCTATCATTGCCTTTATCCGTTTTTCTTAAGTGATACATTTTGGGAGTTTTAAGTATGGGAAGACTATTTAACTTAAAGATCGACATGCTTATTTGCAAGTCTGGCAAGTGATTAGTCACAAGTGCAAAAAAATATTCGTAAGCATGAGACAAAATAAAACACAGGAACACTACTATTTTTACAGTCATTACGTTCCAAATGTTATACTTCAGTGCAACCAATTAAGTAACAACATTTTTCTCGTCTGAAATAGATTGCCCGATTTACACATCCACATGCACGCATACACACACACACACACACACACACACACACACACACACACAACACACACACACACACACACAAACACACACACACACAAACAAACAAACAAACACACACACACACACACACACACACACACACAAACACACAAACAACCAAACACACACACACGAACGCACACAAACACACATACACACACACACACACACACACACACACACACACACACGCACGCACACACACAAACAAACAAACAAACACATATACACGCGCGCACACAAACACACACACACAAACACACATACATACACAAACACACACACAAACACATACACACACACAAACAAACACACACACACACACAAACACACACACACACTACCACACACACACACACACACACACACACACACACACACACACACACACACACACACACACACACACATACATCCGTCTAAAAGCACATATGTGAACAGACGTTAAAAGAAATAACGAACGAACACACACACCACACACACACACACACACACACACACACACACACACACACACACACACACACACACACAAACACACACACACACACACACACACACACACACACACACACACACACACACACACACACACACACACACACAAGCGCGCTAAATTTAATCAAAGAATCGTAGAATGTGGCGAAAGAAAGAGTGAATTTACCAATACATTTTTTTTCAACCCCAGAAACATTAACTTTAAACCGTAAAACGTGAAGACTAAGGAATCATTCCCAAAGTAGATAAACATATCCATATTGTGCCATTCTAGGAGATGTTAATTGTTATTGTTCATAAGCTTTTCAAATATGTTTTTCCCTGAAGAAACTTAATGCTGTTATGTTCAGATAAATGATTGACTTGTGCTGTAAAAACATCATATTGAATTATGTATTACACGGGCACATTGTGAACGGTTTATGATAATATTTACAGCCACATATTTTGTATATAATGGAAACATGTTTAACAGTGCACAAACTGTATGTATGATTTGATGGTCACGTTACACTTGTCCATGTTATTTCGTCTGATTGAACTCGTCCACATATTCTTAGAAAAAGCAACTTATATCTTCTGAGATTGGTCTTGACATAAATTTTACATTGTTTTGTTGTTTTCTTCGGGTATATTTCGTATTGTTCTGATTTGCTTTGGTTTATTTGTTTCTTTCTTCTTCTCTCTGTGTCTTTCTCTCTCTGTGTCTCTCTCTGTCTCTGTCTGTCTCTCTTTGTCTTTTCTCTCTCTCTCTCTCTCTTCTCTCTCTCTCTCTCTCCATCTCTCTCCTCTCTGTCTCTGCTCTGTCTGTCTGTCTGTCTGTCTCAATCTCTCTGTCTCTGTCTCTGTCTCTGTCTCTGTCTCTGTCTCTCTCTCTCTCTCTCTCTCTCTCTCTCTCCATCTCTCTCTCTTTCTCTCTCTCATATTCTTTTTTCTTTAAGTCTCTTTTTATGTCGGATATAGTCTGCGTGATATATTCTGCTTGCTTTATCGCCAAATTATCCCTCATGTTCTGTGTTTATTTATTTATGATTCTGGTTTACCTCCCACTATACACATCAATATTGTATTTCTGACCTGGCCGTCGAATTTTACACTTCTTTGTCATAAGACAGAAGGCAGAGCGAATGTTCATTTACCTACTTTTACACACATTTTAGGAAACGTCAGAAATGTATGTTTACGTTTTATTACTGATTATTCAGACTTTCGATTCGGTTATTATACGTCAGTTGTTTTATTGCTGTCCTTGCATTCACTCCATTTTGTTTTTCTGTAGGTTGCGCAAATAATGGTGAGTAGTTACGTCTTAATACACTTGTGTATGACGATACAGCAAATCAGAAATATATATACAAATATATCTATATATCTATATATATATATATATATATATATATATATTATGTGTTGTGTGTGTGTGTGTGTTTGTGTGTGTGTTTGTGTATGTGTGTGTATGTGTGTGCTTGTGTGTGTGTGTGTGCTTGTATGTGTGTTTGTGTGTGTGTGTGTGTGTTTGTGTGTGTGTGTGTGTTTGTTTGTTTATAAGGAATGTTCTGAGCTTACTACTTTAAGCTTTGTGGCTGCGTCGATGCTAGCTGAATGGGTAGCGCAAACTGTGTTGGATTTGAGAAATTCCACTTGGGAGATAAGCCCGTGACTCTCAAGAGTTTTGTTCTTAGTTGATATTTATACATATGTGTGTGTGTGTGTAAGGTAAATGGCATCATTTCGTGAAATAAACAACTTCATTTTCCAACGGAAACACAGTTCAATGTTTCTGGTCCCTCTGCCAGTCCATATGTCTGTCTGTCTGTCTGTCTGTCTCTGTCTGTCTGTCTGTCTGTCTGCTGTCTGTTTGTCTCTTTCTTTCCTGTGACTTAAAACAAAAATATATCGCCACCATTATTTTAGTTGTATTTGGATGGTTTGAGTAAGCATTTTAGTGAATCAGGCACATCAAATTATTTCGTTTGGAAGAAAAAAGTATGACTTTATTTGGGGTCACGCTCACCCTAGAAATTGAAAAAAATCATGTAAATGTTACAATTGTTTATATAAGTACTTTTGTCATAATCACATTTTCGGCTTCGAGTTCTTAAAGGACCCGATAAAATATCAACAGAGAAGTGTGTCAGAAGCACACAAAACTAGAATTAGAATGCATAGTTGATATAACTAAACAAGTTGAGCTGCGGAGGGTCAGCCAGCAATGCTTCGTTAAGTATATACGATGGAAAATAAAGAATACATGCAGAAATACTTTGTTTTAAAGATCATCGCACTAAACCTTTTTTTCCGTCCCATTTTCTACGCCACCTTAATGGCCACAGAAGTTGGCACAGTTTTTTACAATGCAATAATAAAAATGTTGATGAGGATGATAATCATGATGCTATGGAGTTCCATCTAGGATTGAGACTGCGTGACAAAGCTGTTCTCTATGCTTACTATCATAACATATCCTGGCTTCAACCAGGCCAGAGAGATACAGACACTTGCGGTGCTGATCTGAGGATTTGAGTAACACCCTCAATGACGCAGCCGTGAAGTGGTTAAGACTCGACTGTGTGGTCCCAGTCTTCCCAATGAGCCCACAGCACGCCCAATTCTGGGTAGGAGCCGGTTAGAGTCGAAAAATCCCACAATCATAGATTTCTGAAGGGACTGAATGGGATTCGAACCCACAACGTTGCAGTCGGTAGTCCGTTGCGTTAACCACTACACCACGGCGACTGGTGCCACAAAACAATACTTGATACAAAAACAATTGAAGACTTCCCTGATGCTGTGTTGAGCAGAAGAAACTGGTGGATATGGGTGTAACTCGTCATTTCAGCTACTGTGACGGCACAAGCGAAAATGTACATTAACCAACCGATTAAGTACGTACAATTAGTACAATTAAAATATCACACACACACAGAGAAAACACACACACACACACACACACACACACACACACACACTAAACACACACACACACACAGAAACACACACACACACACACACACACACACACACACACACACACACACACAGAGAAAACACACATACACACACACAAACACACACACACACACACACACACACACACACACACACAGAGAAAACACACATACACACACACACACACACACACACACACACACACACACACACACACACACACACACACACAGAGAGAGAGAGAAAAACACACACACACACACACACACACAGAGAAAAACAAAATACACACACACAAACACACACACACACACACAAACACCACACACACACACACACACACACACACACACACACACACACACACACACACACACACACACACACACACACAAGCACACACACATAATTAACACACCTAATTAATAACGGAAGAACCAAAGCTGACAACATGGAGGAAACAGCAAACAAAATCAAGACTTCATTACCAAGGCAAATAAATACTTTGTAAGTAGTGTACTGTTCATGAGTTTTGATTTGTTATTATGAGTCTGATTTGTTATCGTTCTTCAGACTCCCTAATATTTGTTTTCCTTAAAGAAACTTAACTCTTTGACTGCCCCACCCTATCCACTAGCAACCTGTATCGTCATCATTGATAGCAAAGCAACATCTTAACCCTTTGACTCTTTCACCCTATCAACTAGCTTCCTGTAGGAAGCTAGTGGGTAGGGTGAGGGTGTCAAAGGGTTAAGTTTTTGCAGGTGGTGGATAGGATGTGGGTGTCAAAAGGGTTAAGTTTTTGCAGGTGGTGGATGGGAGGTAGGTGTCAAAGGCTAAATTAATGTTGTTGTTTTTTTTTCACGGAAATAAACGACTGACTATACATGAATTTCTGCGTGGATCGTATAACACGGTATAATATTATGGGAACTATAAATGACCAGACTTAGTTTTTTTTTTGTTTTTGTTTTTTTTTAGAAGAATATTTTTCAGTATATCGTGACAACATTTTTTTTAAACATCGTGAACATTATTTTGGGTATATTTACGTTACATGAAATTGTGAATTTGCCCGTTTAAGTTTATCTAAACAGCCACTGCTATTGGTCATAATTGTATGGCCGGACGTTTTGTCATTCTTGTTTCTTTACTCTGTTTTAACGGACATTTATGTTGCATAAACATTACACATCCTCTTTCAGTTAGTTAGCCTTCATATCCTATACAGAGTTGTTTTGAGACTATGATTTACACACTATTAATAATGAATTATCTGACTTTGTTGTCGCAGTTTATTCGTTTTGGAATCCAGCTTCGGGATAACAATATATATATATATATATATATATATATATATATATATATATATATATATATATGTACATATATTATATATTAAACACAATGTTACATATATATGAGCGTTTTTTGCAATATCAACATCTACTTTAACTGTAAATATTAGATCCATCTGTAATTGATTTTTAGTTGTGATTTGTTTATTCAGCTCTTTCGTATCTCATTTTTATTATCATTATTATCATTATTATTTGTTGAACCAGGCCGGTTACTTATATTTTTATTGTAACAGTTTGATTGCTGTCCACATTCGCATGCTCAGTTTTCTTTCTGTCATGGTTGATACCACGCCTTTCATTCCATTTCCTTAACACACCACTGTCCACTTGCTCATTCAGTTGAACCCTCAGTGCCAGGAGAAAGCCATGAAAGCTAGCGATATCAAGTTCCCCCGTAAGTTCACCCACTAACGGAGACCCTGCACTGCCACTAGGACATTTTGGTTATACGTTAGATATGTGTTGTGGTTTCTCGGATAAGTCAAAGGTTAAAATCACTGTTGTAGTCATTGTTGCTGTTTTGGTTATTCTGATTTTAATTAATGAACATTTTTCGGTGGCATTGCAAAAAGATACGAAGCCTACGTTTATAACGCAAATGAGGTGGGGGTTTTTTTTTCTTGACTATGTGTTTTTGTCTTTGTTTTGTTTTGTTTGTTTAAATGGGGTTTTCCTCGCATTTTGTTTTGTTGTTTGTCTTATTTTTTGTTTTGTTTTGTTTTGTTTGTTGTTGTTGTTTTCTAATTCTGAATTTTATGTTTCTGGGACGTGCATCTTTTTTTCAAAACTTCTACACATTTCACTTCTCCTGTCACGCACAATAAAAACAGGTTTTCTGTTACCTTTTGCGCCGTTCTTTTGTCGTTACTGACCAGCTGCTCATTATGGCTCCCCAACAGAAGTCCAAACCCACCAGAACTGAAACCATCACGACGATAGGGCATGAAGAACTGCAAAATCTGATCTTTATTTCCTAGATTTTACGATGACAACAGGGATGATGGCGCTATGATGTTCTATTTCAGATTGAGACTGGGTGGCAGGGTTGTGTTCGATGCTTCGTTTCATGATACACCTGGTATCAACCAGGCCCAGTAGATACATGTACCTGTGGGTTGGTCAGGAAATTTGAGCAATACCTTCAATGACACATCCTTAAAGTGGGTTTGGGTTAGAGTCACGGTTAGAATGGGCTGGGTGGTCCTAGTCTTCTCTTTGAGTCCATAACATGCTCATTTCCAGGTTGAAGATACTTGAGGCTGAAAATGTCTACAGTAAAATTTGAACTCATGGGATTTGAACCCACGGACTTCAGTACTCCGTTGTGCTGATCTCTTCTCCACGATCATTGTTTTGAAGTAACAACACGCATTTTTATCCTTGTTCTATTGTTGTTGATTGTGGTTGTTTATTTGTGTGTGTGTTTGTTTGTTTCTTTCTTTCTTTCTTTCTTCCTTTCTTTCTTTCTTTATTTCCTTGTCTATCTGTCTGTTTATTTCCTTGTTTGTTTATTTCTTTCTTTCCTTGTTTGTTTGTTTGTTTGTTTGTTTGTTTGTTTGTTTGTTTGTTTGTGAGCTGCCTCTGCTCAGTGTACCGAAGGTCTGAATATTTCGATTAGTCCTAGCCTTTGGCATTAAAGGTTGTTTTGTTTGTTGCCTGTCTTAATGCTCCAGTCATACTGCTGGTGTCACTGTTTCAAGGGTCCTTTCCCACTGACAGTTTCAAGACCTTTGCAACACTTGGATATTTTGAACGAAAGTTTGGTGTTTGCCAGTTACAGTTTTGGTTGAGTATCTATGGAACTGTCTGATTGCGATGAATTTATCTTGACCAAACTCCTAACGCCAAACTTCCTGTGTCTCTAACAGGCCAGCTATGCCACCACTAGCATTTCTACGAAGATTAATCAAACAGTCTGTTCTTATGTGCGGGCCTGAAATGTATCATCCATTTGCATTAGGCTAATTTTTTTTATTTTCGCGTTATTTTGTTTCTTAAGAACTTCTACAGTATGGGAATGCATATGACTGTTGGTCTTTGGGGTGAGATAACAGGGTTTTTTTTTTCTTGTTTTGTTTTGTTTTTGTTTGTTGTTTGTTTTGCTTGTTTTCTTGTTTTTTGCTTTTGTTTTTTGTTTTTTTGGTGTGTTTTTTTTTTTTGTGTGTGTGTGTGTGTGTGTGTGTGTGTGTGTGTGTGTGTGTGTGTGTTTGTTTTGTTTTGTTTCTTTGTCCCCTTCCGAAGGACTAGACGTTCAGTTCGAATTTGCGGTCAAACTGAGGATAAAAGGTTGAGGCACACCATCCAAATCTTCCGACATTTATCTGGCAAATATCTTGAACTATACAAAAAGAACTTTTTGTTGCAGGGTCTGACCTGGGGAGGGGAATGGGACCTGATACCCTGACACCACCAGAATGATTGGAGCATTAAGTTGAGCAATAAACAGCCCAAATGTTATATTGCGGGTTGAAAGTGAACTTGAGATATCAGACCTTAAGTCTACGGCTCTATCACAAGTACCGACAAGTCTGTGACAAAAAAATCCGCAGGAAGGAAAATATCGTAAAATTATCGTACTTACGATGACTGATGCGTTCTTATCAACAAATTCCTAACATTCACACTAAGAAGAGATTTCTTGAATGTTATACAAAACCCATACTGTTGTACAGTTGTGAGGCGTGGACAGTCAACATGCAAAGTCAAAACAAAACTGAGGCAACTGAAATGTGGTTTCTAAGAAGAATATCGACAGTTCCATGGACAGCAAAGAAAACAAACGAGACAGTCTTGATGGAGGCAGACACAAGATGATCATTGATAAAAAGATCCAAAACAAGAGTGAGAGTGACTGCCCGCGCCCAAGCAAACACAAACCAGAAGAACAAGAAAACCAATGTAAGCGCGTCTCCAACAAGACAAAACAAAACAAGCGCAAATTTTCGGCCAACTAGCCTTTGTCAAGCGCGAACGCACGGTCACAGACAAATCACAGATACCAAACAATGGATAATAAAAAGAAAAGATTAGGAAAAGGCAAAACACATTTGTTGGGCATATTATGAGGAAAGGACAGGGAAGCTGGAGGGAAAGAGAACACCAGGTAGACCCAGGGAGAAAATATTGGACGGACTTGCAGGGTGGCTAAAGACAGAGAGGGTAGGACATGTACTTGCAGCGACAGGAGATAGATTCCTGTGGAGGGTCATGATCGCCAACGCCATGCGGCAGGCACATGATGATGATGATGATGATGACTGATGACATGGCTCCAGACAATAATTGTTCGTCAGGTTCAAGTAGTGCGTTAGTGGAATCCCTTCCCCATGGCTCAGTGGTTCTAGCCTAGCTCTTGGACTTTGTCATATTACGGTAAGACAGTTACAGAGTGATTTACTGACGGCCCCGTGATAATGCACTCGGTGGTCTGAAAGAAAATAAATGAATGGGCCACAGAATGAATGAACCAACTCTTAGCAATTCTGTTGTTGTAAGCGTTAGTGATGGCTGGCATTTCCACTGTTTGGAATGTGAAGAAATTAATGAGTGGAGGTTTTTATGTTGCTGTTGCTTTTCCCTTTGTTTCGTTTGTTTGTTCCTTTGTTTCTTTGTTTCTTTGTTTCTTTCTTTTTCTTTCCTTCTTTCTTTCTTTGTTCGTTTTTTTGTTTGTTTGTTTGTTTGTTTGTGT
>JAPXFY010000019.1:68153916-68166416 GCA_030674185.1 Monoplex corrugatus
AATACGCTACATTATATATATACTATATATATACTATATATATATCAGAGAGAAACAGAGAGACAGAAAGACATATAGAGAGAGCGAGAGACAGAGACAGAAAGAAAGAAAGAAAGAGAGAGAGAGAGAGAGAGAGAGAGAGAAGAGAGAGAGAGAAGAGGAGAGAGAAGAGAGAGGAGAGATAAATTCAACGTGAACATGAAGATTTAAGTACAGTCATGTATATAAATCTTTTTCCCTCTCAAGAAAACATTAGCATATGGTTGTTCCACTGGGCATTGAAAATGGGCAAATGAAAACCTGTTTCGGTATTGTATTGTTCAATTAAAAAAGTTCACCTTTAGTGTGTGTTTAGAAAGTTGGTAAAATTGGAAAATATTTGTTAAAGTTTGCATTTATGCATACATCATTATTGCAAGCATTATAATAAGATCAAACATTCTATCCGGTTTTTGTTTTGTTTTGTTTTGTTTGTTTGTTTGTTTGTTTGTTTGTTTTGTTTGTTTGTTTGTTTGTTTGTTTAATCAACATTGCCCGATGGAAAGTATTTTGATAGTTCAATGCTAAAGGTATTTTTGCGTTTTTCATTGATTAAATTTAATGTTCTATTGAGTTTCAAATATTATGGGAACAGTATCAGTTCCACAGGAAATATTCATTAGAGCTTTTTGTATGATTAGACTATATACATTTTGTCGTAGCTGCTATTCCCATTCTGTTTCAAATTGTATTGAAAATAGTAATACGATGATTTTGTCCTAATTGCAACAATTTTGATTTAACATCATTTAATATAAGAATGTTTCCACGAAATACTGACGTTTAGTTTTTCTAACCACTTTAAGCAACACTTTACTATCATCTATGTTTTTATAGCAAAGTTTTATCTTCCTTTTGTGCACTCATCATTAGTCTTAATGTATTAGGTGCATGTTAGATATTACTTGTTTTGTTATTCGGTTGAATTGTGAATGCTTTTAACTATTGTTTGACTGAAAATATCCATTCATCATAAGTGACAAAGTTAATGACACAGTCAGTGTTAGTTTCAAATTGTTTTTGCGTAAACAAAAATTAACATTTTTTTAAAGTAAATGTTTAAATTTCGGTTTTAGTTTCTGAAGACGACGTCTCCGCGCTCGGAATGAATTCCATATGCACTATTGTCACAAGTGCCATGTGATGGAGAAGATCCAGACGGATCACGGCACAAACCTTAGCTGGCCAGGTCATGAGGTCCTACCTGGATAGTTCCATATCCCAGCGGTCGTAGTAAAGTAAATGTTTGGTGGAGTACACCCCTTTGTCATTCACTTTATTGTCTTTGATTATCAGATTATCCACAGTTATTTTTTCGTTAAAGGAAACAGATTCAGCTAACATGTTACATGAGTTCTTAGGTGTTGTATGGTTACAAAACAATGTACAGGCCTCACAGTCATAAGCCAAAGCAAATTATTCTTCATGAAATATGAAACAAACGCCGGACCACAGTATTCAGTGTTTTGAGAAATGAATACATTTCCTCTGCAATACATTTCCATTTAAGGTTTGGAGTTTTGCATTTTCTTATCCATGGAAGTTTGAGGGCATATACTTGTATATCAGATGTACCCAATCTCTTTTGTTTTATGCTTTAAGTGGCAGCCTTTTTTGCTGAGTTTACCTTGTTTTACATTCTATACAAACTGAAAGCTTAATTTTCATTTAAAGTGAACAGGTTGAAATCGAAGCATGGAAGTTTAGATTGCAGGAATGATTTCTTGTGATCAAATTTTAAATAGCATTCTCACTTCCAACAATTTGATATCATAAGTATTGGTTTCATATTTTTCAGATCTTGAATGAGCCAGACGCCAAATAGTTTATACTTAAGATGCTTAAATGAGGGCGGTATATTTTCTGCGGTTTTCTCTCACTCCCATTTGTCAAATCACATCGTTACACTTGCTAGCAAAGTATCAGTCAATTGATTAATCAATGGCCAGTAGCATTACAACTGATCATTCGTTGATCTACCGACCCATGAATTATGACTGTCACATCGTATGCATCTCTATGGATGCCAAATTAAAAATTTCATGGCTTGTCTTTTTTCAAACTTTTTGATTGAATACAAAATGTTAATGCTGCAGAATGCTATTGATGTTTTGTTTGTTTGTTTTTATTTGGTTTGCTTTTGTTGCTGTCTGTTTGTTTGTTTTTTCTAGCCTTTCAAATTTTATTGCTTTTACTTTTATGTTTGTTCTTTCATTTCATGTCTTTTCAATCAAAGTGATTGTAACATATTTACTTAAGAACTGCCGCAGTTGAAAAGGGAGAACACTGAATCAATGAGCACCGAGTATAATCGTTCCACTTTTAAACAGTTGCTCTAGCCAAGCAGATGGCAACAGTATTGTGCTTTCTGATTCAACCAATAATATGAGCACTGTTGTTGATCCCCATCTCTCTATGTAGAAGTTCATTGCCAACAATCCTGTCACTGTCGCCCTTCATATTTTTTTTCCTTTTGGTCCATGTAACAGGACTGAGGTTCCCCTGTGTCTTTGACGATTCCAAGCTGTTTCTCCCTACATTTCCAGTCCCCCCCCCCTCCCCGTGGGATGCCGGGGGCTTTTTCAGTATAAATAGTATCAAGAAATTCTGCCCTAACTACTTTTCTGTCACTCCTTTCTTTCTACCCCCTTTGAATTTTGTCATTTATTCCTATCATTTTCTGGCTTGCTGGTCCGTTCACCTGTATGTAGTCCACAGAGTCTTACGTACTTTCTCTTAGGATTGATAACTGAGTACAGGTATTAAATGCATTTTTGGCTCTAGGGAAGTGAGATATGGGAAGCAATTTTTTGGGGTAAATTATGCCGCTTTTTTATGTTTAGTATCCTTAGTTATGTTTAAATTTGTATTCAGATATGTTTTTAGACCTCTGTACGATAAATTGGACGGAGCGGACAACGTCAGGGGCATCTCTTTAGATTATGTGCTTGAATGCATTGATATGTGTCTTAACCCCCCCCCCCCCCCTGTTGAAGTATTGTGTATTTTTTTAACTGGTTATAGCCCTGATGTGGCCCTGATATGGCTCTATGCAGTCGGCTGGACTCTGAACAATAATAACAGTAACAATGACAGTATGTCCAGCTTGAAGACTTACCTGTTTGCCAGCAGTTATGTTTCTCCTTCAACTGACCATCTCTTCATCCCATTTTCTCCTTTTCTCCATTTCCCAGTGTGCTTGTGTTCGGTACCTTTACGCCAGTTCTGTCATCGTGAGTGAATGGCTAAGCAAACGATTAGAATGCGTCTTTGGTTTGAATTATATATCAAGATTTAGCACCTCATAGCTATTATTTTACTATTGCTACTGTAACATTTATCGGTGTAGACTTGTCTAACATATAATCAAACATATAAACAAAGTATTCCGTAACTGCTTCCGTCTTGATTCCATCAGGGTTTTTTATGTTTATTCAGTGACTTTCGTAGCACCTTTTTTTTATTTTTAAATACATTTTTTAGCTAAGCAAAGCCATAAGAAACTCAGTTTTTTTTTATTCATTTTAATTTATGACTATTATTTGCTTCTTTGTTCAACTCAACTGTAACATAGCATAAATGACAGTTTAGAAATGTGTTTATACCTTGTGGTGAGTTGTTCTGTTTTATTTTTCAATTCAGGTGTGCATTTACGACAGAATTCTACACACATACATTTGCACAAGAAGTATGAAAAAAGAAAACCAGAGACAATTTACAAGACAGAAATTTTGCAGCGTACGAAACAATTATGAATTCCTAAACGCTTTCTTTTGTTTGTTACTTTATTTACGATAAATGCTGAATATATTTTACATCAATGTAAAGTACACATATACGTTTAACATTAATGTAAAGTATCACATATGCTTTAACCTAGGCGTTAATGTAAAGTATCACATATGCTTTTAACCTAGGCGTTTGATCGAAATATGTACATAACATTGTTAGTAACACGCAAAGCAGTACGGTGAAACCCTGCCCATAGAAGAATCCAAAGTTTTGATCGAGCAGACATTCTGGCGCAGACAAAAAGTTGACTATAACAACAACACATCTTCAAAGTGTTGTTGTTTGTGTGTGTGTGTGTGTGTGTGTGTGAAAAAACATAAACAGACCAATTTTTAACAAATATGTTTTATATGGTCCTTTTTTTTTTACTTTTTTTTTCTAATATATGGAATTTCCTTAACAAATGAGTTCAAACGTTTTTTGTTTTATTTGTTTTGTTGTTCATGACTGATACATTGTGTTTTTCGTAACCTCCTTAATTGGTAGATATCTCCAAACGCTTCGTATGACAAAAGTGATCCATTTTTTTAACAAACTAACGGCAAGATTTTTTTTTCATAATATGTTTTCCCATTAAAACGTAAATCTGTCTTTTTGACAATGTGGCCATGTTTGGTTTTGGATTTTTTGTTCGTTCGTTTGTTTGTTTGTTTGTTCGTTTGTTTGTTGTTTGTTTGTTTTTGTTTTGGCTTATTTTGGCTTGCTTTTTTTTAAACAAATGTCATGAAATATTGAAATATTGTGTTGGACAATTGAGGCAAATTTTTATTTTGATAAGCGCAAACACATACTTGTACCTAAGTACTGTCGTTAATTAGCTTTTTACTGAAATTCTGACATTCTTTTTGATTCAATGTTATGCTGTATCTATGAACAGTGTTATATTTTCTTTTGATTACTACTTAAAGCGTTGTCAGTGTCTCAGTTAGTAAAAGTAGTCATATTTATTGTTTTTGTAAGAATTATGTTAAAAATCGTTTACTTTTTCTTTCTGTATTCTTTTTATGTTGTTATTCATTTGCTTGCTTTTTTGTTGTTGTTGTTGCTTTTTTTGTGTTCCTAGAAGCATTTTTTGAATTTATGTTTCGAAATGACGAAATGAGTTTCTCACATATACTGTGAACTGCCTCTATTATTGGAAGAATGTCTTCAGGGTTTATTTTTGCAGGACAATGTGTCCATGTTTTGTGTTGTCTTTCTGTTTGCTTGTTTGTCTTTTGTTGTTGTTGTTATTGTTTTTCTAACAACATCTGTTATACTTTTTTGTCAGAAAATGTGCGCAATCTCTTGTGTCTGACAAACATCACCAACTCATTGCTTGGTTTTATGTTTTGTCTGTTTTGTTGTTGTTGTTGTTGTAGGTGGTAGTGGTGGTGGTGGTGGTAGTGGTGGTGGTGGTGGTGGTGCTAGAGATGTTGGGTAGCAGATTGGTTACTTTCCTTTTTTTTTTTTTTTTTGCTGTTGTTTGTTTGATCATTTTCGTTTCGTGACTACTTTTGTATTTCTCGTGATTTATACATCAGTAATGTTTTCTGGTAAATGTCATCAAATATTGTCTATTACTAAACATGAACGTTGTTCAGAATTGTGGCAAAGTCTACTTTGTATCAAATACTGTCAACAAATGGGGTTGCCTTGTATCTGATCGGCAGTGTGCTTATTGTTGTTATATTTTGCTTTAGTGTTTCATTTAACCCTTTGACTCCAGCACCCTATATACCAACTGCAAGAACTTAACCCATTGACTCCCTCACCCTGTTGACCAGCTTTCTGCAGGAAGTTGGTGGATATGTTTAGGAGTCAAAGGGTTAAGGTTTTTGCCTCGCAAGCGTTGTTGACAATACAGGATGCTGGTAGACAGGCTGCAGGAGACAAAGGGTTAAGGAGAGGGAACAAACTGTCTTTATCGATATCTTGTGTCAAAGTACTCTCTGACTCTGAACCTCTGAGCTCATCTGGAGTGCTTTCAACGTCTTGAGAATTTACATTTTTATCTCCCTTGCTTGGAGGCTTCTATTTATAGACATGCCCTGCAGATGTAACAGATAGTCCAAGATGTGTTTTTTTTTTTTTCGGAAACGTATTGCCATTTCTTTATTTTATGCATACAATTATTTATCTTGTTTGTTTTTCCTGTGTTTTGCTTCCTTTTTTTTTATTTTTTGCTTTTGTTTGTTTGTTTGTTTGTTTGTTTGTTGTTTGTTTCATTGTTCGAAAATAACTTTGGCCATCTGGAAATTGACTGATGATCTTATTTTCCAAATTTCATCATGACGATGGCTAGATCGAATTGTGTGTGAAATAATTGATGCCACAGCTGACGGTATACCGGTACCTGACAACCCGGCACTTAAATTAATGCAATGAATTATCCCTTTGTTACTTCATTGTTACTAGTATTTCTATATCATCATGACTGTAATAATGATTATGATGATAAACATAATAATTATACTGATAATACAAATAATAATAACGTAAATTAAATAATAATATAATAATAATATAATATAATAATAAATAATAATAATAATAATAATAATAATAATAATAATAATAATAATGATAATAACAGTAATATAATAATAATAATAATAATAATAATAATAATAATAATAATAATAATACAATGATATATATGTTGATATCAATAATAGTGGTAATAACAATATATTAATTTTGTTGATAATAATAATGATCATAAAGACAATAGCAATTATAACAACAGTGATAATAATAATAATAATAATAATAATAATAATAATAATAATAATAATAATAATAATAATAATATAATGTAATAACAATTTAATAATAATAAATCAGTGGTATGTTCTTATCAGTATTGATATCACCTTTAGTACTAGTGTAAGTATTAGCATTATAAAATAGCCTGGGGGCATGCCAAGATCCCCAGCATCAACTTCCTACTGCGCCAACGCTGCCTACGATGGTTGGGGCATGTTATGGCAATGGAAGACAAGAGGTTGCCAAAAGACACCCTGTATGGACAGTTAATCCAGGGAACCAGAAGAGTCGGCCGCCCCTAACTTCAGTCTCAAGGACGCCTGCAAAAGAGACCTAAGATCTGTGACATCTCTACAGACCTCTGAGAAACTCAGGACATGGATCGTGTTGGCTGGTACCACACTGTCTACAAGGGCATCACAGAGGCAGACATGAGGAGAGGCCAGTGGAGAGGAGAGGCCGGAGGAAGCGGCCCCTACAACCCAGGTCTCCCAGTTTATCTGTACCAACTGCAACAGGGAACTGCAATTCACACCTGGGCCTGCACAGCCATGGCAGACGGTGCCAAGACCCAACCAACAGACAACATTCCAGGGGCGCATCCAGCATTGCCTCCCGAGATTTGAGATGCCAATGATGATGACGATGACGACGACGATGATGATGATGATGATGATGATGATGATGATGATGATGATGATGATTATGGTGATGATGACGATCGCTGTAATTAGTTGCTTTTGTTGTTGTTGTTGTTGTTATTGTTATTATTATTATTATTATTATTATTATTATTATTATTATTATTATTATTATTATTATTATTATTATTATTGTTGTTTTTATATATTATTATTATTATTATTATTATTATTATTATTATTATTATTATTATTGTTATTATTATTATTATTATTATTATTATTATTATTATTATTATTATTATTGTGTTGTTTTATTAGTTATTATTTATTTTATTTATTATTATTATTATTATTATTATTATTATTATTTATTATTATATATTATTATTATATTATTATTATTATTATTATTATTATTTATTTTGTTGTTATTATTATTATTATTATTATATTTGTTGTTTTTTATTATTATTATTATATTTTATGTTTTGTATATTATTATTATTATTATTATTATTATTATTATTATTATGTATTTATTATTATTATTATTATATTATTATTATTATTATTATTATTATTAATTATTATTATTATTATTATTATTATTATTATTATTATTATATTATTATTATTATTATATTATTTATTATTATTATTTATCATTATTATTATTATTTTACTATTATTATTATATTATTTATATTATTATTATTATTATTATTATTATTATATTATTATTATTATTATTATTATATCATTATTATTATCATTACTGTTTTTGTCATTATTGCTATCATTTCCAGTTCTGCTTAAATGTAAGACGATTTTCAAATTACCACCTGAAACGAAACGTGCAAAATATGTTTTGAATTTTACATAAAATTATATGTACACACACACACACATATATGTAACTGAGCACTTATGTTTATCGACGCAGCATTTGGAAACATGTAATGGTCTTTTGCTTCAATCTGATGTTATTTCCATTCCTTTTGGTCGCTTCTCCTTCAGCTAAAGGTTCTGACAGTTTTCGACGCTTATTTCTGTTGGAATGTAATTCTTTATCTATTTACTTATGCATATATTTTAGGCATTAATTTGTTGGGATTTTTGTTTATTTGTTTATTCATCCATCAACAGATATTTTACATTACCCATTCATGTATGTCATTCTTTGTTTTTGTTTTCTTGTTTTTTTTCTTGTTTGGTTATTATTATACACCGCATGGCTGATACTTTACCCTAGGACGCAGGTTATTGTTCTAGAAAATATGAATCAATGTCGTACTTAATATTTGCTGTATGCTTGAAGATTCTGGTTGTATTCAGAATGAAAGAGAAATCCTTGCAGCATTTATTCATCTAGCAGATGAGTACAATTAAAGTCCAATTTAAACTAACTACATATGAAACTACTTCAGCGATATGGTGCCAGCATGACAGTCACAAGAAGGATTACACTGCATACTCCAAGAAAGAGTGGAAGTTCTATGGCTCAGAACCCGGTGTTCAGCATCCCTAAAACCTAACCATGAGACCTCCTCAAGGATCGCCACTTTCTCCAGTCCTCAACAACACAGGTCGGATTTCTCGTAAACCTTTCTGGTTCAAATGTCTTAATACCGCAACTTAACAAAGTTTATTTATTCATTTTTACACTCATTTATATTCTTTCTTTGATATGTCCGATTTACCATAATGGGTACAGCAGGGAGAAAAAAAGTTAAGTTCAAAGTGAGCTGAAAGACCTGAAATAGAGAAATGCATTTTGACGGCAAGCTCACTTTAACGACGTCGGTCCAGATCTTCCTTGGTCTGCCTCTCACTCTATGACTCTAGACATCTATCTGTTTATTTGTTTATGACATTTGTTCATCAATCTACACGAAATGAGTCCATCTGACGTTTTACTTCAATCCGGTGGCTATCCAGAATGTGTGAGGGAGACCGAAATTAGATCGCCATTTGTGAAAAGCTGTAAGGGGCATTATTCCAGATAAATTACTCATTTAGTCGAAAGTACTGCCCAACAGGCAATTTATTTTCGTGTTGGTGGTATCTTATAGAAACATCATCAGAGTTAGTTTTTGTTTTGTCAGATATTAGAAAAAGGACTTACTTCTCAAAGACACTCAAGTGTTAGCAGTACAGTCATCAGATTTTCACAAACATGAATTATAAGACAATTATGTTTGGTCCTCTTCAAAATGTTATTGTCTGGTTTTCCAAGCATTCCCACTTAAGCATATTTCAGAGTGTTAAACATGCCATACACGCAATGTTATCCAGTTAGTGGCTCAAAAACAAGTTCTCCCAGCCTATTCAGTTATTAATAAAATAGTTTATAGAAACATATTTCCCACACATTTTTTCTCATCAACTCAGAGGTAAAGACTTTGGTTTGACATCTAGCAAAATAGGTTAAGAAAGATAAACGTGCAAACTTTCAACATCATACTCGTAAAGTTTTTAAAATTTATGTAGACGAATAGATCATACCGCCTGTTCAGATCAAGACATTTCAAACCTATAAATGAAAAAAAAACTGCACAATTTACGTAAAAATGTATGTGTTTTTTTGTTTTTGTTTGTTTTTTGTTTTGTTTTTTATCAAAACACAATTCAAGACGGCCAATAGAATTATTTCTAAATGTCAGATAGTACTATGACTTTATTTCTGAACTGCACAAATTGCAAGAAAAATAACATGCTTTACATGACTTGTCTGTTCTTTTTCTTTTCCTTTTTGTTTTGTTTTCGTATCCCAGTGAAGTTGTGCTGTACAGGTTATGTATCCCATGACCTGGGTTTTCTTTGATCGTTTTCGTTTTTGATTTTTTTTGTTTCTTAGTTCTTTTGTGTATGTTTAATCTCTGGATTTTTGTTGGTTGGCTGGTTGATTTATTTTTTGCATGTTTGTATGTTTGTTTGTTTATTTGTTTGTTTTTTGTTTGTTTGTTGTTTGTTTGATTGATTGTTTGTTTTTGTTTTTGTTTCTTTATCGGCAAATCCATTATACTGTTATACCTAAACGTGCGCCAAAACAGACCTATCTAGCTGTCTGTTTACACATTTGTTAAGAACTGAAGAAGACCCGCTGTTTGTCAATAAGTTTTTGTTCGTGTCATGTGGAAATCATTACAGTCGTTATATATTTGTCAGACTTACGTGATAAAAATCCCAAGATCAATGAATCATCCCAAGATCAATGAATCACACATTATGGCTGAAAATTGACAAAGTTTCGATAAAAAAAAAAACCGACTTTAGAGATTCTTACATTTGTAAGATATTGACATGATATGATCAGATACATTGATAAATATCATTGATGCTAAATATACACTTTATACGTCAATCACAAATTCTACCCATGGTTTTTCTCCCTTGGATTTATTGAAGTACTGTTCCTTTTTTCTTCTTCTTTTATTTTTTTATTTTGTTTTATTTATGAATTTTTGGTGTATAACGCAGTACCTCTAGGCATGTCACTATGAACCTACAAGGCGATCATTTAAAGCCAGATACACTGTTATTGGAACGAGACATTTTTTTTTTTCAACAAGCAAAAAAAATAAAGAGCAAAGTAAAGAATATTGTGTTTTGGAGTTTGTGTGTTTGTATGTGTAGAGGGGGGTAGAGAGTATGCGTGTGTACGTATATCAGTGTGCATGCGTGTGTGTGCGTGTGTATGTGTGTGTGTGTGTGTGTGTATGTGTGTATAGTCTGTGTGTGTGTGTGTGAGTGTGTGTGTGTGAGTGTGTGTGTGTGAGTGTGTAGTGTGTGTGTGTGTGTGTGTGTGTGTGTGTGTGGTGTGTGTGTGTGTGTGTGTGTGTGAGTGTGTATGTGTATTGTGTGTGTGTGTGAGTGTGTATGTGTGTGCGCGTGTGTGTGTGTGAGTGTGTATGTGTGTGTTGTGTGTGCGTGCGATGCGTGTGTGTGTGTGTGTGTGTGTGTGTGTGTGTGTGTGAGTGTGTGTGAGTGTATATATGTGTGTGTGTGAGTGTGTGTGTGTGTGTGTGTGTGTGTGTGTGTGTGTGTGAGTGTGTGTGAGTGTATATATGTGTGTGTGTGTGAGTGTGTGTGTGTGTACGTATATCAGTGTGTTTGTGTGTGCGTGCGTGCGTGCGTGTGTGTGTGTGTGTGTGGTGTGTGTGTGTGTGTGTGTGACACAAAGAGAGACTGTACGTGCGATAGAGAGAGAGAGGTAGACAGTGTGTGTGTGTGTGTGTGTGTGTGTGTGTGTGTGTGTGTGTGTGTGTGTGGTGTGTGTGTGAGAGAGAGAGAGAGAGAGTGTGTTTTCTGTTTGTTTGTTTGTTTGTTGTTTTTTGTGTGTCTGAGAGAGAGAGAGAGACAGACAAAGACAGATATAGAGAGACAGAGACAAAGAGACCGCGGCAGACAGACAGAGACACAGAGAGCGAAAGACGCTGCATGAGTGTTTCTTAGAGAGAGTGAGAGAGAGAGAGAGAGAAATGCAGAGAGACAGAGACAGAGACAGAGACAGTGACAGAGACAGACAGAGACAGATAGAGACAGAGAGAGACAGAGACAGAGTTAGAGACAGAGACAGAGACAGAAACAGAAACAGAAACAGACAGACAGACAGACAGACAAACCGACAGATCAGTATGTGTGTATCTACAATTTAAGTATGATACTGAATAAATCTTTGCCGAATTAAAACAAAAATAAAAAAAGGAATAATTTGAAGCCAGCTGAAGATGTCTTTCACACACACAACACACACACACACACACACACACACACACACACACACACACACACACACACACACACACACACATAAACACATACACACACACATACACACACACATACACACACACACACACACACACACACACACACAAACACATTTCACGCGTGGTCTACTCCACTCTGTTGCAAATCATCTATAAACAACCCCTTGAACCTTGTGTTTCTGATATCTGTAGTTTAGAGTTTGTTCAACATGGATTTATCGTGTTCGGGTAATTCCACATGCACTCCAGCAGTTGTCTAGCGGATTCAGAAAAGAGCCAGGCACAAAATCCAACGTGCCAGCAGGACTTTGACGTGGGAGTGAATGGGATCTTTAAAACAATGGCATCATCAGAATGACTGAAGTCTCTAAGAGTGAACAGTGAACGAAAACAGCATTGAAATCGAGACGCAAGAGCTTATGTTCGCAGCTTTTTCAAAATCACAATCAACAGGCTATCTCGCGTTAATGTCCTGGTGGGTTCTTGAAACTGGAACTCTGGATGG
>JAPXFY010000019.1:68171416-68183916 GCA_030674185.1 Monoplex corrugatus
ACAGACAGAGACAGACAGAGAGTTGTTTGATCCATCCAGACACCTCCGCCTGGTAGACAAAAGGTAGATATATTTTATCGGTCTTCCCTGTTCAATATGCATGCAGACCTGCTGGTGTTTAAACAATCTTGGCGTGTACACATTATTATACAGAATATCAAACACGCATGCCAAAAATGGTGAAAGTCATACCAGCGGCTGGCTAATGGCTGGCTAATGGAAACATGAACACATCCACATCCAGTGTGTCCGTCTACCAAACGTGCAGCAATAATTATACCGTCTGCACCGTCTGGACAAAATAACGTGCACATACATCTAGAAAACGCCTGAAACAGCAACCAGAAAAACACGAAAAAAGAATCAGAACGCGTATTTATTTAATACAACCATACATGACAGGCGCAAATTTTCTACCAACTGGCCTTTGTCAAGCGTAGACAAAAACCAGGTACAAAAATAAGAACAAAAAAGACGTTTTCTCCTATATTTTGTATTTGATGTTTGTTGGTTTGTGATCATACGTCTACGCTTGACAAAGGCCAGTTGGACAAACGTTTGTGTTTGTCTTGTCTGGTTGTATCAAATACGCGTTCTGATTCTTTTTTCGTGTTTTTTTTTTCTTTTTTTTTCTGGTTCCTGTTTGCTTGAACGCGGGCAATCACGTTTATTTTGGTTTTCCTAAAACAGCAACAACCAAAATATCATATAAATGATTCGGTACATGTGATTGATCAATGAAAAGATAAGCGTTCTTACCAACAAATGCCCATCAATATACATCAGGAAGAGAATTCTTGAATGTTATATAGAACCAATACTGTTATACGGTTGTGAGGCGTGGACAGTCAACACGCAAAGCCAGAACAAGAATTAGGCAGCCGAGATGTGGTTTCTTAGAAGAATGTCGACAGCAAAGAAAACAAACGAGACAGTCTTGATGGAGGCAGACACAACAAGATCATTCATAAGGAAGATTAGGAAAAGACAGGCAACATTTACAGGCCATTTTATGAGGAAAGGGGAATTAGAGCACCTGGTCACAACAGGAAAGCAGGAGGGAAAGAGAACACCAGGTAGACCCAGGGAGAAAATATTGGACGGACTTGCAGGGTGGCTGAGGACAGAGAGGGTGGAAGACAAGGAATAGATGCATATGGAGGGCCATGATTGCCAACGCCATGCGGCTGTGAACTTGATGATGATGATGATGATCCACCCGTCCATACTGTGCTTGGTTTAAATCCACAATAATTTATCAGTGAATCAATACCACACACATTCCTGGTACAATCCTTACAGATGAAATGATACCCTATAGCACCCCAGCATCCGCACCAAACCCGTCATTAATTTATATTGAAAGTTGTTTTCCATCACAACTTAGCTGGCAGGTTTCTTTTTCTTTCTCTCTTTGTTTTTCATTTTCTTTTTTAACTTTTATGTTCATTTTCTTAGGTAAGGGAATAAAAACAACAACAATCTATAAGTGCGGGACGATGTACGCATAAAATGTCTTTTTTTTTCTGTTCACTCACCTCAACGATTTCATGGAGAATCAATGCGAGACAGAACACGATCATTTAGATACAGACGTAAAACTACCAAAAAAATCCAGTGACATTTGCTGACATGACGCAGCGAAATTCATCGACGGATTCGAAAGAGAATATTCAATGATGGCGACATTTCGCTAATTGGATGCATGTGGTAAAAGGTGAATAAAACCAGTTGGATCGATTGAGATGTAATGGGTATATTGTTACATACCTTCATGAGCTGAATCAGGATAGAATGCTCGTGACGTTTTGCTGATAAGTAGCTCATGTGGTAAAAGTCACATAAAACATGTTGGACTTATCGAGATCTGTGGGGTACGGAATTCCAAGGGTGCAGACGTACATTTAATTTAGTGCACCTGAACAGTATATTTATATAGATATGGGCAGAGTTCTGTTCCATCTTATCCAATGACAGTTCTTTTCAGTTCGTTAGACCCTCTTCCTCTGCCCTTCCTTTTTTTCCCACTTTTTCCACTTTTACAGACTTTGAGCTACAATCTCTCTCATAGAAATCCTTCTGGGGATTTCCATAGGGTTTCTCTTCTCATTTACATTTCTGAAGTGTGATGGCATAACCTGGAAAATGTTAAAGCATTAACAAACTAGATATGCAGAGAGCATTTAAGACGGGACAGCGTTGAAAACGTTTTTAAGAAAAGAAACAGACAACTGAAGAACAAGCAAGTTTGCCAAACCGTCTGTGTATATGTCTGTGGGCTGTTTGTTGATTATTATCCAGATGTATGTATGTATGTATACGCTTAGATTTATGTATGTATGTATGTATGCATGTATACGCTCAGCTTAGATTTATGTATGTAAGTATGTAAGCATGTATGTATGCATGTATACGCTCATATGTATGTAGGTATGTATGCATGTATACGCTCAGCGCTTAGATTTGATTTTATCAAGATTTTGCGCTATATAAATAAAATATATTATTATTATTAGATATGTCTGACAGTTTGTCATGATATGTATATGTGGGTGTCTTCTCTTTGCTGGTGTTGTTGTTGTTGCTGCTGTTGTTGTTGCTGTTGTAGCTGTTGCCGTCGGCCGTAATGATGTGTCGATACAAGTGTGTATGTATGAATGTATGTGTATGTGTCTGTGTGCGGGCATGTGGATATAAGCATGCATTTACTTTTATTTGTTATTTTCATGTCTTACCTGTTTAATTATCTACATACTCCTTTATTTTGTATTTATCTATTCATCTACTTAATAACTTCTTATTCACTTACTAACTCACTTACTTGCTTGTTTGCTTACTTGCTTACTTACTTGTTTGCTTACCTACCTACCTACTTACTTACTTATTTACTTATCTACTTATTTACTTACTTACTTACTTATTTACTTACCCATCTGTGATTAATAAAATATTGGCTTCACCTAGTTGATAGATGGCAGAGCATTTAGGCATTGTCTAGGGGGAGGGGTTCTGTTATGTAAGACGAGTTTATACAAAATAGCTAATTGTGTTGTGATTCAGACCTTTAATTAGTTATCTATTACTTTATATATATACTCCTAATCATAATTTAAGGGCCACTTCTTCCTTCCTCTCTAATTTTAAGTTGAAATAATTGACAATGTTTAGAATTGATTCTATGTTTTATTTCATCATTTCCACACCTGTTTTTGAAAAAGAAATTAGCACAATGGCCCATTAGTGAACAGCACATGCATTTAAAGGAACATCCCCCCCTTTTCAAAAAACTGAAAGTGTCAGATTTGGCCAATCTGTTTTCAATATCGCGTGTGTCCGCCCCGAGCCTGGATGCATGCTTCACAGCGCCGATGCATCGACCCCATAAGGGTACGGAGTGTGTCCTGAGGGATGGCCGCCCACTCGATCTGCAGGATGTCGACCAGCCTGGCCAGGGTGCCCGGTGGGGGGTGGTTGTCCCTGATGCGCCTCCCGAGCACATCCCAGAGGTGTTCAATTGGGTTCAGGTCAGGTGAGCACGCTGGCCAGGCCATACGGACGACTTCATGCTGCTCCAGGAAGTCGGTCACAAGGCGTGCTCGATGCGCAGGTGCATTGTCGTCCTGGAAGATGGCGCCTTGACCAAGGTCCACAAGCGCAGGCAGTGCCACGGCCGCCAGAACCTCGTCCCGGTACCGGACCCCGTTCAGGATGCCGTCAATGGGGAGCAGGGGGGTCCGGGTACCACGGCTCATGCCACCCCACACCATCACCGACCCGCCGCCGTACCGGTTATGCTCTTGGACAGTGGCGTCAGCGAACCTCTCCCTTGACGTCGCCACACCCGAGCCCGGCCATCGTTAAAGGTCAGGGTGAACCTGGACTCATCCGAAAACAAGACCCGGGCCCACTGTTGCCTTGTCCAGGTCACGTGCTCCCTGGCCCAGGTCATGCGGCGCACTCTGTTGACCGGTGACAGCACGGGTCGGACGGCCTGTCTCCGTGACCTCAAGTTTGCCTCATGTAGCCGTCTTCTCACCGTGCTGCAGCTGATGTTAGCACCTGTTGCGTCCCTCAGCTGACCCCTCAAGGTCACCGCAGTGGATGCCCTTTCCCTCAGGACGGAGAGGGCAAGGTAGCGGTCTTGCTGTCTTGTCGTTACTCTGGGTCGACCCGTGTGACGCCTTTCCTGGACTGCTCCAGTCTCATTGAAGCGCTCCAGCAGTCTCTGGATTGTGGAATGCGACACTTCAAGTCGTCTAGCAACTTCCCGCTGCGCTAGGCCTTCATCAAGCAGAGCGAGGGCTCTCCCCCGCTGCTCATCCGTCATCCGTCGTCTTGCAAGCATGGTTAAAACGAACCAAGAACGGGTCCTTTTTATCCTCGTCTGCGGGCAACTTTGGCTGGAGTAGTGTTCAAAAAGGGCTTGCCTTGCACGTGCAAAGCGAATTTTGTCGCTACCTTGCCTGCGTCGTCAGAGAGACCCTGCTGAAGATTCGACAATTTCGTGTGGAAATTGTCTTCCTTGGGCCGCCCATTGCAAATCGGCAAATCCCCAAACACGTGCCAAAAGGAAACTGCAATGTTGTCTGAGCTCTTATCCATTCAGTTACGGCAACGAATTGGAGAAAAGAGTAAGAGAAAATAGGTTATTTCTCCTTTCAAAAATTGACTCAAAAACGTTCCTGGCCATTCAATAATGACGTGTAGTATATGTTCCTTTTTTGAAGATAAGATACACACATACACATGTAGTTTACGTGTAACCGAGATTATTCCAGTGGTAGGGCTGATAAAACACCAGTATAAAATATAGACTAGGTAAAACGTAGTCTAGGTATGGCCTCAGGACCTGGCCAGCTCATGGTTTTATGTGCAGGCTTAAGGCTTGTGCCATGATCACCATACACATAGCACCTGGCTAGCTCATGGGTTTATGTGCATGCTTAAGGCTTGTGCCATGATCACCCTACACATGGCATCTGCAATTTTAGTGCATATGGAATTCGTTCCGAGCGTGGAGATGTCATCTTGAGAAACTGAAACTGAAGCGTTGACAGTTTAAATATTAAGGAAAAATCAGCCTGCCTGACGAAAACGAGGAAAGCTTTAAACACCTCAATATAAGCCATCCATTACCAGAAAAAAGCAGTAGATATGAAATGACTGCCATCTGTATACAAGTACTCATACGAAGTAAGCACAGGCAAAATGGGTCATGATACAAAAATCTATACTGACAAAGACTTCAGTATGAGACTAAACACCAATCATTCTCTGCCATTAATTAACAGTATTGTTCACTGAAGAGTTGATCCCAAAGGTCCAGAAAGTTGTAATGCAAAACTGCATCGACTTAAACGTGTCTAATTAGTACCAGACCAGAGTTTGTGTAAAATGACCCTAAAGTTTGTGTAAAATGACCCTAGACTACATTTGCGTAAAATTACCCTAGACTACAGTGTGTGTAAAATGACACTAAATTTTGTTTAAAATATCCCTAAAGTTTGTGTACAATGACCATGAGGTTTGTGTAAAATGAAATTAAAGTTTGTGCAAAATGATCCTAAAGTTTGTGCAAAATGACCCTAAAGTTTGTGCAAAATGACCCTAGACCAAACATTGTGTAAAATGAACATTTACTACAGTTCGATGAAATAACCCTAGACTAAAGCTTGTGTATAAAATAATCTTTAAAATTGTTTTAAAATAACCCTAGACACAAGTTTGTGTAAAATGACCCTAGACTACAGTTTATGTAAAATAACCCTAGACTAAAGTTTATGTAAAATGACCCTAGACTACAGTTTATGTAAAATGACCATAGACTACAGTTTATGTAAAATGACCATAGACTACATTTATGTAAAATGACCCTAGACTACAGTTTATGTAAATAACCCTAGACACAAGTTTGTGTAAATGACCCTAGACTACAGCTTATGTAAAATAACCCTAGACTAACGTTTGTATAAAATGACCCTAGACTATGGTTTATGTAAAATAACCCTAGACTACAGAAATAACCCTAGATTACAGTTTATGTAAAATAACCCTAGACTACATTTTATGTAAAATGACCCTAGACTACAGTTTATGTAAAGTAACCCTAGACACAAGTTTGTGTAAAATGACCCTAGACTACAGCTTATGTAAAATAACCCTAGACACAAGTTTGTGTAAAATGACCCTAGACTACAGCTTATGTAAAATGACCCTAGACTACAGTTTATGTAAAATGACCCTAGACACAAGTTTGTGTAAAATAACCCTAGACTACAGTTTATGTAAAATAACCCTAGACAGAAGTTTGTGTAAAGTGACCCTAGACTATAGTTTATGTAAATAACCCTAGACACAAGTTTGTGTAAAATGACCCTAGATTACAGTTTATGTAAAATAACCCTAGACACAAGTTTGTGTAAAGTGACCCAAGACTAACGTTTGTGTAAAATAACCCTAGACTGCAGTTTATGTAAAATGACCCTAGACTACGGTTTATGTAAATAACCCTAGACTACGGTTTATGTAAAATGACCCTAGACTACGGTTTATGTAAAATAACCCTAGAATGACGTTTATGTAAAATGACCCTAGACTACAGTTTATGTAAAATAACCCTAGACTACGGTTTATGTAAATAACCCTAAACTAACGTTTGTGTAAAATGACCCTAGACTACAGTTTATGTAAAATAACCTTAGACTAACGTTTGTGTAAAATAACCCTAGACTACAGTTTATGTAAAATAACCCTAAACTAACGTTTGTGTAAAATGACCCTAGACTACAGTTTATGTAAAATAACCCTAGACTAACGTTGTGTAAAATAACCCTAGATTAACGTTGTGTAAAATAACCCTAGACTAAAGTTTGTGTAAAATGACCCTAGACTACAGTTTATGTAAATGACCCTAGACTAACGTTTGTGTAAAATAACCCTAGACTACAGTTTATGTAAATGACCCTAGACTACAGTTTATATTAAAATAACCCTAGAATAACGTTTGCGTAAAATGACCCTAGACTACAGTTTATGTAAAATAACCCTAGACTAACGTTTTTTGTAAAATGACCCTAGACTACAGTTTATGTAAAACAACCCTAGACACAAGTTTGTGTAAATGACCCTAGACTACAGTTTATGTAAAATACCCTAGACTAACATGTGTGTAAAATGACCCTAGACTACAGTTTATGTAAACTAACCCTAGACACAAGTTTGTGTAAAATAACCCTAGACTAACGTTTGTGTAAAATAACCCTAGACTACAGTTTGTGTAAAATAACCCTAGACTAACGCTTGTGTAAAATGACCCTAGACTACAGTTGTGTGAAATGACCTTACACTTAAACTTTGAGTAAAATGACCTTAGACTAAGCTTGTTCAAAATGACCGTAGACTATGCTTGTCTTAAACGGCATTGGACTAAACTCATGTTAAAAGACTGTGAGGCAAACTTTGTGTTAAATGACCCCACACCGAAAGCGTGTGTAAAATGATCTTAGACAAAAGTTTGTTTTGAAAATGGCCCGAGATTAGTATGCATAAAACGACCTAGACCAAACTTTGTGCACAATAACCGTAGATTATACTTCGTGTAAAACGACCTTAGTCTAAGGTTAGTATGAAATGACCCTAGACTCGAATTTGTTCTAATCGATATAAACGGATACATTTCATGATGAAAACACACCAGGGAATAAGCCATGGAGCAATGGCGGTATGTGTTACCGACTGATAAACACACGTAGCAGCGGGTACACTGTAAGTTCAAATACATTAAGAGATGGGATGATGATACAGAGTTAACAAAGGGAGAAACAAAACGATGGACATCCCATCCACAAAGAAATCAAACTAGGACGAGCGAACCCTCATAATTTCAATAAAACTCTCATACACACATGTCGTGAAAATGAAAGGTACACAGCACAAACCCATCAGCAGACGCTTCTCTAAATCTGCACACACACAACAACAACAACAACAACAACAACAATAACAACAACAACAACAACAAGGTCACGCTCATTCCAGCAGGCAGACTCACCAGAAACCAGCAAATGGAACGAAAGGGAAGAAATTCTCAATGGCAAAGGGATACCACTTCCAGAATCCAGGGGAAGTCACTCGACACGAAGGGAGGTGATTAGTTGTGTCTTGGTTGATGATTGACCGGCCAAATGCAATAATGGCGTCGTGCTCTGTCAGATTGATTTGTTGCCGCTGTTTGCTCGTCTTCTGTCTTCCGCCATTCCCTTGCTCCCAACCCCTCCAGTACCCACGTACACAACTATCACCACCACATCTCCCACCCTTCTTCTTGTCGTCTCATTCCTTCCTTATATGCATCTCACAGTCTTACAACGGGTAAGGAGAGTGTGTGTGTTGGAGCTTGCTGAGTTTTATCTAGGTTCGTTCTTTCGTTCGTTCTTTGATGTAACATATTTTCACTATGAGTTATATTAGATGTGTTTGTTTAGGTGTCTATGTGTTTGTGTTAAGTGAATCTGAGTGATCCCTGGCTCTGTATATTATGTATGTGCATGTGTCAGTGTCGATGCATGTTCGTTGTCTTTGTGTCTTATCTCTCTCTCTCTCTCTCTCTCTCTCTCTCTCTCTCTCTCTCTCTCTCTCTCTCTTTCTTTTCTTTCTCTCTCTCTCTCTCTCTCCTCTCTCTCTCTCTCTCTCTCTCTCTCTCTCTCAACCTAACAGATGATTGACTGAAAAAGGGGATTTATTAGCGAAGTCAGAGAAGGGAAAGAGTTTGGAGTTTGTGTATGTTTGATCTAGTTGAGTTTCGTCTAGGTTCGTTCTTTCGTTCGTTCTATGATTTAATGTCATTTTGCTGTGAGTAATAGTAGACGGATTTGTCCAAGTGTCTATGTGTTTGTGTGTAAGTGGATCTGTGTGACCCCTGGCTCAGTGTATATCATTTACGTGCATATGTCAGTGTCGATGTATATCCAATATCTCTGTGTGCCTTGTATCCTCTCTCAACCTTGCAGATGGTTGATTCAATAAGGGGATTTCTCAGTAAGGTCAGAGAACGGGAAGGAGTTTGGAGTTTGTTATGTTGGATCTAGCTGAGTTTGTCTAGGTTCGTTCTTTTGTTCATTCTTTGATTTAACTTTTTTTCACTATGACTGATATAAGACGGATCTGTCAAAGTGTCTATGTCTTTGTGTTAAGTGGATCTGTGTGACCCCTGGCTCTGTGTATATCATTTACATGCATATGTCAGTGTCGATGTATGTCCATTGTCTCTTTGTGGCTTCTCTGTCTCTGTCTCTCTGTCTCTCTGTGTCTCTGTCTGTCTGTCTGTCTAGCTGTCTCTCTCTTCTCTCTCACTCTCTCTCTCTCTCTCTCTCTCTCTCTCTCTCTCTCTCTCTTCTCTCAACCTTGTAGATGGTTGATTGAAAAAGTGGATTTCTCCGAAAAGTCAGAGAACGGGAAGAGTTTGGAGTTTGGAGTTTGTTCGAGGAGGATCCATCCCACTTAGACGATACCATACATGCTCCACCAAAATATGTCAACAAATACCATACAAACTCCTTGGACTTTCACAAAACCCCAATAGACAGGCACGGTCTTTAGATAGGCAAAAGGAGAACAGGACCCATGAAACATTGACATCACCACAATGACTGGAGCATTGAGATGGACAGCGAACAAACTAACTTTTCTGCATGAGATCTTTAGACCACATCTCTATCATAAGTGTGAGCCAACGTGCCTGAAACCTGTGGCCTACCCTGCGGATGGCCTACCCTTGAAGGAGGCAGACACGAGAAAATCACTGATAATAAGGAAGATTAGGAAAAGACAGGCAACATTTATAAGCCGTTTTATGGGGAAATGGTGAATTAGAGCACCTGGTCAAAACAGGAAAGTTCGAGGGAAAGAGAACACTAGGTAGACCCAGGGAGAAAATATTGGACGGACTTGAAGGGTGGCTTGAGGACAGAGAGGGTGGGAGATGTACTTGCAGTGCCAAGGGATAGATGCATATGGCGGGCCATGATCGCCAGTGCCATGCAGCAGGGCACGTGATGATGATGATGATGATGATGATGATGATGATGATGATGATGATGATGATGATGATGATGATGATGACGATGATGATGACCCTGGGGATGGATTATGACCTTTGCTTTGCCGACATGGAGCTTTAACCTTTTGACATCCGCACCCTGTCCACCAGCATCCCGCATTGTCAACCATGCTACCAAAGCAAAAACTTAACCCTTTGACTCCCTCAACCTATCCACCAGCTTCCTGCATAAAGCTGGTGGAAAGGGTGAGAGCGTCAAAGGGTTAAGTTTTTGCAGTAGGTGGATAGGGTGCGGGAGTCAAAGGTTAATTAATTTGCAGTAGGTGGATAGGATGCGGGAGTCAAAGGGTTAACTAACTAATTTAACTGGGCCTATTAAACCAGTGGCCCATGAGAAGTTGCATTGACGGCCACTGCAGATGCCGAATTTCAGTTTCAGTTTCTCAAGATGACGTCTCTGCGCTCGGAAGAAACTCTGTATTGACGAAGAAGATACCCTGTGATGGAGAAGCTCCAAAATAATCGTGGCGTCAGTCCTATACCTGTGTTTTTGCTCTACACGCTGGCAGGGTCTTAGGGTTCTACTTAGCATATGTTTTGTGCACGTCTTGTAAAAAGACAACAACAAAAAAACAGTAAGAGGCATGATAGATAAAAAAACAAAAACAGTAAGAGGCATGATTGAACTGTACTGAAGCCCTGGAGGTTCCCGTCACAGAAATCTTCTATTGGTATACTGACATACAACCACTTCTCACTTTGTAACACAATTTAGAATCCCTACCACGTTAGTTCTCTTAGCCTATCATCTATCTTTGACCCACAGGCATAAAATATATGTATATGCAAACAAGCTAGTAAGCACGCACTTATGCATGTACACACACATACATAAACACACAAACACACACTTACAAACACACACACACACAAACAAACAAACAATCACAAAAACAAACAAACAAACACACAAACAAACACATACACAAACACACACACACACACACACACATACGCCACACACACACACATACACACACACACACACACACCACACACACACACACACACACACACACACACACAAGATCCACCAATCTATTTTGTTTGTCTGTTTTTTAAAACAACATATCAACAGCGTGTTTGCTGTGGTGTCATCATCCATAAGATCATTTCAGAAAATAATGTTTCGTGTTTTCAATCTATGATTTCAGTTTTGCAACATTCTCGCCTATCTTAAAACACACTTCATCTGATTTCAGCTCATAGCAAACACCATCATGTGGAAAAGAGATAAGGCAATATGGAAGGAAATTAGGTCTGGCCTGTTGAAATACCTGTCGAGCAACACATGCCTGTCATGCACTGTTATAACGGCATTTTGTGTCGTAAAAACAATGTTACATTTATAGGCCATTGTATGAGGAAGGGGGATTTGGAGCACTTGGTCACAACGGGAAAGCTGGAGGGAAAGAGAGCACCGGGTACACCCAGGGAGAAAATGCTGGACGGACTTGCAGATTGGCTGGGGACGAGGGGGGTGGGAGAGATGCTAGGGGCAACGAGAGATAGAGACAGATGGAAGTCCATGATCGTCAACGCCATGCGGCAGGGCACCTGATGACGATGAAAAACAACGTTATTTTTTGTGTGTATCATTTCACAGTCAGACACAGTGTACATGCATTGTGTTTGAGAATCTGTGGACTTACAGAGTATCATTGCAATTAAGTGACGTAGGAGTGACTTTCGTCGAAAGCTGTTTTCCAAGAATAACTGGTTTACAGTTTTACTGTTTACATTCCGGTTTTAAAAATAAGTGGGAATTTTGCAAGTATGGCATTCCCTGTTAATTATTTCTACATACTCCTACTTCTGTTCATTATCCTAAACGAATTCGTACAGAATCCATGTGAGACAAGACACGACTGTTAATTAAGATACAGACGTCGTCAAACTTAAAGAAAGGAACGACATTCGTTTTGCATGATGCAGCGAGAATCATTGACAGGTTCGAAAGGAAATAATCAAAGGTCGTGACATATTGCTAATTGGATGCATGTTGTGAACAGTTTGTAAAACTGGTTTCGCCGGTTGAGATTTATCCAGCACAGTCTAACCTGCGTTCATTGCCCAAATAAGAACAGAATGGTCGAGACGTTTTGCTAAAGATCAGCAGTATGTGGTGAAATCTTACAAATCTGAATTGATCCATCGACGACTGCCAGGTGAGGACTGCAGGGTTCTACGAGCTAAATCAGCTCTTTCTATTCGAATGTCTTTCTTTGGACAGGTCTATGTGCAGTTCTGTTATATCATGTCTGGAAAAAATACCTCTTTTGTGCTTTGTCAACCAGTTTGTTCTGACTTTTGGTTAATTTTGTAAATGATCAGGACGCCATGGAGTTTCCAATATAGACTGATCACCATTGTTTAATTTTGG
>JAPXFY010000019.1:68188916-68216416 GCA_030674185.1 Monoplex corrugatus
CACCAGTATCCTGCATTGTCAACCACGCTAGCAAAGCAGAAACTTAACCCTTTGATTCCCTTACACAACCCACCAGCGTCCTGCATGAAGCTGGTGGATAGGGTGAGGGAATCAAAAGGTTAAGATTTTGCATTTGGTCGATAGGGTGCGGGAGTAAAGGGTTAACAAAATAACAATAACAATTAAAGAACGTCCGTAAGCCATGGTTACCTCAAAGAAAGTTCAATGAAAACTTGACTTGCATACAGACAATAGCAGGTTGTCACTGCAATCGATTATGAACATTCACGTGATAGTGATGTTTACACTTTTTCGTGTATGAGTGATGCTTGCAGGTTGGTTTGGTCCATGTGACCTTTACATTGACGCAATGTTCTCCAAACTCATGCCTTCACTGATCCTCAACCTGTCCACATCTTTGATCTAAATTTGAAAATCCACGCAAAAAACGTCTGAGATATGCATTTTTGTAACACACACCAGCACTCGCACACACGCGCGCGCGCGCACACACACACACCACACACACACACCGTGCGCGCGCGCGCACACACACACACACACACACACACACACATACATGCACAGATATACATGCAAACACATACATGTACACACATACATGCACACACACAAACACACACACACAACGCACACACATACATACAAACATACACATACACACACGCGCGTGCGCGCATATACACACACACATACACACACGCGCGCACACACACATGACACACAGGCACACACAGACACACACACACACAGACACACACACACACACACACACACACACACACACACACACACACACACACACACACACACACACACACACACACACACACACAGCACATACACACACGCCCACACGTCCCTCTTAAATAATAAGAAATATATTTTCTTCTTGGAGTTTTGAAATAGCAGCAGAAGAACAAATTCAATACGGAGGTAAACATCTAACTAACGTCTGTTTAAAAGAATGGCATCTCCGCCGAAGAGTACGTGAAAGGTCAAAAATGATCCCAAGCCAAATCTAGTCCCGGCTCATTTACTAGAACCCAAAACATTCATCATATTTTTAAAGCATTGTGGGTTTCTTTTACAAATAGCATCAAACATAACCGTAATACACAAGAAAAAGTAGGATTATTACATAAACAACACGGTACAAAATTAACGCAAACTCAAAAGTTATGAATGTATCAGAACAGTTTTTAAACAAAACAGGATACATGTCATGAGAATAATACATTTATTCTCTGTTGGGAAACAATGATATGTAGTTGTGACATTCTGCGATGAACTGATGAAGACAAAAGTTTATCTTGGCATTATGTTGTTCGACATGTTATTATGTGGTTTTTGATCATCATCCTTATATAAGCTGTTTTCAAAACAATTTTAAAAAATAGTCTACATCTGTCAATCTTGGACTTGTTAAGACATTACTTTTCAAGCATTTAATTAGATCAAATATTTCATTTGTGTTTGTTTGTTTGTTTGTTTGTTTGTTGTTGTTTACACTATCATTCAGACCAAAACGCAACAGATTTCGTGAATTTTCGATCTAATTGACACCTTGACATTGTTCATTGAGTAAGTGTACTACTAAGTACTAAAATATTTCAAAAATGAAAATACACACACTGCACAGAAAATAAAGAGTTCCTTATATCATTACAGTATGTGCAATTCCTGGAGAGCTTTATACCAACTGTGTTGAGCACAACCTTTACAGAAACAATATAGTGAACTGTTCGAACTAGCAACGATTTTAGTTTTACATCCTTACGTCCAGAATAACGTGCTGACACCTATCACCATGCTCTATATCACCATGCTTTAAATGAATACACTGACAATCATGTTTTAAATGAATACACTGACAATCATGTTTTACATGAATACACTGGCAATCATGCTTTAAATGAATACACTGACAATCATGCTTTAAATGAATACACTGACAATCACGCTTTAAATGAATACACTGACAATCATGCTTTAAATGAATACACTGACAATCACGCTTTAAATGAATACACTGACAATCATGCTTTAAATGAATACACTGACAATCATGCTTTAAATGAATACACTGACAATCATGCTTTAAATGAGTACACTGACAATCATGCTTTAAATGAATACACTGACAATCATGCTTTAAATAAATACACTGACAATGATGCTTTAAATGAATACACTGACAATCATGCTTTAAATGAATACACTGACAATCATGCTTTAAATAAATACACTGACAATGATGCTTTAAATGAATACACTGACAATCATGCTTTAAATGAATACACTGACAATCATGCTTTAAATGAATACACCGACAATCATGCTTTAAATGAATACACTGACAATCTCAGACATGACCAAAATCCGAATGGAAAAGAGACTAACAAATCCATCCCTCATTCTGTTATCAATGGATATTAGCAGCAAAGAGCTCAGCCATTGTCTGCCCACCAGTGAGCATGGTCCATTAGTACAGCAGACTTGTTTACTACCGTGACTTGCGAGCGTTAGAGATTAATGCTGCTGACCACGCCATCACGTCTTAATTTGTGGCCAGTCACATTGCTGTAGCTGTCAAAGTGATCATGCCAAATGTCAACCACTCTCCTTGCTCTTTATGGTCCACGTGATCACGTCCTAAAGGTGAACCAATCAGATGGATTTTGTTGTGCATATCATTATACCAGGAGACCATACCATCACGTTGTTCTCCATATTTATGTCATCTGTCAGTCAGCTGTACTTTTCTTGAATGGAAATGAGCAAACTAATAGAAACCTAATGATCTTATGCAAATGTCACCAAAGGTTAAAAGACGTTTCATAGATAATCAGTACTACCAATTTTGTCTAATATTTGAAGCAGTTTGTTTGTTTGTTTGTTTGTTTGTTTGTTTGTTTGTTTGTTCGTAAACTTCCATTTATTGCCTTCCTGAACAGTGCATATGGGTTTGTGGAAAAATCAATGGATGAAATATGACACGTTGTACAAATCACACCCGTTCATAGAGATTTACAGGTTTAACGAATAATTTATCTGAATCTAAATGTAAAATTATAAGGCAGCTGCTTTTGGCACCCTCATGATCATGACTAAAAGAGCCATTCACATTGCTGTTGCTGTTCACGTGATGACTGTATATTGACAACAAATACGATCATTTTCCTTGCCCACAGAAACAGTCCAGACATGACCATCAGATTGCTATTTGTATGCCACATGTTTAAGTTCCGACGGCAACCAATCTGTAGCCACACACTCACAGTCCGTCAGCATGCAAGGTTTTGATTTTTGGCACCACATGAGCGAATCAAAATACCGGTTATTGCCCAAATTGCTTTTGAAGACACTGTTACAGAGATATTTCTTATTGTTATTTTTGTTTATAGCCCAGCCGACTGTGTAGAGCCATATCAGGGCTATAACCGTTTCAACACATAACACACAGAATACGTCAAAAGCAAAAAAGGAGAAGAAAATTAGGTACGCATGTCAATGCATTTGTGAACATTATCTAAGGAAATGCCCCCGGCGTTGACCACTCTGTCCTATTTATCACACAGGGGATTTAAAAAACGTATCTGAGTACAATGTAAACCACAAGAAGTTACAATAATAATGGGAGATCTCAATGCTACAGTGGGACAGAATAGGGTAGAGGATATAGTTTGACCTCATGGCCTTGGTACACAAAATGAAAGGGGAGGGAAACTAGAGGAATGGGCACAGATGAACGAGTTCATAGTAGGAAACACCTGGTTTGAGCAGCCTAGTAGGAGAAAATGGACTTGGACGAGTCCAGGAGATCATACCAAAACTCAGATTGACTACATCTTGATTAATAAAAGATTTACAAATTCTTTACTGTCAGCAAAAACACTATCGGGCGCAGACTGCAACAGTGACCACAATCCTGTAGTGGGAAGGTTTAGGCTGAAATTGAGGAAAAGGAAACAGACCAAAAGCAACATCAAACTAAATTTTGGACTCTTAAAAACGGGATGAAGTGATACGTTAAAAAAAATTAACGTACATGTTCAAAACAAATTCAGTGCTTTGGAAGACGTTAGTGATAGTGAGGAACAATGGATAAAGTTGAGAAATTCGATAAATGAAGCTTGTGAAAAAAATACCTGAAGTAGATAGAAAAGCAAAAAGAACTGGATGACAAAATAAATTTTAGGCTTGATGGAGGAACGGAGGAAGGCAAAGAGAAACGAGGAGATATGCAGGAAGATAAACAAAAAAATCAAGAATGGTGCAATGAAGCTGAGGAAGCTTGGCTAAAAAGAAAATGCAAAGAAATTGAAGACCAACACAAAACGGATCCTCAGGGTATGTACAGACCAATTGAAGAAATTGTCCACAGGAAAAATACATGCACATCAACTGGTTGCTTAAAATCGAAAGATGGTACGCTTATCATGGAAAAAGACAAAATATTAGACAGATGGGGAGAGTGCATTAAAGACCTTTTTGAAGACGACAGAAACGAAGAACACATTATAAGAAAGAACTTTGATGGAACAACCATATTGAAAGATGAAGTTAGAGCAGCACTGAAAAAGATGAAACCAGGAAAAGTCCCAGGTCCAGACAACATTACTACAGAGATGTTGTTGTTGCTCTTTTTCTCCTCGCTTTTGTTTTTGTTCATCTCGTTCTTCCTGTTCTTGTTTTTTCTTTTCTTTTCCTTGTTCTTGTTGTTAATGATCTCGTTGTTCTTGTTCTTCTTGTTCTTGTTCTTCTTGTTCTTTCTCTTCTTGTCTGCTGTCATCGTTATCGTCATCTTCGGCCATGCTTTTGTTATTGTTTTTGTTGTTCTTCGGGTTGTTTTCCATGTTGCCTTTTTATTTTTCGTGTTCATGGTCTGGATCTTCTTGTTCTATTTTTACTTTCGTTCTTGTTCTTGCTTTTGGTCTTTTTCTTCTTGATCTTGTTTTTTCTTTTCTTGTTTTCCTAGTTATTGGTTTTGTTCTTTAGTCAGTTTTTCTTTTTTTGCCCTTTTTCTTCTTGCTGTTGTTTGTGTTCATCTTCTCGTTTTTCCTGTTCTTGGCTTCTGTTCTTGTTGTCGTTGTTCAGCTCTTGTTCTTCTTGTTCTTGCTCTTCTTTGCCTCTGTCATAGTTGTCATCTTCGTCCTTTTTGTTATTGTTCTTGTTGTTCTTCGGGTTGTTTTTCAGTTGCTTTTATTGTTCTTGTTCTTCGTGTTCTTGTTCTCGATCTTCTTGTTCTTGGTAGTATTATTAGTGTTCTTGCTCTTGCTTTTGCTCTTCTTATTGTTATTCTTGCTCTTTTCTTGTTTTTCTAGTTATTGTTTTCTGTTCTATTTCCTTCTTTATTTTTTTGTTGTTGCTTTTTTTTCTTTCTGTTGTTTCTGTTCATCTTCTCGTTCTTCCTGTTCTTGTTTTTTGTTCTTGTCCTTGTTCTTGTTGTTCATGTTCTTGTTCATGAACCGCCCGGACGGGACCGCCACCTTGCCGTGATTGGGGGACTTGAGGTCCCAATGATCCCTTGAGCTATGCCGATGGAGGCTACTTGCTAGAAAGCTTTGTATTTTTTTGTTTTGTTTTCAATGACAGTCCCGATAACCAAGGCTGTTGACATGGACTGGACTCTAAACAGCACAATATAATAATGCCCCTGGTAGGGTTACCCATGTCGGACAGGTCAAGGGGGAGGGATGAGACGAAGCGTGGTCCCACCCTCATTTCTATCTTCTTCAAGCCCATCGTCATATTCACGAGTGGTTGCCGTAAGCAACCCGTAATCCCAAGCTTGAGGTACTTGGTGAGGGGATGAATGGCTGTACGATAGTCAGTCGTTAAAGTACACTGGTTTCATGCAGGACGGTTCCAGGCGGACGGACGCCAAGAGATTGGCCATCCACTGTCCCTTCCCCAGCACGGCAGCTCTCCTGGGGTGACCGAGATATTTCTGCCATCGCTGAGCCTATGCTCATGTCTAACCATAACAAACAAAAACGAAAACGTGACAACGGGTATGACTTTGATTCCGAGGACGAAACACGACAGGCAACACGTTTTTGGGCAGCGTGGTTAGTGGTGACGGGCATAGACGACGAAAAACCAATCTGGAAATTGAGTCCCTTTGCCATACAGGAGGGATTTGAAGCCCTAATAGGAAACCCCAAAACCATAAAAAAAAGCTGCGAAACGATTACCTTGTGGAGTGCAAAGACAACAAGCAGTCAGATCGCTTGCTTAGAGCATCGGTACTTGCTGACCGTGCAATAAAAGTCACCCCACATAAAGGACTGAACATCGGCAAAGGAGTCACTAGGTGCCCTGAGCTGAGAGGAGTGTCGGAAGAGATCAGAACGGAAATGAAAAGCCAGGGCGTTGTAAAGGTACACCGGGCCATGTTCCGAAAAGGGTCTGAAAAAATCCCGACAAACACGCTCTTTCTTGCCTTTTGCTCTCCTGCTATACCCCAAAGCCTAAAAATTGGACACTTGAAAGTGAAAGTGTCGTTGTATGTGCCATCACCAATGCGCTGTTTTCGCTGTCAAAAGTTTGGCCATATCAAGGACAGGTGCACTGAAACCGAAAAATGTGCCATGTGCACAAAGGAGGCACATGAGGGGAGATGTGAAGGTCCACAAAATTGTATAAATTGTGGAGGTAACCATCCATCATCCTCCAAAGGTTGCCCCGTATGGCATAAGGAACAGGCAATCCAACGACTGAAAACTGAAAAAAAAAACCACCTTTCCACGAAGCCAAAAGATTGGTAGAGGGCAGCAGCTCGTCTACCAAAAGTTATACATCGGTAGTCAAAAACAGTCAGTCAAGTATCCATAGCCTGTCAAACGATTGTAACGTGGAACAAGACAAATTTTGAAACAGTGCAAGAAACAAAGACCCTCAGCGGGGATGTTAAACCCGCTGCCTCCCAGGCTGTTCAACAGCCAAAAGCAGCCAATGTTGGCAACCCGGGAGCAGCTCCACAGAAAATGGAGGGCAAAAAATAATGTTGGTGGAATTGAAGAATTGTCCTCCAGCACTTAAAGGGCCAAAGCCCGCGCTTCCTGCAGGCAGGTCAGCTGTCAGGTCTGACCGCCTGAAAAAAGCGGAACAAAAACTAGAAAACAAGTACGCTCCTTTACAAGCTGAGGATGACGACACAGATATGGACTGAACTGCCTTGTGTAGTTCCGCTAACAATGCAGAGTATGGTCCAGTGGAACATACGAGGTGTCCACTCCAATCGATAGGAGTTCCAGCTACTTTGCCGTGATCTGCAGCCTGCTATAGTGGATTTACAAGAAACATTAATACGTGAATGAAAAAGTTTTTCCTTAATGAATTTCAACATGATTTCCAAACCAGCACAACCTAAAGATGGAGGAGTAACAGGTGGAGTATATTTGCTGCTACATAGGTCTGTTTTGTTTAGTTCTATTAATCTGAACACCAGTTTGCAAGCAGTGGCGGCAAGGGTATCTCTAAACAAAACATTAACCATTTACTCTGTATACCTCCCTCCATCTGTTGCTGTTACAAAAGAAGAACTGGTTGATTTGATTGAGGAACTTCCAAAATCTTTTCTGTTGTTGGGTGATTTGAATGGCCATTTCCCGCTTTGGGGTAGCGAAGATACTTCAGCGCGAGGTCTCTTGCTGGAAGAAGTCTTCTCCGATTAAAACTTATGCTGTCTAAACGATGGATGTCCGACATATAATCATTCTGCTAATGGTACACTTTCCTGTTTGAATCTATCAGTGTGTGATGCTTCACTGGTCTTGGACTATGAGTGGAAAGTTCTGGATGATCTGCATGGAAGTGACCATCTTCCAGTTGTCTTAACAAATCCAAGCGTTGGACTTGAGTCTCTGCCGGAGCGCTTGGTTTTTCGCAGAGCTGACTGGGATTTGTTCAAGAGGGCTGTCCGGAGCGACTTGGAGGAAGAAAGGGTCCTGCAGAGTGATGATCCAGTAGACACTCTAACGCAGATCATCATGAGCTGTGCCAAACAAGCCATTCCCACATCATCAAAGAAAGCACACACGCCTAAAACACCATGGTTTACCTCAGAATGTAAACGGATAAAACAAGAACGCAAGAAAGCTCAACGTCGCGTGTTTCAAAGTCTATCAGAGGACAATGTTCGGGCTCATCAAAAAATGCGAGCTAAGTCAAGATACATCTTTAATTAAAAGAAGTAAACAACAGTCCTGGAGAAACGTTTGCTGGACACCGACATCCCGAACTTCAAAAAAGAAAGTGTGGAAAATTATCAAACAAATTAAAGGAAAAAACACCTGTCCCTCTGTTCACCATCTGAAAGTGTCAGATTGTCTGATTACTGACAAAAAAGCCATCTCTAACATGTTGGCGTCCACCATTAAAAAGAATTCTTCCTTAGCCAACACATTGGCGGTCTTTCGGAAACACAAATTGGTGAAAGAAAAGAGAGCTTGTAACTTCATCTCTGATAACACGGAAGAGTACAATCTCCCACTGACATTAGAAGACGCATGTGTGACTTGCTTTGACTCCGTCTCCTGGCTTAAAGTTCATTATATACTGGTAAAGCATCTCCCGGAAAAGGGTTTGGAAATTCTGTTGAAAGTGTACAATTACATATGGACGACAGGATTCTTTCCTCCCTCATGGCGGAAAGCCCTGATCGTCCCTCTGCCTAAACCTGGAACAGATATATCCAATCCATCCAATTATCGAACAAAAGCCCTAACCAGTAGTCTTTACAAAGTGTTGGATAAAATGGTCAATAAGAGACTGATATGGAAACTGGAGAATGACGGCATCTTGGCTAAAGATCAATGCGGTTTTTGCAAGCACCATTCCACATTCGTCATCATCATCATCATCAGGTGCCCTGCCGCATGGCGTTGGTGATCATGGACTTCCATCTGTCTCTATCTCTTGCCGCCCCAAGCATCTCCTCCCAAAAAAAACGACTATCCGTAATGCATTTCTGAAGAAACAGCATGTAGTGGCTATCTTCTTTGATTTAGAGAAAGCCTATGATACCACCTGGAAATCGGGAATTCTTATAGATCTACACGAATTGGGTTTTCGCGGTCACCTACCTACGTTTATCCAAAAATGTTTGGCCGATCGACAGTTTCAAGAGCGGGTTGGTACTGTTCTGTCGGATATCCATGAGCAAGAGCTGGGTGTACTACAAGGGAGCATTATCTCTCCTGCGCTGTTCAGTATCAAGATCAACAACATAGTCAAATCAGTACAGCAGGGCTCGGACTGTTCCCTGTTTGTGGACGATTTTGCAGTTTACACAAGCGGAAGCTTGGAAGCTTCTATGCAGGTGTTCAGCGGCGGCTGCAGCTGTGTGTAGATAGGATCTGGCAGTGGGCAGAAACAAACAGCTTTACTTGTTCAACAACCAAAACAGTGTATTCACTTTCATAACATGTGAAAATTCTTTGCTGCTCCAGAAATTCGTCTGGGACAGTGCATCATTCCAGCTGTAAAAGAAGCAAAATCCTTGGGCTTGATTTTTGATGAAAAGTTGAACTTTGTCAGTCATATCCAACATCTGAAAACATCGTGCCAGAAAGCTCTGAATATTCTTCGAGTTGTAGCTCATACATACTAGGGTGCCGACAAGAAAACGCTATTACACCTGTACATAGCTTTAATTCGCTCTAAACTGGACTATGGCTGCGTAGTATATGGGTCTGTGAGAGCGTCATACCTAAAGGCACTAGATCCCATTCACCATCAAGGGCTGCGCCTATGTCTTGGTGCATTCAGAACAACTCCTGTGTATAGTCTGTATGCAGAGGCATGGGAGCCCTTCCTGAGCAACCAAAGACTAAAAACTAAGTTTAAATTTCTGTTTGAAACTGTTCTCTGAACCGAGAAAACCCAGCTTTCGACTGTGTCTTCAACCCCAGATTTCAAAGTGACTTTGAAAAACATCCAAAAGTGACTCCTCCTTTCGGGGTGCGTATCCGTCCCCATATGGAAAAGGCAGACACAAATTTAGCAGTTATTAACGACTTCTCGATGTTTCCAGATAGTCCACCATGGACGTTGAAAACACCGAAGGTTTGTTTTGATCTTGCTTCCTTCCGTAAAGACAATACCAGTGCATTAGCGTACAAATCGTTTTATGCGGAATTGTGTGAAAAATATCCGTCATCCCACAGAATCTTCACTGATGGGTCCAAGTGTGATGAAGGTGTCGCTGCCGCTGCCTTTTGCTCCGAGATTCCCAATCGAGCATTTTCAAAACATATTCCATCTGAAAGTTCTGTTTACACTGCTGAACTAACAGCTCTGGTTTTGGCACTAATAATGGTATCCCAATCCAAACACAAAGAGTTTCTCATTGTTTTTCTGATTCCCTTTCTGCTTTGCAGGCAATTGCTTGCCGAAACATTAATCACCCTGAACTTGTGAAGTTCTTTGAAGTGTATTCTACTCTTGAAGGTTACGAGATTGTTTTTGTCTGGATTCCTGGCCATGCTGGTATTGGAGGCAATAAAAAGGCTGACTATCTGGCCACGAAGGCTACATTGACAAAGATGTCTAAGTCCTTGATCCCTTACACAGACGTCAAATCGAAAGTACACAGTTACTTAAGAAATCTGTGGCAGGAGGATTGGAATGAACAGACAGATAAACTTTTTTCCAAATCCGCCCTAACCTGAAAGAAATTCTCCCATCTGCTGCAGGAAACCGTAAGAAAGACTTATGTAGGTTACGCACAGGTCACACATCCTACACTCATATCTTTTGAAAAATGAAGAAGCACCATGGTGTATACCCTGTGATGAGCCGTTAAGCATCTGACACCTCCTCCTCGATTGCTGGGACTTGTAAGATGTCAGACAAAAGCACTGCACGGCGGACTCCTTAAAGAAGCTCTTCCGAGACGTCCCTCCTGATGCAATTTTCCAGTTTTTACAAGAGATCAATAGATTTCACTTGATGTGATTTTACGTGTTTTTCTTTAATAATATTTTAGACTTGCGAGGTTGACGGTGAGCATGGTTTTTATCTGTTGTCTTTTATCTTAACGGGTTGTTTTTCTTTTGACGTGGTGTTAGCCCTGATATGGCTCTAGTAGTCGGCTGGGCTATAAGCAATATGAATTGAATTGAATCCGGGTAGTAGTATCATTGTTCTTGTTCTTGCTTTTGCTCTTCTTATTGTACTTCTTGTTCTTGATTTTCAAATAATTGTTTTTTTTTGTTTCTTTCTATTTATTTTGTTGTTGCTCTTTTTCTTCTTGTTTTTGTTCATCTTCTCGTTCTTCCTGTTCTTGTTTTTGTTGTTCGTGTTCTTGTTGTTCATGATCTCGTTCTTGTTGTTCTTGTTTTTGTTCTTCTCGTTCTTGCTCTTCTTGGCTGCTATCATCGTTATCGTCATCTTCGTCCATGTTTTTGTTATTGCTATTGTTCTTCGGGTTGTTTTTCGTGTTGCTTTTTTTTCTTCGTGTTCCTGGTCTGGGTCTTCTTTTTCTTGCAATTATTTTTTTGTTGTTGTTATTCTTGCTTTCGCTCTTCTTCTTATTTTTCTCGTTCTTGTTTTTCTAGTTATTGTTTTGTGTTCTTTATTTTTTGGGGGCTCTTTTTCTTCTTGCTATTGTTTTTTTGTTCATCTTCTCCGTCTTCCTGTTCTTGTTGCCGTTGTTCTGCTCCCGTTCTTGTTCAAGTTCTTGTTCATGATCTCGTTGTTCTTGTTCTTGTTTTTGTTCTTCTCGTTCCTGCTCTTCTTGGTCGTTATCGTCATTTCCCTCCTTGTTTGTGTTCTTGTTCTTCGTGTTCTTTTTCATGCTGCTTTTCTTGTTCTTGTTCTTCGTGTTCTTCTAGATCACGTTCTTGCTATTATTAATATTGTTCTTGTTCTTGTTTTTGGTCTTATTGTTTTTGTTCTTATTGTTCTTATTTTCTAGTTTGTTTTTTCTTTCCTTTTCCGTATTTTTTTGTTGTTGCTTTTTTCTTCTTGCTGTTGTTTTTGTTCATCTTCTTGTTCTTCCTGTTCTTATTTTTTCTTCTTGTCCTTGTTGTTCTGCTCTTGTTCTTCTTGTTCGTGTTCTTGTTGTTCATGATCTCATTGTTCTTGCTTTTCTTGGCCACTGTCATCGTTATCGTCATCTTCGTCGTTGTTTTTATTATAGTTATTGTTCTTTGGTTTGTTTTTCATGTTGCTTTTCTTGTTCTTCGTGTTCTTGTTCTTGCTGTTATTATCATTATTGTTCTTGTTCATGCTTTTGGTCTTCTTATTGTTGTTCTTGGTCTATTATTGTTTTTCCAGTTATCATTTTTGCCTTTTTTTTTTGTTTGCTCTTTTTCTTCTTGCTGTTGTTGCTGTTGTTTATGGTCATTTTCTTGTTCTTGTCCTTGTTCTTGTTGTTCGTGTTCTTGTTCGTGTTCTTGTTGTTTGGGTTCTCGCTGTTCATGATCACGTTCTTGTTCTGTGGTTTGTTTTTCATGTTGCTTTTCTTGCTCTTGTTCTTCGTGTTCTTGCTATTATTATCATTATTGTTCTTGTTCTTGCTTTTGGTCTTCTTGTTCTTGTTCTTGGTCTAATTGTTTTTTCCAGCTATTGTTTTTGTCTTTATTTTCTGTTTTGCTTTTTTCTTCTTGCTGTTGTTTTTGTTCATCTTCTCGTTCTTCCTGTTCTTGTTCTTGTCCTTTTTCTTGTTGTTCTGCTCTTGTTATTGTTGATCCTGTTCTTGTTGTTTGAGTTCTTCTTGTTCGTGTTCTTGTTTTTCATGATCTCGATCTTGTTCTTGTTTTTGTTGTTCTCGTTCTTGCTCTTTGTGGCCGTTGTCATGTGTGTTTTTTTTATATTGTTATTCTTGATCTAATTCTTGTTTTTCTATTGTTTTTGTTCTTTTTTCTTTTTTTTTTTTTTTTTGGCTCTTGTTTTTATTCGTCTTTTCGTTCTTCCTGTTCTTGGTTTTTGTTCTTGTCTTTGTTCTTGTTGTTCTACCTTTGTTCCTGATGTTCTTGCTCTTGTTCGTGTTTTTGTTGTTCATAATCTTGTTTTTGTTGTTCTTGTTCTTGCATTTTTTGGCTGTTGTCATCAGTATCGTCATCTTCGTCTTTATTTTGGTTATTGTTCTTGTTGTTAATGTTCTTCGGGTTGTTTTTCATGTTGCTTTTCTTGTTCTAATTCTTCGTGTTGTTCTGAATTTTCTTGTTCTTGCTATTATTGTTCTTGTCATTGGTTTCGCTCTTCTTTTTATTGTTGTTCTTGGTTTTATTGTTTGTTTTCCTAGTTACTGTTTTTCTCGTGGTTTTTTTCTTTTGTTTTTGTGCTTTTTCTTCTTACCGTTTTTTTTTTTCATCTTGTTCTTCCTGTTCTTGTTTTTGTTTTGTTTTTGTACTTCTTGTTCTTGTTGTTCTGCCTTATTCTTGTTCTTCGAGTTCTTGTTGTTCGTGTTCTTGTTCATGATCTCGTTCTTTTTCTTGTTTTTGTTCTTCTCGTTCTTGCTCCTTTTGGCCGCTGTCATCGTTATCGTCGTCCATGTTTTGATTATTGTTCTTGTTCCTTGGGTTGTTTTCCATGTTGCTTTTCTTGTTCTTGGTGTTCTTGTTCTTGTTCTCGATCTTGTTCTTGCTATTATTGTTTTTGTTCTTGCTTTTGGTCTTCTATTGTTCTTGTACTTATTGTTCTTGTTTTTCTAGTTTTTTTTGTTCTTTTTTTTTTAGATCTTTATTTTATCTTTTGCTCTCTTCTCTTTTTTTCCTTTTTTTTTTGTTGTTGCTCTTTTTCTTCTTGTTGTCTTTGTTCATCTTCTCTTTCTTCCTGTTCTTGTTTTTTGTTCTTGTCCTTGCTGTTGTTCTGTTCTTGTTCTTGTTTGTGTTCTTGCTGTTCGTGATCTTTCTTGTTCTTGTTTTTGTTCTTCTCGTTCTTGCTCTTCTTGGCTGCTGTCATCGTTATCGTCATCTTCGTTCTTGGTTTTGTTAATGTTTTTCGGGTTGCTTTTCTTGTTCTTCGTGTTCTTCTAGATCTTGTTTTTGCTATAATTAGTATTGTTCTTGTTCTTGCTTTTAGTCCTTTTATTTTGTTTCTTTATTCTTGGTTTGTATTTATTGTTTCTTTTTCTTTTTCGTTTCGGGTTTTTGTTGTTGTTGTTGTTGTCCCAGTTCTTGTTTGTGTTCTTGTTGTTCATGATCTCGTTTTTTCTTGTTTTTGTTCTTCTCGTACTTGTTCTTGGCCGCTGTCAACGTTATCATTTGTATACTTTTTTTTGTTATTGTTCTCGATGTTCTTCGAATTGTTTTTCATGTTGTTTTTCTTGTTCTTCGTGTTCTTGTTCTGGATCTTTTTCTTGTTATTGTTATTATTGTTCTTACTTTTGCTCTTCTTATTGTTCTTATTGTTCTTGCTTTTCAATTTAGTGTTTTTGTTCTTTCTTTTTCTTTGTTTCTTTTTTCCCTCTTTTTTCTGTTTTTGATTTTCTCGTTTTTCATGTTCTTGTGGGGTTTTTTTTTGTTCTTGTCCTTGTTCTTGTTGTTCTGCTCTTGTTCTTTTTGTTCCTGTTCTTGTTGTCCGTGTTTGTTGCTCGTGATGGCATTCTTTTTGTTCTTGTTTTTGTTCTCGTTCTTGCTCTTCTTGGCCGCTGTCATCAGTATCGTCATCTTCGTCCTTGATTTTGTTCTTGTTCTTGTTGTTCTTCAGATTTTTTTTCAGGTTGGTTTTCTTGTTCTTGTTCTTCGTGTTCTTATTCTGGATCTTTTTCTTGCGATATTATTGTTCTTGTTCTTGCTTTTGGTGTCGTTGTTGTTTGTCTTCTTATTGCTCTTGTTTTTCTAGTTATTGTTTTTCTTTTTTTTTCTTTTTCTATTTTCTCTTTTTCTTTTTTTTTTTTTGATTTTGTTTTTTGTCGCTCTTTTTCTTTCTGCTGTTGTTTATGTTCATTTTCTTGTTCTTGTTTTTTTGTTCTTGTCCTTGTTTGGGTTATCGCTGTTCATGATCTCGTTCTTGTTCTTGTTTTTGTTCTTCTCGTTCTTGCTCTTTTTGGCCGCTGTCATCGTTATCGTCGTCTTCGTCCTTGTTATTGTTATTGTTGTTCTTAAGTTTGTTTTGCGTGTTGGTTTTCTTGTTCTAGTTCTTCGTGTTCTTGTTCTGAATTTTCTTGTTCTTACCTTGTTTTTCAAGTTATTGTTTTTGTTCTTGCTTTCTTTTTTTTCCTTTTTTTCTTTTTGTTGTTGCTTTTTCTTTCTGCTGTTGTTTATGTTCATCTGTATTCTCCAATTATTTCACCACCAAAATACAAACTCTTCGTGACAGGCTTGACAGGACACCCTGTCAGCCATGCCCACCTATCCCTTCCTTCTCTGGCACACCTCTCACTACTTTTACCCCAGTCTCACAAGAAGAAATGTTCAACACAATCAGATCCATGTCGTTCAAAACCTGCGAACTGGATCCTCTTCCAGGTTCTCTCTACTCCGACTGTCTCCCTACTCTCCTCCCATTCATCACTGACATCAACACTTCTTTTCAAACTGGAACTGTCCCAGATTCTTTCAAGTCTGCTATTGTTCACCCTCTCCTGAAGAAACACAATTTAGACCCAAATGAACTGAAAAATTACAGGCCTATCTCTAATCTCTCTTTCTTGTCAAAACTCCTTGAAAAGGTCGTCCTCAACCAGCTGAACTCTCACCTGTCTGCCAACAATCTCCTCAATCCTTTCCAGTCAGCCTACCGCCAGTGCCATAGCACTAAAACTGCCCTACTACACATTCTCAACAATCTCCTCCTTGCAACTGATACTGGCAAAGTCTCTCTCCTCACACTCCTTGATCTGTCTGCAGCCTTCGATACCATTGACCATGGTATTCTCCTTTCTAGACTTCATCATACTTTTGGCATCTCTGACATTGCTCTCTCCTTTTTCACTTCGTATTTATCAAACAGAAAACAAACTGTTCTCATCAATGGCACTTACTCTCAACCTGCATACCTGACCTGTGGTGTTCCACAAGGATCTGTCCTTGGCCCTGTTCTTTTGACTCTTTATACCTCCCCCCTGTCCACCATCATCAACTCCCACTCTATAAAACACCACTTCTATGCTGATGACACCCAACTTCAAGATAGTGACTCACCTGATAATATACAGCGCCTGTTGACTCGCACCACTGAGTGTTACTCGGACATTAAGAACTGGATGACACACAATAGACTTCAGCTTAATGACGACAAGATAGAAGCTATCCTCATTGGCACCCGTCAGAAACTTTCCCAGCTGCCTCCTCTTTCTCTCCCATTATGTAACACATCAGTCCCAATTTCTGATTCAGCTAAAACCTTGGTGTCTGCATTGACTCTACCCTCTCCATGAACAACTTTGTTTCTCAAACTGCCAGATCCTGCTACTATCATCTCCATCGTATAAGCCTGATCAGGAAGTATCTCTCTGTCGAAACAACTGCAAAACTCGTTCTCTCCTTCATAATGTCTCGCATTGACTATTGCAATTCACTCCTGTCTGGTCTTCCTGCCTCCACCATTCACATCCTACAGCGCATTCAAAACAATGCTGTACGCCTTGTACTCAAAAAGAAAAAAGCTGACCACATATCTCCTCTCCTGGCACAATTTCACTGGCTCCCTGTATCAAAGCGCATACAGTACAAACTAGACACCATGTGCTACAAAAGCCTCAATAACGCAGCCCCCGATTACCTGTCAAGCCTACTTGAGATCTATGTTCCCTCACGTACCCTCCGCTCTGCCTCCGATCCTCTGACTTTTCGCTTTCCACGCACTAAGCTCAATACCTATGGTCCACGAGCCTTCTCTGTTTCTGGTCCACTCTCCTGGAACAAACTTCCTCTCTCAGTCCGTCAGCAACCTACTTTTGCCTCCAAGTCCGCTCTCAAAACTCACCTTTTCTCCTCTGCATAAAATCCTAACCTCACTCAATCCCCCTCTGCAGCCTGTCTCCGCTCGGAGGGGAATCACTTTGTTTTAATATATAATTGTTATGTGCTCTCTGTGGTTTTCCATTGCTTTTATTCTTGCTTTTATTGCTTTTATTCTTTCTCCCCATTTGTGGCCATGCGTGTGTGTGTGTGTGTGTGTGTGTGTGTGTGTGTGTGTGTGTGTGTGTGTGTGTGTGTGTGTGTGTGTGTGTGTGTGTGCGTGCGTGTGTGCGTGTGTGTCTTTTCGGCGCTTGGATTTGATTTTGTCGAGATTTTGCGCTATATAAATATTGTAATTATTATGTATGCATGTGCGTACGTATGTATGTATGTATGTATGTATGTATGTATACGCTTAGATTTATGTATGTATGTATGTATGCATGTATACGCTCAGCTTAGATTTATGTATGTAAGTATGTATGCATGTATGTATGCATGTATACGCTCATATGTATGTAGGTATGTATGCATGTATACGCTCAGCGCTTAGATTCGATTTTATCAAGATTTTGCGCTATATAAATAAAATATATTATTATTATTATTATTATTATTATTATTATTATTATTATTATTTTCTTGTTCTAGTTTTTTGTTCTTGTCTTTGTTGTTGTTGTTCGTGTTCTTGTTGTTTGGGTTCTCGCTGTTCATGATCTCGTTCTTGTTTTTGTTCTTCTCGTTCCTGCTCTTCTTGGCCGCTGTCATCGTTATCGTCATCTTCGTCCTTGGTTTTGTCATTGTTCTTGTTATTCTTCAGGTAATTTTAAAGTTAGTTTTCTTGTTCTTGTTCTTCGTGTTCTTGTTCTGGATCTTCTTGTTCTTGCTATTAACATTAATGTTTTTGTTCTTTCTTTTGGTCTTCTTTTTATTGTTCTTCCTGTTCTTGTTTTTCTAGTTTTTGTTCTTTTTTTTTCATTTTTTGTTGTTGCTCTTTTTCTCCTTGCTGCTGTTTTTCTTGTTCTTGTTTTTTTTGTTCTTGTCCTTGTTCTTGTTGTTCTGCTGTTGTTCTTGTTCTTGTTGTTCGTGATCTCGTTGTACTTGTTCTTGTTTTTGTTCTTGTTCTTCTTGGGCGCTGTCATCGTTATCGTCATCTTTGTCCTTTTTGTTTTTGATCTTGTTGTTCTTTGGGTTGTTTTTCAAGTTGCTTTTTTGTTCTTGTTCTGGATCTTCTTGTTCTTGCTATTATTATGGATATTGTTGTTCTTTCATTTGGTCTTCTTATTGTTCTTCTTGTTCTTGTTTTTCTCTTTATTTTTGTTCTTTTTTTCTTTCTTTTTCTTTGCTCTTTTTCTTCTTGTTGTTTTTCTCTTTATTTTTGTTCTTTTTTCTGTCTCTTTTTCTTTCCTATTTTTCTTCTTGTTTTTGTTTACCTTCTCGTGATTCTTGTTGTTTTTTATACTTGTCCTTGTTCTTGTTGTTCTGCTCTTGTTCTTGTTGTCCCTGTTCTTATTGTTCATGCTCTTGTTGTTCGTGATCTCGTTCTTGTTCTTGTTTTTGTTCTTCTCGTTCTTGCTCTTCTTGGCCGCTGTCATCGTTATCGTCATCTTCGTCCTTGTTTTTGTTATTGTTCTTGTTCTTGTTGTTCTTCAGATTGTTTGTCATGCTGCTCTTCTTGTTCTTCGTGTTCTTGTTCTGGATTTTATTGTTCTTATTCCTTGCTTTTGGTCTTCTGATTTTTATTTTTCTTCTTGTTCTTATTGTTCTCGTTTTTCTAGTTATTGTTTTGGGGATTTTTGGGGGTTGTTTTTTTTTTGTTGCTCTTTTTCTTCTTGCTGTTGTTTTTGTTCATCTTCTCGTTCTTCCTGTTCTTGGTTTTTGTTCTTGCCTTGTTCTAGTTGTTCTGCTCTTGTTCTTAATGTTTGTTTTCTTGTTGTTCGTGTTCTTGTTGTTCGTGATCTTGTTCTTGTTGTTCTTGTTTTTGCTCTTCTCCTTCTTGCTCTTCTTTGTCGCTGTCATCGTTATCATCTTCGTCCTTGTTTCTGTTATTGTTCTTGTTCTTTGGGTTGATTTTTATGTTGCTTTTCTTGTTTTTGTTCTTCGTGTTCTTGTTCTGTATCTTCTTGTTCTTGCTGTTATTATTGTTCTTGCTTTTGGTCTTCTTGTTGTTCTTCTCGTTCTTCTTGTTTTTGTTCTTTCTTTTTTTTTCTCTTTCTTCTTTCTGTTGTTTTCGTTCATCTTCTGGTTCTTCCTGTTCTTGGTTTTTGTTCTTGTCTTTGTTCTTGTTGTTCCTGTTGTTCGAGTTCTTGTTCGTGATGTTGTTCTTGTTCTCGTTTTTGTTCTTCGTGTATTTGCTCTTCTTGGTCGCTGTCATCGTTATCGTCATCTTCATCCCTGTTTTTGTTATTGTTCTTGCTGTTCTTTGGGTTGTTTTCCATGCTGCTTTTCTTGTTCTTGTTCTTCGTGTTCCTCTTCTTGATTTCTTGTTCTTGCTATTATCATTATTGTTCTTGTTCTTGTTTTTGCTCTTTTTCTTATCGTTTTTCTTGTTCTTATTGTTCTTGTTTTACTAGTTATTGTTTTTGGTTTTTGTTTATTTTTTGTTTTTGTTTGCTCTTTTTCTTCTTGCTGTTGTTTTTCTTAATCTATTGATTCTTCCTGTTCTTGTCTTTGTTCTTGTTGTTCTGCTCTTGCTGCTTGTGTTCTTGCCTTCCTTGTTCGTTTTCCCTGCGTCTTTTTCATTTCCTCTTCTTCATCTTTTTGTTCCTTCTTTTTATTTTACATGTTTCTGGTGTGTTTAGTTTTGTTTTCCTTGTTTGGTTTCTCCTTCGTTACATTTTTTCTTCTGGTTTCTATAACATTTATAATGGAAGACTTACTTGGTTTTGATCTTCCTGCTGCTGCCGCTCCTTATTACGGTGCAGAGCGTACGCTACTATCCTGGCGTGGTGTGAGGTCATTACGGGCAAACTGCAACAATGTGAGACCAAAATTGTATGTGCAAAGACTTACATAAAATGCGTAAATAGACAAATAAAAAATTAAAAAGTCTAAGTGATTTAATAGATTCAAACGTACATGGATACTGACAGACAAGGTAGACAGTGGATGCATGTTTAGACATGTCGATAGACAGGGGCAGACAGATGGATGGAAGTACAAGATTCCACGACAAAAGAACTGCCCCTGGCAAAATGGAGTGGAAAACTCGCTTTCATAGGAAAACAAAAACACACACACACGCCGGAAAAACGAGCAAACAAAACAGACAAACAAGCAAACAATCAAAACAGACAGTCATACGCACTCAAGATACAAACAAGCCTATTAGTCTCTGAACGGATGCACAGTTGCACGAATCTGGAACAGATTTAAAAGGAAATAGCAGATACAGTGTTCCGGAAACCTTAGCATTTCAGCTCACTGCTCTCAAATTAGGGATTGTTTTCGTTTATGTTTCAAAATGAACTCCTGTTAGTTTGAAGGATGTACCATTTTACGCTATATAACTAACATTTCACAACAGGAAAGAAAATCTCAGTTGGACGTCGCAGTGATTGAAGAAACTAGACTGGATTGGGTAAGATTGCATTAATGGGGGTTGACCTTCATGGAGAAAGCACATCGCCATCGTAGGGCGCCACCTCCCTTTGTTATATCTGTATGCATGCATTTTTGTTTACCTTAGGGTGTTTTCTTTGGCAGAATTCTGCCAAGGAAAACTTGTTGCCGAATGTTTTTCAACATGCCCAAAATAATAGGTGCTCATGGGCATCTCCGTTTGTTACTATCACTATTGCTGTTTAAAGCCCAGCTGTTTGTGCAGAGCTATGCCAGGGCTACAACCATGGCAAAATGTACACATCTCGATGACCACGACAAAAAATGGAAAGGAAATTAAGTACAGATTCGCACACTAATCTATATGCTAGCGGCATTGATCATTCCCTTGAATTTACCTACATGAGGTTTCATAACAATCTGATCACTAACATAAAGATCAGTTGATTATGAACATAAAGATCACTAACGACACTAAAACATAAAAACATGGCCTTAAATTACCGAAAATTGCCTCTGTGTATCATGTTTCCGCAAAGCCAAAAATGTAGTTAATACCTGTACCAACAGCCAGTATCAATAGAAAGCATGTAAGACTGCATAGAACACACACAGATCAATAGACCAGCATAGCAGAAAATGACAGGAAGAAATGATAGAAAGAAAAGGAACAAGGAAGAAACACAGAATGAGAGAAATGAGGACATTTCTAGCAATGAATTTTCCGAGGGTGGGGAAGCCATCTGTACTGAAAGATCCTCCGGCATCCACACCACACACCACACCCCTTTTCGGGTACAGCATTTCAGTGTAGTGTGTCATCTGAAAGACTAGCACTCAGACCACCGCTCAAGGAGAAAAATCACCGTCTGATGAGAATATAACTTGGATTTCTAGGCGCGTACTCTTTCCACTAGGCCACACGCTGTTTTAAATACAGACTTTTGGATTGTGGCTTTTGTAGCGTTTATCGCATGAAACCAGAAGAATCAACACAGCGTTTGAAACTGTGTGGTGAAGTTCATAACAGATGACCATTTCTGTGATCCTCGGTAGTATACTTGTCAATATCACTGACTGTTAGGCAAGAGACTGGGATTCAAATCTCCACCGGAGTTTTTTTTTTTTTTTCTTAAGTTAGGTAGAAACCTCAAGATCTCGCCTGTGAAAAGGGTTTAGTAGAGGTCGGCCTCCGTCAGCCGACGTCGACTGTGGATGATGAGCCCTAGTGTCGTGTAGAGTCGAGTTGACGCCTCTGGAGCAGCGTCGGCTGTGGCTGATAAGGACAATGCCGGAACGGCAGTCTCTGTGACATTGGATGCATGTATGGATGCTGGCCGTGAGATTGCCTTCACAGGAGCTTGCTTTCCACCTGGCTGTCACGTAAGCTAAGGTCTGGATCTTCTCCCCCCCCCCCCCCCAACCCAAGTTGTTTCTGGAGCACACTGTTGCGATCGGCTGCAGTGTCTTCCCAGCTCTCTATGTTGATGTCCAAATCTTTCATATCGCGCTTGCAGACGTCTTTTGGGGGCGGCCAACAGATCTCTTGTCAGAGGCTAGTTCACCGTAAAGGATATCCTTTGGGATACGTCCATCTTCCTTCCGGCGCACATGGCCAGGCCAGACCAGCCTGCGTTGTCTGAGCAGTGTGTGCATGGTGGGAAGACCAGCGCATGTTAGGACCTGGGCGTTCGTTAATTTGTCGTTCCACACATACATAGACAGCAAATTAACGCATGTGCGCTTGTAAGAACAGGCACACGCACAGGTACACACACACACACACACACACACACACACACACACACACACACACACACACACACACAATCACTCACACACACACGCACACACTCACATATACACACAAACGCACGCACATGCACACACACAAACGCACGCACATGCACACACAAACTCGCACACACGCACACGCACGCACGCACGCACACACACACACACGCACACACGCACACACACGCACACACGCACACACATACATACACACACACACACACACACACACACACACACACACACACACACACACACACACACACACACACACACTCGTTCTGTTCAGTTACCTTCAAAATACAATTAGGGCCTTTATATGTGTGGCTGTGTGTCTTGTCAGCCATTGACAAAGGCAGACGTCAGTTTTCGTTCTTTGCTGTAAAGCAGAAGGGTTCTGGATCTCATCAATACCGTCCGTTCTGGGGATGTCTGGAATGGTGTCCAGCTTAGACGTTGTTCATGAAGTTTCTTCGGTCAGCTGTCAAATAAGGAGAAAGTATCAAATGTATTCCTATTGTTTGTGCGTGTGGTGGTGGTGGTGGTAATTGGTGATGGTGGTAGTGGTTGTTGTGGTGGGTGATGGTGGTGGTGGTGGTGGTGGTTGGTGGTTGGTGTTTGGTGATGGGGGTGGTGGTTGGTGGTGTTGGGTGATGGTGGTGGTGGTGGTTGGTGGTGTGGTGATGGTTGGTGTTTGGTGGATGGTGATGATGGTTTCCTCGAATGTTGATTTCATATTTACATTCATGACTATAGAAAATTTCATGTAAAAGAATGTTTTGTCCGTGATGCTTTTATATATGTACAAGATCTGTACAGACTCACATTAATGCATTTTGTTGTATACGTATATTTGCAGTAGTGTGAAGCAGGACTCTTGCCAATGATGAAGTTGAATTTGGACACGCAGTGTCTTCATCAGAGATAGACACGATATATGAGCAGACACCACCATCCAGTATTGTCTCAGCAAGACCAGCATGCTCAGAATGCTGAACAACGTGTGGAGGTTCCCCCAAATCATCATGTGCCCTGCCGCATGGTGTTGGCGATCATGGCCCTCCATACGAATCTATTCCCTGTCGCTGCAAATACATCTCCCACCCTCTTTCTTCATCCACTCCACAATCTGTCCAGTATTTTCTCCCTGGGTGTACTTGGTGTTATTTTTAACTCTTCCTTTCATGTTGTGACTAGGTACTCTAATTTATGTAGCCTCATAAAATGTCCTATAAATGTTGGCTGTCCTTCCCCAATCCTATTCATCAATGTTCTTTTTGTGTTTGCCTCTTTCAAGACTGTCTCGTTTGGTTTCATTGCTCCATATAATTCTTAACACTTCTTAGAAATTACATTTCCGCTGCCTCAATCTTGTTGACTTTTCGTGTTGACTGTCCACGCTTCGCATCTATACAATAAGATCGGTTCTATATAACACTGAAGAACTCTCTCCTCGGTACCAATCGACAGGAATCTGGTCAAGAACGTTGAATGCTTTCTTAGCCTGTCCGGCTCTGCTGGCCATCTCTAAAGTGCATCGATGCCGCCTGGTGAGATGACTGGAGGACTGGGGACATGGTGGTCGGTGAAAGACAAGAAATCCCCTCATGCAGAGTGACGGCAGATGGCACAGCGTGTGATGGGACAAGTTGAAATGTTTGAATATCTGGGCACAGTCATCTCACCAGTTCCCCCAAATACAATACAAACACACAGTGTAATTGTACCAGAGTCGTGTCCTTTTCAACCCACTTTATTGCTCAGAATGATGGAGGATGACAGAGAGCGACCTTATCAAGCTGTCAACCCTACATACAAGAAACGTTTGAAGAATCAGAGGAATCATCTGGCCTAACACCATCTCCAACCAGTAACTACTCGAAGAGAGCAGAATCACATTATCCAGACTGCCCTTTACCGGACATAAAAAAAGTGATAATAGTAAGGCGCCAAATCTTTATTCAACAATCAAATCAAGACACCCACTCCCATCATTCACCGATGCAATCGCCAACAACGACCAAACTCCAGGACACAAACACACGCAAACTGGGGTGGGGGGTGAGGTGGGGAACAGAACAGGAGTAGGGCGTGTGACCCCTGACCCAAGCTGTCATCTGTCCCAGGCACACACACGCACGCACGCACGCACACGCACGTACACAGACACACGCACGCACGAATACACACACACACAAACACACACACACACACACACACACACACACACACACGCACGCACGCACGCACCACACACACACACACACACACACACACACACACACACGATGCTAAGTTAGAGTACACTCAAGCCTGTTCGACAAATGACCCTTGACTCAACTTTTCTGTCACTCTTTTTCTCCCAAGACCCCAGAAAGGCAAGAAGACTGGGTCTCGAGTGAAGGAATTAAGAAATGAACCTGTGACTCCAATACCGATATTTTTCTGCCAGGTCAGCCGGGCGAATGTCCTGCTCTTCATGATTTTCAACTGCCGTGGATTCTTTAAGGTGCGCAGGCCAGATGGTACACGAATCAGTCTCGTTTTTTGTCCCCTTTGGAAGGGTTAGACGTCCAGTTCGATTTTCCGGTCAAACTAAGAATACTCGACGCCTTTTAAGGTAAACGAACCCTGGAGCCGCGAATTTACTTATTGGCAGGCGAACGTCCTAACTATTCTGCCACTTTTTTTCCCACGAAGGAAAACGCGAAAGAGGAAGACCAAGGATATCATGGCACGAACAGAACAAGGAGATCTCAAGGTCCTGAAAGATATACACAGGCCAACTAAGAACAGAAGAGGGAGGATCTTCAGTGTTCTAGATGCGAGTGATGTATTGGGCTGTGAGTCTGTCATCTGATGGAGAACAGACTGACACAGCCATCACAATGCTGGTCCCTAGAAAAGTTGAGAGCCTCACCACCTCACTACCCCTCTTGCAACCCCTCCCCCTTCCTCTATCCATCCCATCCCACCCACCCCCAGTTTTCAGTTTTGGTCTAGTTACTTACCGGGTCATCATGAAGATCGGACGAGATGGACCAGACGGTGGGGAAATGTGTAAATGATGCCCTGTGGTGTCTTGGGGTGTTGACACGGGTCCTGGATGTGCAGGGCTTTTTGTCCACTGAAGGCACAGTGAAAGAGGATCACAGTCTTGTCATATTGCTGTGGACATAACTTGTATTAGAATGTATAACGTAATAATCGTTCACAATATTCTGGTCATACATTTCTTGTGCCTGGAATTGAAAAGGCGCACCGCTCTGGATAAAAACATGATAATCGTGGTTCACGATATTCTGATCATGTGTTCGTTGTGCTAAGGATTAAAACGGCGCACTGTTTCAGATACTGATATACCTGATAGACTGAACTCCGAACTGGACTGGAATGTGGTGTTTTGTTGTTCACAACAAATTTCAAGGTTTCCCGTGTGACAAACGAGCCGCTCCTTCCGGGGAAAGGAAATCGCCGAAGTGTGTTGTCACATTTTTATAGTGTATTTTTGTTTATTCATAAACACTCATTTTTCAACAGAATTTTAACAGACGCAATTATTTTAAAGTTTTATCACAGTATGATCTTCAACGTGCGCTAGATGTATACTGTATACGGGACTTAAGTTTATTATCTCCATCGTGTAAGCCTGATCAGGAAGTATCTGTCGAAACAACTGCAAAACTCGTTCTCTCCTTCATAATGTCTCGCATTGACTATTGCAATTCACTCCTATCTGGTCTTCCTGCCTCCACCATTCACATCCTGCAGCGCATTCAAAACAATGCTGCACGCCTTGTACTAAAACAGAAAAAAAAGCTGACCACATATCTCCTCTCCTGGCACAACTTCACTGGCTCCCTGTATCAAAGCGCATACAGTACAAACTAGACACCATGTGCTACAAAAGCCTCAATAACGCAGCCCCCGATTACCTGTCAAGCCTACTTGAGATCTATGTTCCCTCACGTACCCTCCGCTCTGCCTCCGATCCTCTTGACTTTTCGCTTTCCACGCACTAAGCTCAATACCTATGGTCCACGAGCCTTCTGTTTCTGGTCCACTTTCCTGGAACAAACTTCCTCTCTCAGTCCGTCAGCAACCTACTTTTGTCTCCAAGTCCGCTCTCAAAACTCACCTTTTCTCGTCTGCATAAAATCCTGACCTCACTCAATCCCCTCTGCAGCCTGTCTCCACTCGGAGGGGAATCACATTGTAATATATAATTGTATATAATAATATGCTCTATAATTTTCCATTGCTTTTATTCTTTCTCCCCATTTATAGCCGTGTGCGTGTGCGTGTGCGTGTGTGTGTGTGCGTGTGTGCGTGTGTGCGCGTGCGTGCGTGTCTGTTTTAGCGCTTAGATTTGATTTTATCAAGATTTTGCGCTATATAAAATATTGTATATTATTATTATTATATTATATCTCATCTTAAAGACTAGCAATCAGACCACCACAAGGTCTAATGGAAAGGGGAGAGCAGACAAATACGATGGAATCCTGGTTTCTTGTATCCCATGTTGATCAGCTTAATTGTCATTGCTATTTTATTTCATTTAAAGCCCAGCCAGCTTCGTACAGCCACATCAGGGCTACAACCGTTTCAAAACATACAATATTCAACAGGTAAAAAAGAAGAAAATTAAGTACATATATCAATGCATTCGCGCACATAATCTGAAGGAGATGCCCCTGGCATTCACCACTCCGTCAAATTTATGGCACAATGGGTTTAAAAATCGTACATTAAGACAAATTTAAACATAACACTAAACATACATAAAAACAGGCCTAAATTACCTAAAATTGCTTCCGCACATCTCATTTCCCTAGAGACAAAAATGCACTTGATACATGCACCCAGTTAGCAATCCTAAGAGAAAGTACCTAAGACTTCATCGAACACATACAGGTGACTGGACCAACAAGGCAGGAAATAATGGAATAAATGACAAAGCAAAGGAAAAAGGCAGAATCAGCGACAGAAAAGAGGAAATTTTTAGCACAGAATTTCCAGAAGGTGGGGATATTATTTATACAGAAAAAATCCCCGGCATCCCCGGGGGGGGGGGGGGGGTGATAAGCGTGATAAAGTTTGGAGTTTCAAGATGAATTCATTGCACTCAGACAATTCCATATACGCTCCACCAGAATATGGCAGCAATTACCCAATCCTATTCCTTGAACCTGCGCAAGACCCCTTCGCGATGGTTAGTTCTCTAAATGGGGAGGAGGGAGATAGGCCAACATGAGAAACATT
>JAPXFY010000019.1:68221416-68223916 GCA_030674185.1 Monoplex corrugatus
TCTTCTTCTTCTCTTCTTCTTTCTTCTTCTTCTTCTTCTTCTTCTTCTTCTTCTTCTTCTTCTTCTTCTTCTTCTTCTTCTTCTTCTTCTTTCTTCTTCTTCTTCTTCTTCTTCTTCTTCTTCTTCTTCTTCTTCTTCTTCTTCTTCTTCTTCTTCTTCTTCTTCTTCTTCTTTCTTCTTCTTCTTTTCTTCTTCTTCTCCTTCTTCTTCTTCTTCTTCTTTTTCTTCTTCTTGATGTTGATTTGTTGTTGTTGATGTTAATGTTGCTGTTATTATTATCATTATTATGATTATTATTATTATTATTATTATTATTATTATTATTATTATTATTACTATTATTATTGTTGTTATTGTTGTGGTTGTTGTTGTTTAGGCAGCATAACTTTAGGGATGAAATGTAGGTAATATCCAGGGAAAACATTTCGACAAAGGTTCGGTTCTGTTTTCTTGAGTTTAATGTCCTACCACTCTCAGAGTGTATGAGGACTACCTGTGCGAGTGTCGTTTAAAGAAGCATTAAAACACTTTGGTTGTAGCGTGAGATACCGATACTATTGTCGGATTTTCTTGACTACTGTGAACGTAGACAATTAATGTGTGTACAGCATCACCCTTTATTTTCTTTCTTCCTTGTATGTTTGTAGTTATGTATACCTACCAACATGATTTATTCTCCAGAATTTTCCCGGGATGAATTTTTTTCCTGCCACGAAACCAGTCACCGGTGTATATCGATTAGCGTAACGGACTACCGACTGGAAGACTGTGGGTTCGAATCCCCATCAGGCCCTCTGAAAATCATTGCGGGATTTTTCGGCTCTAACAGGCTCCTGCCAGAACTCTGAGTGTGCTATGGACTCATGGGAAAACTTGGACCACACAGTCGAATCTCATCTACTTTATGGATGCGTCATTGAGGGTGTTGCTCAAATCGTCTGACCAACACAGCAGATGTTTGATGGCCTGGTTGATGTGTGAGTATATTATGATAGTGTAGAGTACAGCCCTGTCACGTACTCTGAATTCTAGATGGAACTCCACAGCATCATGAATATCATCATCATCGTTATCATCATCAATGCATAATAAAAACTGTGCCAGCTTCTGTGACCATTGACGTGACGTGAAAAATGGGACCAAAACAAAAAATGTGAGCACAGATGAAATCTCCCGAGGTGCGATGATTTTTGGAAATATACAAAACAAAACCTACCATGGGATCTTTTACATTCCCTGGGTGCATACTACGCACTGGACTTCGGTCTATGTTGTTGTCTAAAATATCCAGCATCCAAATCACCACGCCAGGTTTAGTGCAGAGGAAAGGGGCACTCCTGCCCAAATAAGGATCGAACACAGAACCTCTCGCTTCCCAACAGCCACATGTTGTAACCAGCTGAGTCGCCATGCTGATTGTATTTCTTGAAGGGAGGAGAGTAGACAGGAAAGTCCAAGTTGTGATGATGGTATAAGGGGCAGAACAGTGGCAGAATGGTTCAGACGTTCGCCTGCCAATAACTTAACTCGAGGTTGTAGGGTTCGCTCCCCGCAGAGGTCTCGACTTTTCTCCTTAATTTGACCGGAAAAACGAACTGAACGTATTATCCTTCGGAAGGGGACGAAAAACGAGTTGGACCCGTGTGCCTTCTTGCTGCGCACGCTTAAGATCCCACGGCAGTTGAAAATCGTGAATTGGTAAAAAAAAAAAACAACACTTCGCTCCCCTACGACCTCAGGGTTATGGAATTATCTAGATAGGACCTCAAGACCTAACCAGCTCGTGTGTTTATGTGCAGGCTTAAGGCTTGTGCATTCGGAGCGCAGAGACGTCAACTTGAGAAACGGAAACTGAAACTGAAACTGATGATGATGATGAAGGTTGACTAAATCAATGTTCCATCAGTTCTGCTCTATATTTTAGAGACATGGTAAAGTAACTGAAAGATCAAAAGCTGCCCAGAGGCCTTCAGAGGAAGATGCATATGACAGACTCTGAGCATTAGACAGGAGCAACATTTCACCAAGGAACAGGTGGCCGTGTTATCAGATATCAGGTGTGTTGTCAAAGAGGTAAATCCTTTGACTCCTGCACCCTATCCACCAATCACAAAAACGTAACCCTTTGACTCCCTCACCCTATCCACCAATCACAACAAAATTAACCCTTTGACTCCCTCACCCTATCCACCAACTCCCTGTAGGGTTAAGTTTTTCCTTTGCAAGCTTCAGTTTCAGTTTCAGTTTCAGTTTCAGTTTCTCAAGATGACGTCTCCGTGCTCGGAACGAATTCCATACATACTTACGTCAACACGTGCCACGTGTATGGTGACCGTACCACAAGCCTTAAGCCTGCACATAGACCCATGAACTGGCCAGGTCCTGAGGCCCTATCTAGACTATGTTTAACCTAGTCTATATTTTATACTGGTATTTCATTTGCAGAATGATGGTGAACGGGGTGCTGGAGTCAAAGGGTTAAACAGAGGAGATGAGTATA
>JAPXFY010000019.1:68228916-68241416 GCA_030674185.1 Monoplex corrugatus
TAGACGCATAGATACATAGATAAATAGACACATAGACACATAGATACATAATAACATAGATACATAGATACACTGGATGTTGAACTAGAGATGTTGATTCATGTGTGTTTAGTTTGAGTAAGGTAAGTACAAAAGTTTGCCTTTTCCATCGTTCATATTCATTTCTTTTTGTTACAATGAATTTACCATGTGAAATTCAGGCTGCTCTCCCTGTTGAAAGCGCGTCACCGATTTGCAGCGTCACATTTCTATGACCACGACTTCAAAATGTCAAAATGCTAATTGGCCTTCAAGGCAAGGAACCTGGGAAATGAACCTATTTCTCCAATATTTGACACCAAGGCAGCCAAGCCAATGCCCTGATCTTTACGATTTTGAACTACAGCAGCATCTTTTAAGCGTGTGCTGCTTTGAAGGCATACGGGTCAGATTCATTTTTCGTCCCCTTCCGTCGGCCACGTTCAGTTTAGTTGTCTAGAGCATCTAATTTCAATGGCTGGCTGGCTGGCTGGCTGGCTGGCTGGCTGGCTGGCTGGCTGGCTGGTTGGTTGGCTGGATGGATGGATGGATAGATCATCATCAGGTGCCCTGCCGCATAGCGTTGGCGATCATGGACTTCCATCTGCCTCTATGTCTCGTTGCCTCTAGCATCTCCCCCACCCTCCTCGTCCCCAGCCACTCTGCAACTCCGTCCAGCATTTTCTCCCTGGGTCTACCTGGTGCTCTCTTTCCCTCCAGCTTTCCCGTTGTGACCAGGTGCTCCAAATCCCCCTTCCTCATAAAATGGCCTATAAATGTTGCCTGTCTTTTCCTAATCTTCCTTATGAATGACCTACTTGTGTCTGCCTCCATCAAGACTGTCTCGTTTGTTTTCTTTGCTGTCCATGGAACTCTCAACATTCTTCTTAGAAACCACATCTCGGCTGCCTCAATCTTGTTCTGGCTTTGTTTGTTGACTGTCCATGCCTGATGAATAGATGAAACTGTTTATCGCGACAAGTTTTATTGTGATCGCATCATGATTTACTGCTCATCACGTCACGTTTTATTGTCTTACACGTCACGTGTTGCCGTCCAACACAAGTCTACCATAGCCTCGTTTTCATGTCACGTGTCTGTAAGTCTCTCCATGGTCCACCATTGCGTTTACTCTTCAGTCAATGAGAGCAAATGGTTGCGTCACTCTGCCTGTGGCTAGGTGTGTCGCAACCAATGTCTAAGAGCAGTGCTACCGTACGACGCATGCAGACTTGAATAACATGTGGATCTGCATGTCTGAAAAAGTCTCTGAAGAATCGAAGACCGTGTAAATAATAGTTGAAGTAGCTCGTTGTAGGAACTGTTTAAAAGAACTTAGGACTTTTTGCTGGTGGTTTTTCTTTCTCCTCTTCCTCTTCTTCTTTTTCTTCTTCTTTTTTTTTTCTTTCTTTTTTTCTTCCTTTCTTTCTTTCTTTCTTTCTTTCTTTCTTTCTTCTTCTTCTTCTTACTTTCTTTCTTTCTTTCTTTTTCTTCTTCTTCTTTTCTTCTCATCCTCCTCTTTTTCCCCTTTCATGCCTGTTCTTCTCCTTCTTCTTCTTGTTCTTTTTCCTTTAATGCAATTCTTGACTTTGTCTGACACATCTCCTGTGTGTGTATGTGTGTGTGTGTGTGTGTGTGTGTGTGTGTGTGTGTGTGTGTGTGTTAGTGTCTGTGTGTGTGTGTGTTAGTGTCTGTGTGTGTGTATGTGTGTGTGTGTGTGTGTTAGTGTCTGTGTGTGTGTGTGTGTGTGTTAGTGTGTGTGTGTGTGTGTGTTTTTTAATGTCTGTGTGTGTGTGTGTTAGTGTCTGTGTGTGTGTGTGTGTGTTTTTTAGTGTCTGTGTGTGTGTGTGTTAGTGTCGTGTGTGTGTGTGTGTGTGTGTGTGTGTGTGTGTGTGTGTGTGTGTTAGTGTCTGTGTGTGTGTGTGTGTGTTAGTGTCTGTGCGTGTGTGTTAGTGTCTGTGTGTGTGTGTGTTAGTGTGTGTGTGTTTTAGTGTCTGTGTGTGTGTGTGTGTCTGTGTGTGTGTGTGTGTTAGTGTCTGTGTGTGTGTGTGTGTGTGTGTGTGTGTGTGTGTGTGTGTGTGTGTGTGTGTGTGTGTGTGTGTGTGTGCTGAATCCTGTGGATCCTGTGTGTAGTTCAAAGGCAGAAGCATTCATTGTTCTTTGTAGACAGCTGGAACTGTTGTTGTGATGGAATAAGCAGCGTTGGGTGATGTGTGGTGAAAAGACAAACTGGGTGACGTGCGAGTGTTACCACTGAGCACGTGTGGAAGACAAGAAAGATAAATGTTTAAAGTAACTCGGCTAATGGTGTCTGTGTGATAGGGTCTTTTAGGTTATCATTGTTGACACGTCTCCAGGTTGTAACAATTCATTTCGTGTAGAAACATACTGATTTACATTGAACACATCATGTAGTATCATGTGCATTTCCAGTGATGCATTGAGGCGTCGGGATCGGGACAATTCCATATACGTAGGTAGACACATACATACATACATACATACATACATACATACATACATACATACATACATACATATATACACATATATACATAGACAGATAGACAGACAGATAGACAGACAGACAGACAGGTAGATAGATAGATAGATAGATAGATAGATAGATAGATAGATAGATATATAGATAGATAGATAAGCAGATAGATAGGTAGATGGATAGATAGACAGACAGACAATTAGACAGACAGATAGACAGATAGACAGATAAATAGATAGACAGACAGACAGACAGATAGATAGCTAGGTAGATTGATAGACAAACAGACAGACAGACATATAGACAGACACACACAGACAGACAGACAGATAGACAGACAGATAAATAGACAGACAGATAGATAGACAGACAAACAGACAGACAGACAGACTGATAGATCGGTAGACAGACAGAGAGATAGCACCAACCACTATACCATGTGGACTGGACAATCAAATCAGTCTTTCTTTAACTGTGACGAGTGGCTATGAATTCTAGATAGATAGACACATAAATAGATATGTAGATATGTAGATAGATAGATAGATAAATAGACAGACTGACAGACAAGTAGATAGATAGATAGACAGATAGATAGACAGATAGATAGATAGATCGATAGATCAATAGATAGATCAATAGATAGATAGATAGGTAGATAGATAGATAGATAGATAGATATATACATAGATGCATAGATACATAGACACATAGATACATAGATGCATAGATACATAGATACATAGATACACTGGATGTTGAACTAGAGATGTTGATTCATGTGTGTTTAGTTTGAGTATGGTAAGTACAAAAGTTTACCTTTCCCATCGTTCATATTCATTTCTTTTTTTTACAATGAATTTACCATGTGAAATTCAGGCTGCTCTCCCTGTTGAAAGCGCGTCACCGATTTGCAGCGTCACATTTCTATGACCACGACTTCAAAATGTCAAAATGCCAATTGGCCTTCAAGGCAAGGAACCTGGGAAATGAACCTATCTCTCCACACACCAAGGCAGCCCAGCAAATGCCCTGCTCTTTACGATTTTGAACTACGATAGCATCTTAAGCGTGTGCTGCTTTGAAGGCATACGGGTCAGATTCATTTTTCGTCCCCTTCCGTCGATCACGTTCAGTTTAGTTGTCTAGAGCATCCAATTTCAATGAATTTATGGATGGCTGGCTGGCTGGCTGGATGGATGGATGGATAGATCATCATCAGGTGCCCTGCCGCATGGCGTTGGCGATCATGGACTTCCATCTGCCTCTATGTCTCGTTGCCTCTAGCATCTCCCCCACCCTCCTCGTCCCCAGCCACTCTGCAAGTCCGTCCAGCATTTTCTCCCTGGGTCTACCTGGTGCTCTCTTTCCCTCCAGCTTTCCCGTTGTGACCAGGTGCTCCAAATCCCCCTTCCTCATAAAATGGCCTATAAATGTTCCTTGTCTTTTCCTAATCTTCCCTATGAATGACCTACTTGTGTCTGCCTCCATCAAGACTGTCTCGTTTGTTTTCTTTGCTGTCCATGGAACTCTCAACATTCTTCTTAGAAACCACATCTCGGCTGCCTCAATCTTGTTCTGGCTTTGCTTGCTGACTGTCCACGCCTGATGAATAGATGAAACTGTTTATCGCAACCAGTTTTATTGTGATCGCATCATGATTTACTGCTCATCACGTCACGTTTTGTTGTCTTACACGTCACGTTTTGCTGTCCAACACAAGTCTACCATAGCCTCGTTTTCATTTCACGTGTCTGTAAGTCTCTCCGAAGTCCACCATTGTGTTTACTCTTCAGTCAATGAGAGCAAATGGTTGCGTCACTCTGCCTGTGGCTAGGTGTGTCGCAACCAATGTCTAAGAGCAATGTTACCGTACGACGCATGCAGACTTGAATAACATGTGGATCTGCATGTCTGAAAAAGTCTCTGAAGAATCGAAGACCGTGTAAATAATAGTTGAAGTAGCTCGTTGTAGAAACGGTTTAAAAGAACTTAGGACTTTTTTGCTGGTGGTTTTTCTTTCTCCCCTTCCTCTTCTTCTTTTTCTTCTTCTTTTTTTTTCTTTCTTTCTTTCTTTCTTTCTTTCTTGTTCTTTTTCTTTCTTTCTTTCTTTTTCTTCTTCTTTTCTTCTCATCCTCCTCTTTTTCCCCTTTCATTCCTGTTCTTCTCATTTTTCTTATTTTTCTTTTTACTTTAATGCAATTCTTCACTTTGTCTGACACATCCCCTGTGTGTGTGTGTGTGTGTGTGTGTGTCATGAACATGCAAAGCGAAATCATCAATGAGACTGAGAACCTTAGCAGTGTAGAAACAATGACAGTGGACATTGAACAGGCCAATGTTTATATGTTACAGACTGGGACTGAACTCATGATAACACATATTGAGTCCACTGCTCTGTTAACAGAGTAAGAAAGTTTGCATTTAACGTGTGGACTTTGGCGTTATCAGTATGACTTTAAACCTTTGATTCCCGCACCCTGTCCTTCAATTGCAAAAACTTAACCCTTTGACTCTCTCACCCTATCCATCAGCGTCCTGCTGGTGGATAGGTTGCGGGTGTCAACGGGTTAACTGACTGAGATAACTGCCCACTCCCCTCAAAGAAAAAACAAAACAAAAACAAAAACAAAAAACAAATATCTGCCTGATGGTGGAAACCACGACCCTTGTGTTCAGCATCGAGATTTTTAGTTCAGCTGATGATTGGGATTTTTCGTTTCAATAGTAAATGTTGTTTTATTTGGTATGTATATATTCTCAAACGTATACAATGGAAAACATGTCGACTTTAATCCGACCAGTTGTAAATTTGTAATGTGAAATCTGCAATACTTTTCATCGACATCTCTCTCTGTCTCTCCCTTTCTCTGTCTCTCTGTCTCTCTCTCTCTCTGTCTCTCTCTTTCTCTGTCTCTCTCTCTCTCTCTCTCTCTCTGTCTCTGTCTCTCTGTCTCTCTGTCTCTCTTTCTCTCTCTCTCTCTCTTTCTCTCTCTCTCTCTCTCCCTCTCTCTCCTCTCTCTCTCTCTCTCTTTTTCTCTCTCTCTCTTTCTTTCTTGCTCTCTCGTTCTGTCTTTGTTCCACTCTCTCTCTCTCTCTCTCTATTTCTCTGTCTCTCTGTCTCTGTCTCTCTCTCTGTCTCTGTCTCTCTCTCTCTCTCACCTTCCCTCCCTCTCTCTCTCTCTGACCTGAAAACAAATGCCAGTGTAAATATTTAGATTCAGCAGAACAAGTAAATTGAAAAAAGGACCACACTTTCAGAAAGACCTGCAGGATAGTCGGAGCAAGTAGACTTTAAGTTGACACGTAGTCGGCTGACGGTACACTCACGCACTTGTGCTTTTCTGTTGGAAATCGAATTAAGGGAATGTGAGCGGTGAAGTAATCCCTTGGTCCTGGTAAGGTATAGGGAATCTATTCCATCGGATTATCGGCAGGTTTCTTTGTAAAGTCGGTAACAGTCAGAGTACAGATGTTTGGTTTGGAGTAGCTGGGGGGGGGGGGGGGGTTCGTATTGTGTGGAGACTACTAGTGGAAAAACCGAGTTTGATGCACATATGGTTGTGCATTAAACTCAGTCTCTCAACCAGTTGCACGTGACAGGCGAAAATGTATAGATAGACAATAATGTTCATGCATTTAAGTGTGACGTAGATGTTATGATAATGGACAATAATATTTACGCATTTAACGATTACAACTATTATAATAGTAGACAATAATTATTCATGCATTCAAATTTAACACAAAAATTGTAATAGACAATAATATTCACCCATACACGTCATGTGTAAAATTATTATAAGAATAGACATTGAAATTCATTGATATAAGTGTAACAAAAATAATATAATAATACACAATAATATTTATGCATTTAAATGTAACATAAATATTGTATTGATTGACAATAATATTCATGCATTTAAGTGTAATAAATATCATAATATTAAACCATAATATTCATGCATCTGTGTATAAGATAGATATTATAATAATAGGTAATACTATTCATGCATGCATGTGTGACAGAAATATTGTAAAAATAGACAGTACTATTCATGCATATATGTTTGATATACATATTGAAATAATAGACTATAACATTTATGCGTCTAAGTGTAACATAGATATTGTAATAATAGATTATAGTATTCACGCATATATGTGTAACATAAACATATAATAACAGACAGTACTATCCATGGATATAAGTATAATACAAATATTATGATAATAGACAATAATATTCATGCATAGTTATATGCAACAGAAATATTAATATAGTAGACAGTGTTTGTCATGGATAAGGGTAATATGAATATTATGGACAATAATATGCATGCACAAAAGTGTAATATAAATATTATAAGTTCTATATGACATAGCATTAATTAAACAAGAATCTCAAAACTTTTTCCAGTAGTTAAAGTTTAATACACAGTTTTTGACTGTCGCCATGATTACTGGGATTTTCTGTCCCATGAAATCTGTGATATAGCCCATATGGACTCATCCGACCGCCGTAACGTGTCATGAGCAAAACCGGAAACGGAAACAGAAGCAACCTAAAACAATTGGAATGAAGAAGAAAACATTTGCGATGATTGAGATGGTGAAGAAGCAGACATAGCAAGAAATGAAGTATCGCAGTAAGGTAATGCGATTGTAGAAATTACGGTCCCCTCCAGTTTTAAATCAAAACCACGGAGCTATCTAGACTGCTTGTAGGCAATTAGGGTTTTCCTTTTTTCTTCTTCTTCTTCTTCTTTCATGCTCTCTTTTCCTCACAAGGTTCTTTCTTGTTTCTGTTCTCCAGATCATTTGCCTGTATTTTTTTCCAAACTCTGTCCTTAGTTTCCCAAAGACGGAGTATGACTGCCTTTAAGTCGGGATAAAGAATGGTCATACAAACAAAAATCTACCCCTCTGCTAGATAGGTTTGTATGAATTTATATGCTTAGATAGGGAGTGCTTTCAGGAGTTCTGGACTCTGTGAAAAGAAGAACACAAAGTAAATGTGACCTCCCACCACGAAATCAGTCTTAACTCGCAGTCAGTCGAACAGCACTAGGAACTGAAAAGGTGACTGAGGGTCTATCTGGAGTGTTTTTACTTTTTCTCAAAATTGATTTCTGTAGACTATAAATTATCACCCACACAATTTTTTTTCTTGAAAAAATATTATTAATCAATTTAAAATGGTATTTTAATGCACTGATCGCAGCAGAAAGAACGCAATTTCCTACCAAAAGTACCTATTTTTGTCTCTTTTTATGAACCGTAACCTGTACAGTACCCGCACATGTAATATACTGACGGAAAGCTCTTTGGTGCACCTTTCAGATAATGACAGCGAAAATCAGAAACAAACTGGGTCAAAGCCACCAAATAAAGAAATTTAAGGAAAATGTGTAGGAGAACACACAAAAACTTTAGAGGCCGTTTTCTCAAAATGGCCGTCATACAACTTAATAACTTTAAACATACATAACTTCTACCTTTTTTTAGTACAAGCTTTACTCAAGTACCAAAATAATCAGCAGATTGTACACTTTCCAGTGATATGTATATCTCAAAATGCCCAAAATGCTAGTTGACTGATTTCGTGGTGGGAGGTCACAAATGTCTGAATCTAAAACAAGGAGAAGAACCACACAATAAGAATACAGAAAAAAAAAGGTTATGGTCTGCTTCTCGTTATGTGAAGATTCCAGTTCTGTGTCATTCCATGCATGCTAACTACTGACACGTAGCTGTGATTGTGTGACTCAAGTGCACGAAGCGTGTGGAACTACGAGTGTCGTTTTTGAGAGAGGGGAAAGGATTACAGCTCCTCCCAACTCCTCATTGTAAAAGTTCCTTGTGCTGGTTAGACATTATGGCAAACCACACAGCAGCGTGTGCACAATCACATTTGAAGACTGCAGCACAGTCACTATTTAACAGAAGAGGGGGACTAACGGAAACAGAACCCCAGGGTCGCAGAATTCTTTCATTTAACAGTGCCCGCAGGAGACTTGTGCCTTTGAGACTCTAGATTGGTGTTCTGCCCCACATGAAGATCCAAACTATTCAATTCAGTCCAAACCAATATCACTTTATTAATCCATTATTATGGAAACTCACCAGGTGGTGAAGATCAATATACTCACTCATATTTTGTTTGTGGATCATTATCAGCAGCAGCAGCTGCAGCAGCAGCAGCAGCAGCAGCACACAATTGATCAAGTTCCACATGCTGGTGGGCCTGCGTGCCGCACGTTTAGGAGCCAGACTTACTCCAAGTTCCTCGAGGATTTAGTCTGACTCCGTGAGGTGCTTAGTTACTATGTGTCGCCACAATGAGGCATAACGAAAGGCTTGCAGATGGAGAGGCTATGTACTGACAGAAAAGACTTACGCACTCTGCTCTCCTTTTCACAGAGCTGCTAGCAGTATTGCTAACCACTAGACCAGGCTGCAAGCAGCAATGCCAGTCAGTGATGCGAGCTGAAAGTGAGAGGTGACAAGCATAAACTCACCAGCCAACACAGTAGACGCGTTACATCAGTTAGTAAGACAGCACAAGAATTTAAACTAATTATATACTGATAGATACGAGATTTAGAAATTCTTTACTGATAGCAAAAACATTGCCAGGCGCAGACTGCAACAGTGGCAATAATCCTGTGATGGGAAAATTTAGACTGAAACTTAAGAAAAGAAAACGAACCAACAATAGCATCAAATTAAATCTTGAACTATTAAAGAAAGACGGATAAACTCGTCCAAATTTTTGCGTATTTGTCCAAAACAAATTTAGAGCTCTAGAAAATGTTGGGGACAGAGACAAACAACGGACAAATCTATAGAAAAATAAACCAAACTTGTGCAGAAATCCCTAGATTTGAAAGAAAAACAAAAACAACTGGACGGTAACAGGAATTTCAGGCTTGACGGATGAACGTAGGAAGGTAAAGGAAGAGTACAAGGAAATCAGCAATAAGTGCAATGAAGCTAAGGAAGTCTGGCTGGATACAAAGTGCAAAGAAATAAAAGACCGACACAAAACAGACCCTACGTTTGTATACAGAAATAATGAAGAAATTGCTCACAGGAAAAAGACACGCACATGACATGGTTGCCTAAAATTAAGAGATGGTACAATTATTTTGGAAAAGGATCAAATACCACACATGTGGGGAGAGTACATTAACAAAGACTTTCATTGACGATGGCAGAAGGGAGGTACACATCATTAAAAAAAACTTCAAAGGACTACAAACAATGATGATGAAGTTAGAGCAACGATGAAAAAGATGAAACAAAGAAAAGTCACAGGACCAGACAATAATACTATAGAAGTGTTTGGGACTCTACATGAATTTGTACTGAAAAAATAACTCCTCTTCAATAAAATATATGACACCACAAAAATCCATAAAGATATGTCAAAAGCAATTTTCTTTGCACTTCCTAACAAAGAAGGGGCTCTAGAATGCAAACTCCCTCGTACAATCGGCCTGATGAGCCATGTGACAAAGACTCTGTTAAGACTATTCATGATGAAGACAAGAAGTAGAAATAAAGCAGGAATAACAACAGAACACTGTGAACTTGTTGAAGGGAAAGAATATATTAAAATCATACATTCTCGAAAAACTCTCATACAAAAAAAACAGCTGTACCGAATAAGGATTCATATCAATGTTTTGCAGATTATCTCAAAATCTTTGACCGGGTAAGACACAAAGATGTGATCAATGAACTGGAAAAGCTCGGTATTGATGGAAAAGACCTGAGAATGATAAGGAATATCTATTAGGAACAAACAGCAGCAATAAGAGTAGAAAGTGATTTAAGCTTTTCCCATAGTATCAAAAGAACGGTTACACAAGAGGTGTTCTGTCTCCAGATTTGTTTTCACTTTACAACGAAACCATCACGAGAAGCCTAGCAGAATGCCCTAAGATAAACGGTGGAGGAAAAATGATAAACAATTTTACTTATGCAGATAACACCATTCCAACTGCAGATATGAAAAAGACCTACAACATTTTGTGAGTATAATCGAAACAGATAGCAAAATGAAAGGAACAGAGCTAAATAGTAAGAAATCTGAAATCATGGTAAACAGCAAAATTGAAAAAAACACGATCCTCTCATGTAAAATAACAGCAAATGGCACGACACTGAGACAAGTTGACTAAATACCTGGGAACGGTCATCTCACCAGACGGCAGATGCACATCAGAAATAGCCAGCAGAATCGGCCAAGCTAAGACAGCAATCAAGAAAATGAAAGACGTTTTTATCAACAAACGCCTATCAGTTAACATCAGGAAGAGAGTTATTTAGTGTGGGGAACAGGATATGAAACAATAACATCATCAGAATGATTCAAGCATTTATGATGCGAAGTGAACTAGTGGATTTTTATATTACGGATTGGACTGAATGCAAGATACAAACATTTGAATTCACGGCTCTAAAACAGAGCCATTCAGCGTGCTTTCGTTTCTGATTGATAGACGGGCGTTCCATTATTTTCAGTCCACCCGCTTTCATGACAGAATGGACCAAGGGAGCATACTCGCCTTCCATTGAGCATCCGTGTTTTGCTGATTGCTTCTCTTGAATGACTGCCTCCATAGGTGTGATGTACTAAATGACAACACACACACACACACACACACACACACACACACACACACACACACACACACACACATACACAAACACACACACACAAACACGCACATACACACACACACAAACACACACAGACGCACACACATACGCACACACGGACACATTAAAGGAAAATGTGCCTTATCCAAACCAAATGAAGACACTGTAGATTGTTGTTGTTGTTGTTGTGTTGTTGTTGTTGTTGTTGTTGCTGATTTGATTCGTGCTGCTGCTGCTATCGCTGTTGTTGTTGTTGTTGTCCTTGTTATTTGAGGTACCAGCCCTTCCTCTCGATTTACCTATTAGCGATTACTCATAAAAAACACCATACAAATATAAAAAAGGAAAAAAAAATCATAAATCATTTAAATTGATTTGAATTGAGACGGTGAAACCATTCTCACATTCTCCTTTTTTTTCTTTTTTTTTTTTGCATTCTCTGAATTGTTACACAAAACGTTTACTACTACCTTGACAACCAATTTATTTGAAACATTCGTTTTAGCAACTGAGTTACCAATACCATCAGTATGGCCTCAAATTCGATTATTGTTCATCATCCTCGACCTCCTTTGTCTTCTTTTTCTTTTCTTTTTTAGCTTTGTTTGCTCCTCCTCCTTGTTCTTCTTCTTCTTCTTCTTCCTTCTTCTTCTTCCTTCTTCTTCTTCTTTTTCTTCTTCTTCTTCTTCTTCTTCTTCTTCTTCTTCTTCTTCTTCTTCTTCTTCTTCTTCTTCTTCTTCCTTCTTCTTCTTCTTCTTCTTCTTCTTCTTCTTCTTCCTTCTTCTTCTTCTTTTTCTTCTTCTTCTTCTTCTTCTTCTTCTTTTTCTTCTTCTTCCTTCTTCTTCTTCTTTTTTCTTCTTCTTCTTCTTCTTCTTCTTCTTCTTCTTCTTCTTCTTCTTTCTTCTTCCTCTTCTTCTTCTTCTTCTTCTTCTTCTTCTTCTTCTTCTTCTTCTTCTTCTTCTTCTTCTTCTTCTTTTTCTTTTTCTTTTTCTTTTTCTTTTTCTTTTTCTTCTTCTTCTTCTTCTTTTTCTTTTTCTTTTTTTTTTCTTCTTCTTCTTCTTTCTTCTTCTTCTTCTTCTTCTTCTTCTTCTTCTTCTTCTTCTTCTTCTCCTTCTTCTTCTTTTTCTTCTTCTTCTTCTTCTTCTTCTTCTTCTTCTTCTTCTTCTTCTTCTTCTTCTTCTTCTTCTTCTTCTTCTTCGCCGTTCTTCTTCTTCTTCTCCGCGTCCTCGTCGTTCTCCTCCTTTTTGTTATTTTCATTCTTCTCATCACCCCTTCAAGTGAGTAGGAAGTCATTTTGGTCAGTTGTATT